>WFKH01010931.1:45688947-45699980 GCA_016163765.1 Magallana hongkongensis
TGTGTGTGTGTGTGTGTATGTGTTCTGTAGTTGTTCATATTTTGATTTTTTTTTTCATAACAATTGCAAAGATTTCCAGCCGGTTTCGAACTCATCGACATAGTTGGCAATGAAACAATTTTGCAGCGTCTTTTGCAAACAAGGTTTTTTGACTAAAAAAAACTTTAATATTTTCAATTTTTTAATTAGCTCTTCATTATAATGTTATTTCTTTATATATAAAACATATATTAACAAGAACACCAATCTACATGCTGGTACAAATTTTCTCCTAATTCTCTTTTGAAAAATTTCTATTTTTATCGCGCCTGAAACAGTTCGGGTATATTCAGGTCGTTTCTTTACATGATGTATTTAAGATAAAGGAACACTTTCTTACCAACATAACCATTGGAGTCACTACACACCAGCTGATTCGCATGATGATAGGTATAGGTCTTCCTATCATCATCTGTATATCACGACTGAAACGCTCTGCCCCTAAAATAAACAATCTACTTGAGAAATAAGGCATCATTTTTGGATGTTTATCGGGATAAAAATACGGGTTGGTCACGTGATCAAATCCCATAAATTCGGTAGGGCTTTATGGAAGATTTGATCACGTACCAACCCGTATTTATATCCCGATATACATCCAAAATTGATGCCTTATTTCTGATATCTACATTAGTTGCAAATTATGGCAATAACATTGCTCCATACTTTTTTGTGTTGACCTAGAAAGCTGCTTCGATTAAGATGACGTAACAAAAAATAGTTCAACAATGTTGCAAGTATTCGATAAATATATAAAATAATTTTAACACTATTTTTGACAAGTCATTTTCAATTATAATAAAGTGAAACAGTAAAGAGAATTCACTCGTACTTTAAAAAGAAACGTTTAAAGCCTGCGGAATATTACTACTTCCGTTGAAGTAAAAGACACAGAGCGGTTGGAAATTTGAAAACAAAGCGAAAGAAAACAGAGTTAAAGAGGAATTTTCAGAGAAAATCTATTGCAGACGAATTAAATTCAAGAGCATAATGTTTTTCCTCCGACATTTTAGAGACTAGCTATTCAATTTGTTTACGGATTGAAACGGACAGAGAATCAAATGTGTTAAATTCGATATGGTAGACCATGGCAAAAGGTCGGTGATTTTGCCTTTGCGATTTTGATCGGAATCTGTAGAAAAAGATGACACGAACTTTTACTGTGTTTGCTACTTTGACAAATTGCGAATGAAGAATTTTCAGTGATGCTTTGTTACGATGTCAACCCGTAAGCATGATCTTACGTGAATCCTTAGCCATGGTCAATTAACCTCGTAAATGATGTTATTTTGTGGGGAAAAGAATGAATACAACATTACAAAAAATAAATATGTTAAAACGGAGCTTATCATTTATGCTGCTAAATATTTGTGTTTTCAATAATCATTTGCAGTATAATATATATCTGGTCAATAAAAAGAATAGTAAACTAAAGGAAACCGTAAAACAGTTATTCTTGTAGGGGTTTTTTCAATTATTTTTTTAAATAAATTTTATAATCATGACAAAAAATAAAATTTATGGAACTATACTAGAACACGAACCCCTTAAGCTTTAATAAGTATGATTTCGATTTCAATCGAAGTTACTATGCTACAAGTTTCAACTGGATGTCGTTTGCAACCAAATCATACTGTAAAGCCATTATTGTATATAAACGCAAATTGAAAAAATCATTTCATTAAAAATAATTCTCCAGCTTTAAAATTTAACTACAAAATACAGAAACATTCATTATACATATCTGTCTGATAAACTGTAACATTGTATACAGTGTAACTAGTATTACAATTTGTGAAAAAAAAATATATAGACGAACAGATATTTTTAAATGTTTAAATAGATGATACATCTTTATTTCAATGACCACATCAACAACCTTCGCTAGATAGCATAGAAATATGAAATCTGCTCAAATTTTAAAAAATTGAAATCTGCTGGGGTTTTTTCCTTTTAATTAAATACATTTTATTTTCTACCTTTTTTACTCAAATATGTATTACAAGTCAGTTCCTCTTAAGATTTTAAAACATTACTACATTGTATTTTAACATACACAATATAGGTTAGGAGTAAAATAGAATAAGAAAACTACAACCAAGCATTGGATTTTTTTTATATAACAACTCCTATTAGAAAAACCCTACTTTTGACGCTTCCTTGTACAACTAAGGTACAATTAAGGTTTCTAGAAGAATTATATACTCTTACCGTAGATCCAGGAAATAACCATACACTCCAAGAAAGATCCAAATACAACACATAGACTGGCGCAGTACCAGTCCAGGAGCTGGAAAATGTATACCCCTCCCTAAAATTAAGGAAGAAAAATCCCATGAAGCATTACAAATATATTACATTGATTATAATTAAGAATGAACAGCATGAGAAGTTTACTTATCTACCAAACTTCTAAATAACATTTTAGCAATATTCATGTAGAAAAACATCCTATATATATATATATATATATATATATATATATATATATATATATATATATATATATATACACACACAAAATCTTTTTTAAAAAGATAATTACGTTAGTCGTCAGGGGAATTCCCAGAACAAAGAGAAACGCACACAGAAAAGCCGTTGTCAAGACTTTGCGTGAATTTAGTAACTTTGGAAATCTGTCAGCAAGGCCACTAGCAACGGTCTCAAACATCCCGAACTAAAACAGGAAAAAAATATTTTTATTCTGTTATTTGTCGAATAAAGTAACTTTTCACAGTGCTGGTAGTGTCACGTGATATCAGAGTTTTTATATTCTAATTATTGTGGACATTTTGTGTTTACATTTATACGATACCTGAGTATCCACGCCAACAGTAAGTAACATAAAGAAAAACAACACTCCCCACAAGTGGGGCATCGGTAGTTTCGTCAGTGCTTCTGGATACGCCACAAATACAAGCCCAGGCCCTGATAAAAGAATGTATTGCAAGCCTCATAAAGCATACCAGATTGGAATTTTAAAAATATCATTTTTGTTACACAAAAAATACGTTCGATTAAATGAAAACGTGGATAGGTTTCTGGATTACAATTTGCAATTTCCTTGTGATCAGATGTATGCGAAGGATTATTAGTGCAATAGATAAGAGCATTGAATTGATAATGCAGAATAAATGTTGTTTAAAAAACACACCAGATGCTGATTTTGAAAGGTCTTCCATTGTCAAGCCAACATCTTTAGCCATAAAGCCCATAATGGAAAAGACAACAAATCCAGCGTAGAAACTTGTCAGGCCATCAGCCAATGTACCATACCACGCGTCTCTGAGTGAAAGACAGAAAGCTAATAGTTAACCCATAACAACAGTTGAGAAATTAACAACAAAAAAGCGTTTGTGGAACATTTTTGGAAAATCAAAATTGTGCATTGCTAACTCACTTTATACATTGGTTGTTAAACCTATTGTAACTTGACATAGTAATGAGACCACCCCAGGCCGGGCCAAGAGAAAAGAAGACCTGCATTCCTGCCTCCATCCAAACCTGTAAGTCATAGTTTAAACAAAAACCAGTAAAATCCAAACCTGAATTAATTGTAATGTTATCTTTAAGTTGTATACCAAACGTTTTAAAAACGTTTTATCGGTATAAGTATAATTCTGAAATATTCACTTGAAAATTCAAAACTTTAGAAAAGTCTGGCTTCACGAAAAACAGTATCCCATCTATAGCGCCATCTAGCGTCAGACCTCGTATAAGAATGACTGTCAGGAGAATGTATGGGAAAATGACCGTCACATATACAACCTAGAAACGATGTTAAATTTATATTGAATTGTTATTCATATCATAACATACATTCTCTTTAAGTTCTATCTTTTTTTCCCGAATGAATATTGTTCTAGTGAAACGTTCTGGTAAAAATAATATTTCTGATATTTTCTTAAAAATGAAATTAACTCTTCTCGAGTGAAATATGTACCTTTCCAATTGAACGCACTCCTTTAATTAGACAGCAGAATGTTAGAACCCAGGAGGCAAGTAAAACCAAAACCAGATGCCATTGAACAGAACCAGGGTGTTCAATGCCCTCGGAACGCCTCAGAACATTAAACCTGGTCAAAAAATGTCATTAAATGTCATTGAAACAATATAATTATATTTTGACAGGATATTTGAAGCTCGCTCGACATTTCTCATTTCAAAGGAAAATTTTGGTGTCGCGATCAGAATCAATACATGGGATTTTATGCTAACTAGGATTTGTCTAAAAGTAATAATATTAATATGCTAAAAACACAACACAATTGATGAATGTAGTAACATACTCCCAAAACTCATATGCTGCCGTGTTATATGTCAAACTGTGATTATCATGGGTAGAGTTATATTGATAGGAAACATCAGTCTCATTAAACAGCAGCCCTGTCAGGTTTTGGTTGACACCGGTTTTATTCAGTGTCAGTCTGTCCTTATGACTGACAATGCAGTGATCTGTGTTCCACCAGTTATCACACGTGGACCATGGGATCTTGGGGAAGAATGCATGGACAAAATAATAAATGACCCAAGCAATCACAGTGTTGTAGTACCAGGTCACAATAAAGGAAATCGTCATCATTAGCCAGCCGAGTCCTAAAACACCCATAAAAAATAAGTCGGGTACTGTACAACAAATTTATTAAAATAAATTACAGAACCGAGAAGTTAGATTGAATATCAGTTTATGCACGTTCATTCCAATCGTATTATGTATTTTTTTGCGAAAATGTAGTCATTTTTTTCTTGATTGATTACATGCAAGAAACGTTTTTTGTTTATCGCAAATTTCGCTTGAAAGTATACACAACGACCGAAATAGTAATGTGTTCAGTGACAGTTTCAAATTGGTTTGTATAACGATTGCGATTTGCAACAAAGATTCTTATTGGCGCATTTTTACAGACCCGTCCATTTATCAAAGGCATGTTGATAACATAATGTCGAACTCGTGGAAACAAATGTAATAGGAAAGTATGTTGAAAGTTATACTAAATTATTGGGGAATAAACGGGGCGATGTGAACGTACATGTGTAAATGTAGCTGCAATAATGTAGCCCTCTCCGATTTTTTTAATCTGACGTTTTCTGGAGAAGGCTACAATTCCATAGGATCTCCGTAATGGTGCAAAATTAATTTTTTACTGAAGCTGACTTTGGTCTAAAAGATCGTTTATATCTTAGACTTTTTCTAAATAAAATGATTTTTAATATGGGTTGAGCAAACTAACCGTATATAAACCAAAACAAGATAAAACACACCAGCATGTTTACCAGTCGTCTTCTTCAGCAGCCATGACAGTTCTCGCGTGATTTTATGGGATTTACGCTTGGAGTTTTGATGGGCTTGATAACGTGAATGTCAGAGAAAACAAGCGATCTTACCTCGTTCTATCACTAACACATCATTTAAGGAAAGGGTATATAATGGAAAATTCATATTTACCGCGTTATTTATGTTTAAAATGGGGGGAAATCCTATATTCAGTTCAAGATCCGCTCCTGAATTCTCATTGGCTGTCCCAAAATAAAACCAATCAAGGTCAGTAAACATGGCGGACAAATTCAACTTGCATTGTTGACATACAAGAAAAAAAACCGATAGATGGACTATACTTGATATTTTTGGATTAATTTATGCCATGCACAACTACAGTGTTTGAGTTCAGGTAAGAAATGCAAATGTTACTGTCATTTATATACGATTTGAGCCGAAATCGTTGCGGGAGTGAATCACTCCCGCACTTGCACCATTACGGAGATCCTATGGAGTTGTAGCCCTCTCCAAACAAAAAAAATCGGGAGAGGGCTACATTATTGCAGCTAGTGTAATGTTGTTATAGACTATGAACATGATGAAAGAAACACGAAGAAAAAAGTTCTCTACGACCCCGAAAAGCAGGGACACCTACATCTGTACATGTATATTGAAGTCACACCAGATTATTCTTCGTTCATCAAATAATGCTATTTAGTTGATTGTAAAGAAATTGGTCAGAAAAATATGTAGCGTTAATATTCACTATGTACCATATGTGGAAAAAATATCGCATGCGTTAAACAGACTATAAAGTGAGTGCTAATATTTCCTCACAGAAAGCCAGCTGTAAATATTAGATCGACGGGCAAATTCGGGTTGACATGCCGTGAACTTGTGAAACTCATTAGAGGTTCTTTCTACTTACTTATATGTCGTCACCTTTTTTTTTTTTATATAATAATTTTATTTTTCTAAAATATATACACCATATATAAACAACATATTATCTATCAAATTATAATAGAACAAAGGCGATAATAATGATAGTATTATAGTAGTGACAAAAATAATCATAGTACATGTATTGGTAATAATATATCATATTTAACTATATTGTGTTATCTAATATATGTCATATGCATACATCTTTATAAAATGATGGACAATTTTTTGTTTACTATCTTAAGTCACATTTTAAGGTATATTGCTTTAAAGAAAAGATTATAATACTAATAAGAAAGTTTATCATAAAACAGGATTTTACAATAATTTCAACTCATATATTTAAATCCAAGCAAATAAATTTTGAGAAATCTAACAAAACATGTAGATGTAAGCTGCCTATAGGGATCACCACTTCTTCGTTACAGTTCATTCACATACCCTATAGACAGCGCTACTGAAGGACTGGTCTCCTCTCAGTAGATATTTAATCTATAAATTTTATTATCATATAAATATATATGTATATGTTTACAGGCAGTAATATTTTTACAACATATCAGCAAAATCAGTGATTTAGCTTGCTCTAGATTTGTGCTTCAAACGCAAAACAGATGCGTAGTTTAACAGAGATGATTTGATATTAAGACCTTCTTCGGTTTCATCTATTTTTTCTAATCTACAATACATTTTATACTTATATATCTTTAGTGCTGTTAAGGATATTACAAAATTTAATGTAGCAGATTTTCTATTGTTTTCTAAGAAAAAACCTATAATAATATGTTTCCATTTAACATTAAAAGAAAGAAATTCACTTAATAACCTCCATATCAGTAGCACATTTTACATTCATAAATCAAATGTTTACTTGTTTCCATATCGTTACACATCCTGCATTCTGCCTTCACCACTAACTTCCATTTACATAAATAAGCATTATTACACAGTATATTGTTAAGTAGTCGGTAATTGAAGTCGGATAATTGTTTATCTTCAACATCTAAAATTTTACAGACATATATATTTTCCCATTGTTGAGTACCGTGAATTTCATATGTCGTCACCTTATTACTTACAATAAATCTGTAACAGAAAAATTTTGAAACAGCATCACCAACCCGCAAAATAAAGAAGTGTGGTTTGTTTACCATGTAAAATGGCAATCTCCAAGTGAATTTAGCAATACAAGGTCGGTTAGCGTGTTTGAGAGAAAGAATGCGGTGAGTAAAACGCCAACAGTAGTATTAATTATTATCATATTATGAAATTAGAGCTATTATATATCTCCCCTTTGAAAGGGAACCTGACTCTTTATTAGTCTTTCCCCAATTTAAGGATGTTTTGTGCAAAGTTTGATTGAAATTGTCCCAGTGTGAAGAATATAAAAATGAGAAAAGTTTACGACAACGACAACAACAGACATTGAACAAATTTTGATCAGAATAGCATACTTGAGCCTTTCGGCTAGGGTGACATAAAATGTAGTTAATTCAACATAAATTAGTCTATCTTAAAATCAACAAAGTTTTTCGAAATCAGGAATAAACATTAACATGGCCAACCATCCGAAAAGCGTGAAACATCAAGACTAAGCGCGTTCTTCTCCGCTTTGTAAGTGTAATGAATGCTGGCCGTGAATAGCACTGATGGACAAACCAAAAAAAATATTACCTTTAAATAGAGGACATATGGACCATACTATCACTGGACTTTTTCCTGTAAACTGTCCCAGGGATACCTCCAAGAAATAGAGAGGGACTCCACAAAAAACCAGCGTGATGAAGAAAGGAATTAAAAAAGCACCTGAAATCGAGCATCAAACACATCAAAAATGCATACATTCCTTTGTAAAATTTTTATTTATGTCAAGTTCTTTATTGACATTTCCTTATTTTCCTCTGTATACATATTTGTATGTGAATCGAGTTTTTTAAAAAGGAACAATTCATATCAAAATGAAGTTATGTTAGAATGTTTCTTTTTTTTTCTTTCAAAGATAACCTCCTCCATTTCTCATGCACAGATAAGGAAACCTCCAGATATTGCTCAGTCCAACACCGTATCCAAATAGGGACAGAAGGTACTCTATTTTCCGATTCCATACCGCTCTTTCACCAGGACTCGATGAATCAGATTCAGAATCTAACAACGCTGGCTCGTTTTCAATGGCACCTATGTCAACATCTGTTTCCTTTGACATGATTTATATCTGAATGCAAAGCAATAAATGAGAGTACTTAGAAAAGGAAGTAATGTATGTGGTATGTCGTGATTGATTAATGTTTGTTTTTAAGTTTTCTCACTTAAATCTGAATTGCCCAGAAAGTTAGTCGTATTGTTAAGTTTTTATTAACACCCATCAATAAACCCAGAATTTAAAATATGGCAAAATCCCCATCTTTTTTCTCACTACATTTATAACCATCTATCATTTGATTATGTTACTGTTTGGACTAGATGTAAGTAGAGCATGCTCTGTCAACGCTACACATGTTCTTACACGGTAGGAATATTGAGAGGTGTACGTAGTAATATACTAGTAATTCTTTTGAAACAACCACATGTATGATTTTCATTCCAACTCTTTTCAAATTTGACCTATTGCAATAAGTTGGGTTTTTTTCAGAAATAGCCAACGTACCTCCGAATACTTGAAGTCTGAACGAAGTCTGCGATATTGTAGCAATGTTCAAGACTCTTTGAATCATGTATATTCGATTTCATCGTACATGTTCTTAAATTCAAAGTTTTTAGACGTCATGATAACTAAACATATTGTACAGAGTTGTAAGTGTTCATTAAATATACACGATTTTTGATTGTCACTTCTCTTAAAATCTTTCTCTTTTGAAAAAAGTCGAAACATACAATGAAATATCTTGGGAAATAGTTTATGCGTGCTTGGAAACAAAGCTTAAATGGACACCTGTGGGAAAGATTTAACATATGATGTACATAAAATATGCATGTATATATAACCATTTATAGAACCGTATTCGTCAGCAAAACCTTTTAAGGATGAAATACGGCCCCAGTAAATTGACAAAAGAATAAATTCCGGATGTTTTGTTTAATTTTGAATGTACTTAATCTATAATACATATATCTACCCTCATAGAAGCCCTTTTTATCCAAGAAAAAATTATATCGAAGATATACATAATAATTTATGCTAGGTGTACACTGTTTTCATTCAATCTCCGTAGACGTTTAGCTCTGCCCCACATTTAAAAGCCTTTAAAATACACGAGTGCAATTAGGGACATTTTTCTCCTTCAGCTGGTCGATGCATTTTGTCAAAATTTATCTATGTGTGAAAGGAGAAAAATGTACCTCACTGCGCTCATATTATAACTTTTTAAAAGATGCAAAAGTCAAGTTGGTCTCCCCCATAACAAAACAGATGTTGTTAACCTGGTGTGAACTCACTTAACCTTTCTTAATGTGACTCGTCTGCACCACGCGTATCACGTGACATCCATTTCGGTAAGCGTATTCGATGTGACTATATATGCCATTAACCTTCATTTATGCGAATACATATTTGTAATTGGATTTTCAACGGATGGTATTTCTGATCGCTGTGTTTTCCCCCAATTGGTGAGATTTTGGCAAATAACAATGTCACGTGATATGTAACTGAGCATTTGTCCGATCTGCTTAATTTCTTCATATAAATACCGGTATTATCTATTGTACTAGGACCCGCCAATTCAATTCATTTTTATTAATTGAAAGGACAGGGTCACAAACAAGAACGAAATTCACTGTTACTAGGTCTTCAAAATTATCGATAATGCATGAATCATTACAATATATAATAATCCAAGTTATCAACATTAAGCCATATGAGTCACTTTACAACATCCTCATTTAAAAATAATCAATATCATAGTAGATTTTCTGTAATTCATTGTATTAAAAAGGGGCCGCTGACATATGTTTAGGGATATCATCCTTTATTATATTTTACATAATTAAGATGGCCGACTTTAGTTTTCATTGAGCATGTTTTTGCGCAATTTAGTAAAAATACAGTTTATTTATACATTTCAAGAAATTGTTTCGATACCATTTATGAAGTTGAACACAATAAACAAAATACAGATGAAAATATTTAGATTTTTTTCATGAAAATTGTTTTTTAAACGATATTTCCATTGTTCGGTAGGTAAGCGTTACCATTGTGCTTTTTGTGACGTTATAATAAATGAAGCTTTGTAGGAGTGCATTATAAGAAAAAACATAATAGAAAAAGTAAAAAGTGTACGCCTTAGTAATTTTACACACAAAATTATGTATCCTCAGGGTTATTTTCCTTAATTTTTAAATGAATCCATTGTACCAATCTACATTTGTCTTACTCCAAATATACAATGTATAGCAAAATTTGGTGCATTTTGATATTTCGAGAAAACCCCCGTCAAAAAACAGATGGTTGACTTTAATTTTTTTACATATAAGGTAGAAAACGATATTACTAATCACATATTTCAATTTGAGGAAAATCGCTATTGTATGTAGTATTTTTTAAATCTGCTTCGAAGTGCGGAAAATAATTTTCTATATATTCCTATAGTAAATTTACCTGGTTTTTTTAGATGGCCCCTAAGAAGAACCAGATGGTAAATTATCTTGAAACTTCCCAAATATTCTAGGGTTGGTGTAAAATACATATGGAATAAAATAAAAAGTTTTGCTATTGTAGTTTTTGAGCAATAAAACCCAAATCGGCCTCCTTAAGTACAATTTATACTACAAATCAATGTAGATTTTAGGTGAAACTTCA
>WFKH01010931.1:45703924-45735792 GCA_016163765.1 Magallana hongkongensis
ATAACTGTATTATACGAAATTTCCTATTTTCGCCAGGCTAGCTAAGCATGTTAATGGTTGTGTAAACCCAATTCCTTTCGAGGGTCGACTGGGCTTTCCTTGGACCCCATCCTCACCAAGTATGAAGGCCCAAATATTGGATACAGGGTGTTAGCCAGCCCCTTGAAAGATATCCCCATTGCAAAAGAATATGATGAATTTCTTACCTTTTCGCCAGGCTAGCTAATTATGTCAATGTTCAGGTCAGGTGAGCAAGATATAATTTTTAATATATAACTGTTTCTTTACATCAAGAAAAGGAAGTTTATATGGAATTTTGAATTTAAGTTTATTAGCATGTTTACGGTAATTTGAATAGCGAACCGACCACAGAATTCTATTCGCTATTCGAATAGTGAATAGCGAAAAGCGAATAGAACTCCAACTTCTGAATGCCATCTATTGACCTTACTTGAACATCGCGCTCCACTTCCTATATACTGTAGATTCTTTATTAAACGCGAGTAATTAATATCCGCGTAAAATCGCGAGAAGCAACCCTCGTGGATTTTAAAATCTCGCTTTTATTTTTCAGACAGTTTTGAACTACATGATGTTTTAACCAAAAATTGGTGCTTGCGGTTTTATATCCTCGTGATTTGATACGAAACAGCGGAATCGCGGAATTAAGTTTAAATAAGGAATTTACAGTATACCAAAGCATATATGGTCTAAATTTAAAATGTGCGTTATATTCATGAGATATTAGAAAATATTAGATTATGATATTAATCAATTTGATATAACCTAAGGATTATCAGAAATCAAAGGGTTTTGGCTTATTCTTTCTTTTGATTAAAAAAAAAAAGACTCAAGAACGCTGATGGTCAAGATCTATAATTGTTTCTGAAGTTTCAGAAATGTATTAAATCTTTTAATGATGCTTAATGATAATACACATGTAGCTTAGTTGAATAGGGTATATCGAAGCTTTATCTGTTCTAGATTAACACAACGAAATATTGATCTCGATAGCCCACTTTAAATCTATTTATGATATATTTAACGTTACGTAAATAGATCATTTCAATATACCCATTCGACGAAATGTTTGCATGTGTATTATAGTGCATGTATGTAAAATATAACTTTAAAACGCCTTAGTCGTGAGTATTTTCGCTTCCTGTGTACGTATATCATATATCAATATATGTAATCTTGGTCCAGAACTAGGAAGTTGCCCCCTGAAGATTCCTACAAAAGCAGTAGAAAAGAATATCTCCTATAATATTTTGTTAATGTAGCAATGATTCCTTGGTGAATGTCAACAAAGATTTGAGGAAGAAAAAACACAGCGGCGTCTCGCCCAGCTTTTACTTTATACTTCTGCACGTGCATGTCCAATGAAATCAATTGGTCTATTTTGATAAGGTTTTTTAAAGGAAGATTATGTCAGTAACTGTTCAGGAACCTTGATCCTGGTAACCGTTCACAGTTTATATAAATAATGATGACTGGAAATTTTAAACTCTCATAAATACAAAGTCTCATTTCTTTATTAAAAAAAAATCCTTAGTTAAAATAGATAGGAAATAGTGTCTAATTTCCCTATCTTAAAAAAACTCTTTCTGATGTCATTTTGAGGTCTCTAATTTGGACATCAAATTCACAAGTCTTTAATCGTTTATCTTTTCAAATATACCATTTGTAAAAGAATTTACAACTACTCATCTTTCTTTAAAAAAACGTTCATAAAAAACACAATCGAAATTTTTTTCCAAATTAATATTTTTTTGGTGCTTCATTCTTCTGGCACATAATATTGTTGATAAATTCAGATTACAAAATTCTTTAAAATATTAAGTTCACTGTAATTTTATTTGACATATTCCAAACATATCACCCAATGGTGTCGCTCCATTTGTGTGGGAACTTTTGAGTGACAGCTCGTTGTCCCGTTCCATATTTCTCACAGAACAGGTGGGTCCAGTGTTCTTGCTGGCAATAGTGTCCGTTGTGGAAAGTAAAACAGTTGACGTTCAGGAGACCGAAAAACAGTTGTCCAACTTCATTAGCCGCAGTTGTATTTACCGACTGAAATATATATGTCACTAAATATATGTGCCACTAAGTATATATGCCAGTAAATATATATGCCATTAGTTTTAGCAATGCAAGATTACAGCTATCAGTTTCTTTTAATGTTATCTTTTCCAATACTGTATGCTTGAGATTTCAATGATTTTAATTCTGCACTATGGTTAACGTTGTTAAAGAGGTTCGCTCCTTAGGTTTTGGGTAGCCATTTTGGGTCACCTCTAGTCTGAAAATTCTGCATCACATATTAATTCTAGTAGTATATTAATATTTTACAATGCCAAATAAACTATATTGAATAAAATTGATTTAAAAACATTACATTTTTACAGAGTTTAGTAAGGGACTATATTTTGTGGCGGAAGGTTTTCAAGAAGGAAATGAACAATTTTCATAACTCACTAGTTTTAGAGTACTGTTACTTTAGCTTCCTAATTTTCTGCGCAGACCAAACTTCTAGATAGTTTGTGTATTACGATATATTCATGATGTTCTAAAACACATATTTAAACAATATTTTGATATTTCTATCGATATTTTTGGCATATTTAGCTTATATTTCATAGAGGATAAGAAAAAATTAACTCCAATTTTGGCCTAAAATTAGCTTATTTCATGCTATATCTCAAATTTTTGAGATGTGACCCCTACTTGTTTTACTTTTAAATGAGACATTAAATGTATGTCTATTTGTATGCAAAGTTTTGGAAAGATGACATTACTATAATTTTTTTAATTTGCGTTATAATTTGATTACTCCAAAATTTTCTAACATCTGTTGTTGTGTTCATTATGTACTGGCCTTTGAAGCCACCAGTAAAGCAAGATTTTTTAAACTTTGACTTAGATTTTACTTTTATAGTCACTACATATGTTCAACTTCATACTGCATTAAAATCATAACTAAATAATAGTTCAAACTATAAATATTTGTTTGATTTCTTCATATTATCAATTTCTATGTCAAATTTTAGCCAAAATTTCAGGAAAATTATCATTTCTGTTTTGGGCCCTATATTTCCCAAAAATGGCATGTGACATGGGTCACAAATAAAATAAATGAACATTTTAGGTTCCCGTCTTTATATCCCAGTGGTTTTCGGATGATTGACATTACTATTATTTCAGGAGCCAACCTCCTTAAAGTATATATTTTAAAATTTTACTCAATATAAAGACTGCCATTTTAACAAGATTTGTTGTTACTATCATTACGAGTTATGTATGATAATTAACGAATTCTTAATGATTTATGTAATTGAATAGTTAGTAAAGTACTCTTTTTAACAAGATACATTAAAACGAGAATTATTATTCGTTATAAGAAAACCTTTTTTCGCCAGATATTAATAAGCTTGTTATTATCCTATACCAGTTTGATATCATTTTATACCTTCTACAAAATTAGCGTATCTTCTGTAAAGTATGGTAAGTAAAAATATACATGTACCTTCAAACAAGAGTACAGCTTGTTATCACAGTCACAGTGACTCAGCGTCCATGGATACGGGTTGTGAAAGTTGTATTTGGTTTCGAAGTGGTCGATAAAGTAAGGACATTGGTCATGAGCTCTACAGCAAGCATCTGTTTCTTTGAACTTCCCTGAATAAAAATTTTAAAAAAATATTTAAAATTGATTTTCAATCAAAATATTTACTTGAATGGTGGTCGGTGTTTTTTTTTTATCAAGCCTATTTCTTTGAAGACATTTTACACATTTCATTCCAAAAAGAAATGTAATCTACGTGAGTCATTAAAAAATTAATTCTGAAGAGCAGCAAAAACAATATATGTATGTACATCGTATAATACCTGACATTTGTTCACATAAACATTTGGCATTTCAAAAAAATTAAGTGTGGTCAGACAGCGAAAAGATACGAAATAAATTCACTATTCAAAAAATTACAACCTAGATCTGCATAATTGTCCGCCTCGTTCCCGAGCCCGCACCATTTGGTGCCTGGAAATATACCAATCCCAGAAGCCCCTGGACCGGCAGGTTGACCGGTTTTCTCCGGTGCAAATGGCATCGTGGATTTGTTGTCGTCGTCCGCTCTCTTGTTTCCCGAGATCATGGCCCTTAAGCAGCGTTCGAACATCTCTTGGGCTGCATATTCACCTTTAAAAGAAAAATATATATATGAAACTCTATTTTAAAGAGTTATTTTTTCTACCAATTTTTGCAAAAGGTTTTGGCCTTTTATATATGAAATATTGGAACAAAAAACATAGTAGAAAGTGAATCGGTAAAAGGGGAATGATCTAGTGCATTTTTTACCTATTTGCTCGGTTTTGAGAAGGCTTTTTAAAAACTTCTCTATCTGTTTGGAATCAGTGGAAAGTTTACAAGACTTTACATTATTTCCAGAAACGTTAGCTTCCAGCAGGATGCGTCCGTCAGAGATTGTAAATTCGGTGGAGGAATCCGGCAAGGATGTGTTACCGATGGCAATTTCACCTAAAGTTAAAATTGAGACAAAGGTAAAAAATATTGTGACTTGTATAGTCTCTCTGTCTGTTCGTCTGTTTGTCCGTTGACCCGTTTGTTCGCTTGTTTATCTGTCTGTTTCTTTCTTTCATTCTCTCTCATTCTCACGAACGAACAAACGAACAAATGTGAACGAATAAAGAAAACAAACCTTGTTTTAATAAGGCGAAGACGACAGAAAATGTCACTAAAAACACAGTGCTTGTTATGCGTATACTGCAGACCATCGTGACATTGGAACACCTCTGTCAATCTTATCTATATTATCTGAGTTATACTTGTAAATGCGGTATCTTATAGAATTCATTATACATGTATGTCTGAAAAGTGCTGGTCTACTTGCTGTCCTTTGATGACTATTCAACAAATTAAAGCAAGAAAATGGGAAGAATTTGCTATATTAACGGGATTATCTTAAAGAAAATAGTAGTTGATAAGAGAGATGTAAGTTTCCATGGAGGATTTACAAATGGTTCTAAGATAAGACAGTCGCGTGACTGCATTCATTGTTGGGACGTTAGGGTCATCAGATATCCTATGTAAGAATAGAAAGAACTATATATAATATGAGTGAAATTTGGCCCCCTTAATTCGTTTTTTTAAAGTGTTTTAGGTACATGTAAATATTACATTTTTGTTTTTATGTTTTAGTTTGACCAACGAAATATTTATGCCTAAGATTTGAAAAAAGGGGGGGGGTCGGTATGTGGGCTTTCTTTCATTTATTTTTTTTTTTTTTGTTCTTTATAAATTTAAACAAGAAGTAAAAGCATGTATGATTGGTAGATTAGGATAAAATATATGTTTAAACTCAGTTTTTCACAGAATTATATTGTACATCACACAATTCGAAAAAAGACAGGTTCAGCAGAGAAATAAATGTAGGGTTGATCTAGTGACTGGGAACAAACATTATTTATTTTAGGTTGATACAAAGACATTTATTAAAAGAATACAAATAATGTGTACATGACCTTTAACTGAGGTTCTAACTCAACTTACAAAGTACATGTATTGTAACGTTCTATACAGACAGTTGTCCCTTTGGTTTGAATAAATTTCATTGTCAGGATGTTGATGACAAGAGGATCGGGCACATGCTCTTAAGGAGGCGGGATGGTCAACAAATTAACCATCAGATCTGCCTTAAACATTTTCTGCCATTAACCATCGTTTAGTAAAGGAAACATCCAAATATTTTTAGCTTTTAATTTTTTAAAAACATTTTCTTTTATCTTTACACAGAGCTTATAGTCTAAAGGAGGCAAATATAACCTAAAAATGGACACGACCATTCAGCCCTCTTAAAACTCAGAATACAATGATCTCAAAACTGGTTTGGTTTTGCCATGTACCTTTTTATTATCTTGGCTGAAGAAAGTAGTATATCAATTTAGACAAAATGGTAGTTGCCATGTTGTGAATGTTATATTTTTTATTTGATATTTGCACAACGTAACCAAGAATCGCCGAATTCTCACGGTTACCTGGAAGGTAAAAACAGATATTCTATTGATTCTCTAGTTTCATATTTAATGCAACACCTATTAGAAATTAAATAAACCATTTTGATACTTGAGTCTTTCACTTCAGATGACAAAGACCAAAAGTTTATATGCAATGTAAACTGAATCATGTACTTATACTTTTTAAGTTCATTATATATATATATATATATATATATATATATATATATATATATATATAATACTGTCTATACTTAAAACATTAATTATTCAAAAATTATTGAAATAAAATAAAGACTCGTAATTTTCATCAAGAATATTAATGCGCAAATATTAGGTAAATGCAAAAATATTTTGACTTATCTTACTTCTTGTGTCTGCATGCTTTTGTAGTGTATTTTCTTCCTTACAGCATATGACCTTAATTTTTAGGGTTTTTGTGTGTTATGGACTGGGTTGGCTAATGAAGACAATCTCCTTCGTAGTGGCCTGGTATTACAACACGGTGATTGCTTGAGTCATTTATTATTTTGTCCATGCATTCTTTCCCAAGATTCCATGGTCCACGTGTGATAACTGGTGGAACACGGACCACTGCATCGTCAGTCATAAGGACAGACTGTTACTGAATAAAACCGCCGTCAACCAAAGCTTGCCAGGGCTGCTGTTTAATGAGACTGATGTTTCCTCCAAATCCTCATATAACAATACCCCTGCTAATGAGAAATTCCAATATAACACAGCAGCTTTTGAGTTTTGGGAGTATGTATAAAATACCTAATATTATCGTATCATTTTATTTATTTCAATAGATATTTTCTTGCATTCATGCATTTCATCAGTGTGCCAGTTTGGCTCAACACTCAAAACGTATTTACTAAAATAAAACCTATGTAAGAAAAAGCCAGGATCAAAATATCATGATCTATCAATAGGTTTAACGTTCTGAGGCGTTCCGAAGGTATTGAACACCCTAGATCTGTTCAGTGGCATCTGGTCCTGGTTTTACTTTCCTCATGGATTATATCATTTGGTTGCTTGATTAAGGGGGTGCATTCAGTTGGAAAGGTATGCATAAATCGGATATTGTCAAAATTTTGTAGAATGGAAGCTTTACATTAACCTGTTACTTTATGCAATGACATAAATGCATTGTATTATTTTCTTTGTTCGTGATGTATTTTTTATACATAATGTGCTTTTTTTCTTTTTTCACATTTACCTCTTTTAGGTTGTATATGTGACGGTCATTTTACCATACATTCTCCTGACAGTCATCTTTATACGAGGTCTGGCGCTAGATGGCGCTACAGATGGAATACTTTTCTACTTGAAGCCGAAATTTTCCAAAGTTTTCAATTTTCAAGTTTGTAACTAAGTTCTCAACAAATAAAAAATTGGTTAAGTAATTCAGTTAATTGATAGCTGAATTATAATAATGATTTCTGAAAGTTGTACGAGTGATCTTGCTCTTTCATTTAAACTATGCATTTTGAAGGTGTGGGTAGAGGCAGGAATGCAGGTCTTCTTTTCACTGGGTCCAGCCTTTGGTGGGATCATTACAATGTCGAGTTACAATATTTTCACCAACAAGTGTATGAAGTGAGTAAGATTTAAAGTTTTGTAAAGCACAGTTGTGCGATCGTTTTCTTTTAATATCACTCATGTCACATTAATTAATTACAGAAAACGCAGAACAATGCACATTATGTATTGCAAAAATATACTAACTAGTATTTTGTGTAGAGTTAAAATTCATTTTAGTATATTCTTGTCACGAACAGAGATGCATGGTGCTGTACTTTGATCGACGGGCTGAAGAGTTTCTACGCTGGATTTGTTGTTTTTTCCATTCTGGGATTTATGGCGAAAGATGTAGGGCTTACAATGGAAGATATTTCTATATCGGCGTCTGGTATGTATAAGAACAATATGATTGCAGTGAGATCATAAATAAGAAATAAACATATATTACGTTATTGTCGATGCTTACCGTAATAGTAATGTCGTTTTTAAAACTAACAATTTTATTCTAAACTGAATATAATGTTTTTAGTAGGTACTTTGTGTTTTGTAAAGAACATTAAGTGACAGATATTAAACGAATCAAATAACAATTATGAGGGACAACTTTGCATACTCAATACAAGCAAGAAAGTATTATGATTTACAGAACGTCTAAAATGAATTATTTTTCTTTATATCAGGACCGGGTCTAGTATTTGTGGCTTATCCGGAAGCACTGACGAAACTACCGATGCCCCACCTCTGGGGAGTGCTGTTCTTCTTTATGTTCATCACTATTGGTTTGGACAGTCAGGTAAAATTAAACTTTTCAGCAGGGCACAGCTAGATGGTATGACCTTGATTTTTCTTTTCTTTTTCTTGTTTCATGTTTAGTATAGGTACATGACTTATTTACATTTCAGCGGAAGCATCAATTCAACTTCTTAACACTTGTCCCTAAAAACCTGAAAATATTTTTCGATCTCAAAAATATCCAATAAGGCAATGCAACAAACGCGTATAGCAAATAACATTGATAACCAAAGGTTTGTCAAAATTTATGTTACCTCCGGATTAAAATTTCTTTATGTTGATTTAAAAAAATGCATTAATCTCAGAAAGAAAGCGTTTCAACTTTTTTTTAGTATGGATATTTAGAGACTGTCTCTAGTGGCCTTGCCGACAGATTTCCAAAGCAACTGAATTTACACAAAGTTCTGACCACGGCATTTGTGTGTATCTCTCTGTTTCTAATGGGAATTCCTTTCACAACTAATGTTATTTGTGGTATAAGTATATTGATATAAATAATAAGTAACCAAACATTTTAAAAACAACTTCATTGTTGTTCTGCATGAATGTTGTTCTTATTTTGTCTTTTGTAGTGTTTAATTTTGATACATGTATAACTTTTAACATACTTTAATTTATTGTAGTCATTCTCAAATACTCCCTCTCTATTCAGGGAGGAATTTACATTTTTCAGCTAGTAGATTGGTACGCTTCTACCTTTTGTATCATGTTTGGGTCCCTCTTAGAGTGTATCGTTATATCCTGGGTCTATGGTAAGATGAAAATGTATTTGTTTCAAATTTTAAAAATCATAATCTAAGATTTACCGAGTAAATGAAATAAATTTCTTTCTTCGGTGAACCTCAGGAGCTCTTTAACGTTGGCGACATTGTTGAAAAAAATATACATGTTTTTCTACAATGTCCGCAATTGTTTTATCCTGTATGACTCATAAGAGCTTTACGCTCATTAGTTACATATACCTAAGATGACTGCACTTGGTTTGTTACTGTAATCAGGATAAATCAAAATTGTCTTAAAAACGAACAAATGCTATTTATTTAATTTTATTGCGAAACACAAAAATATGCATCATACAAGAAAAACTTATAAATTCTATTCCTATCTTTAACATCAATTGTGTTCATAAATGTTTAAATCGAAATCTACTCAGTTTTGTTTTTGTTTTGTTTGTTTGATTTCCAGTTGAGAAGTAAAGAAAGTGCTGCTATTTACATGTACCTATAGTTTTGTTAGATTATTTGTTTGAAATTTTAGTTTTAGATTATTTTTTAATCAGTTTCCTATTCTTTATTTGACGTCACTTGAGTGTAGGTCTCGATGTCTATACGACACAATCCTTCTATACGACACAATCCTCTAGTACATCCCTTTTTTACTTATGAAAATCGTCAACAGAACTAACACTTTTGTAGATGCATCATTTATTTTCAGGCGCAGAGCTTTTTAGTCGCGATATACAGATGATGATAGGGAAACCTATACCTCTGGTCATGAGAATCAGCTGGTAAAATAAATAAAAGGCTCAACCTTGTCAAGTAACAAAATAGAAAATGGAATTTTCTGAAAGTTGATTTCAAGCCTTATCATTTGACTTCTGGCATTGCAGTCACTCTTTCTGACGACGATTGCTGAGTACAGACCTCCAAACTCACCAAAGTACACGTACCCGGACTTTGCCATCGCTATTGGTCAGTTGTTTGCCCTACTGCCTTTCTTACCGGTCCCCATATTAATGCTCTGAGGTCTTGTCCATACAGGAGGAGGAACATTTTTGGAGGTAATGTCATTGAAGCCATCTAAATGTTAAACATAGCTTAATATACATACTGGTATCCTTGATTATCTTTACTTCGAAGGTGCTTTCAATTCAGAAATTTTCTAAATACTAGTATCTGTTTAATATGCATCAATTGTCTTATGTAGATAAAAGCATTTTATAATGAAACTTTATTGTGTTTTATTATTAGAATTATTTTGTGTTTGTTTGCCGAATATTAGCTTACATGTACATTTTCCCATTAAATGTTGATACTTTACTTTTAATTAATTCTTTATTATTTGAAAACGCCTCTTTAGTACAATTCTTATGTTAAAAAGATATTAAAGATTAGATCTCACGTTTTATAAACAATTCATGAATATTTTGAAAATGAGACTTAAGACATGTTATTTCCGACCTTACTAAAAATATTAATGTTATAACGTTTATGCTACGTTCCTACTATCACGATTAGCAGTTCGATTGAAACGTGGTCTTAATCGTAGAGTAATCTTTGTAATCGCATCAAATCTCACCAGATCTTGAGGTCTGTCGTGGCAATTGTGTTAACCGTAGCAAATTTTTCCACAGTCAATTTTTTTAAACGATCAACACAATTTTTTTTTCATCATAATAATTCGTTATCATCGTATCAGATCGCATTACATCGTAACCTAGATCAGCATGTGGCATTTTATCGTGCCCCCTAATCGTGATGATCTGGGTAAATCTTAAAGGAGACAAACACCACGCTGCGCTGCGTTCAGTTGCGATGTGTCATTATGGTCAGTCGGGTTATATAGATTTATCTGTCGGGGTCCAATCGTATCTCTTATCGTGATCACTTTCTATCTTGATCGAGACGAAAATTGGCACCATTATCATGCCTTGTCGCAACAAAGAACCTCGGTTCGGGATGAATGTATCGAAACGTATACTAACGTATCTCTACGTACACAAGCGTCCCAAATCGGGATTTGTGTCCTGATCTTCGCATCAAATCAACTGAAGATCCAATTAGGAATTTATATAGACAGTCTTTTAAGAACTTATGCTATCGTATCTAAACAGGCAATGAAATCGTGACGGATCGCGTCACCTTTAATATGTCCATCGTGGCCTTACGTATCAAAGCTCAACGAATCGCATAACTCATCGACTCGCATCACCTCCTATCCAAGCCTAACATTCCAGAGAAGTTTCACGATCAGCTACGCTTTGGCAATCGTGATGATTGTAACAAATAGCGCGACAGTAGAAACTTAGCAATACGCATTTTAGTTTCGCGAACAATCGAGTATGCACATGTTTGACAATACATTATATGGTTTTGTGTAATTTATAGATAATAAAAGCACTTGCTCGTCCGGATTCAAGCTGGGGACCCAACAGCAAACGTCACCGGCATACGTACAAAGTGTATGAATACAGAGGAGGTCTAATCGACAGAATCCGGGTCAATTTGCTGGGGGACCGTTACCGATAATTAACTGGAAAAAATCACAGGCCCCTCTCCCAATTTAGACCCTCGGGGTAGTTGACTCTCCATTTGACAGAAATTCCTTAAAAGTCATGTACACAACATGTCCTATTTCAAATATCTGAAAATTAATTAAAAATAAACGGTTTATGTAAAACAACCCCTAACTTTCATATTATGAGAAAAAAGGTTTGCCACTCCGCTAGATAACTATGACGGAAATGAACACCTTTCGGTCACTGTGGTACGATAACATCCTACAAAATCGGTTTACAAAAAATGCAAAAGGACTCGGATTGTATCATACAAGAGTGTACATTACGTCATAGAAAGATGTTGACCTCCGTTTCAGTTTCAGAACCTGTCTTGAAAAAACTCATTTGGCATGGTGTAGTATTATCACAGAAGAACGCAGATTTATTTTAAAAGCACACTGAGAAAGAGATATATTTTCTAGAATAATATAAACCCGTGCTTGTTGGATATATAAAACGGATACATATTTTATATTTACAAAATGACAAAGGGGTAGTAATGTTAACAAAACGGAGTGGCATACCTTTCCTCTTTTTATATGCAGGATGGGATTGTTTTACATAAATCGATTATTACCGTTAATTTTCAGGGGCCCGTTTCTCAAAAAGGCCTACGTACGACGTAAGCTTAGTCCAGATTAAATCCGGGGCTAAACCTCAAAACAAGACTAAGCTGCATTTCACAAAATGTGGAAACTTAGTCGGAACTAAATTTGGGTGTAAATCTACGCCTGCTCGTGGGTAGGCGTCAGTTCTTAGTCTGTTCACAAAAATGGCGAGTGTTTTGATTTTAAAGCAAAGTAAACAAAAAATCTCAAGTTTTAGTTTTGGTTACGCGTAATAAAAGGAAACAATAATATACATTAAAATGTGATATCTTTCTCCGAGTCATGAAGGCGCATAAGGCCGGTGCTTATCCCCGGTTTTCGTGGTGCTAAGCGGATGAGGGTCATTGACTTCCTCTGGATGGGACACCAACGAAGGCTTTTTAGTGATATATTTTTCATTTATTTCAATTAGATTATCCCTCTTGATAATCACATACAAAAAAACCTAATCTTCAATAACTTTAGTTTGATATTTATGCATATGCATATGTGTTTTTTTAATGAACGCATAAAATTAAGTTTCACTTAAGCAGATTAGATTTTCATTCTTATTATATAATTATATAATAATATGTCGTGCATACAATGTTTTGAAAATACAAGCTAATAAGGTATACTTTTTAAGGTAAGTATTTAAGAGACCCTCCCCGCCCACTCCAAAAAAAAAAAAAAAAAAAACAAAGTAAAAAGATTAAAAAAAGGGTAAAATACTAGTATTTACGCAATACATGTATCTTATACTCCTTATCCGAAGGGAGGGGGTGTTTTAGAGGTTTGTTTCTTTTAACACTAATATAAAAATCAAATATCATTCATTAAACTGTCTTTAAAAAGGGACGGGGACATAGCTTATTCTTTTTTTATCTATATGCAAATAAAGGTACATAAAACGTTCAATTACCAATAAAAAAACACAACAAACAAAGAATTCAAACTATTAAATCAAAAACGGGGGAGGAAGGGGTGAGGGATATCCGTTTCCAATTTGGCTACTTCCTGTTTTTGCTGAGTAAACATGTTTTGTAAATTGTGGATAATATCGTTTGCATGGCCATTAACAACACTGTAAAAAAAACATGTTTATATAGAGAAGATAAACGATTCGCAAGAAATTAAGAATGGTTTCCATGTCATTGCCAAATTCATTTATTATTTTGGAATAGAGGACGAACTGTTTTCTCATTCAAAAGGCATGGACAGGGTTCATGTTCAAGTTAATTATGCAGTCGATATTTCTGATTTCAATCATTGTCTTGTTAATAAGTAAGATTTTTTTTATAAATAAATATTATTAAGTCGAAGATTTTCTATAAATACTACTCAGAAATATGATAAAAACAATTCTCAATCCTCATCCCATGCCAGCATCTGAAACTGACTATATGATTAAGTATGAAAGCTTCTTCTGCACACATATTGCAAGGGTTTTTTTTAATTTTAGGCGAATATTGAAATTATTTTTTATGCATTATTTTTCCAACTGTGCTTTAATTCCGACTGCAGTAATCATAACCTCCGAGCAAAACAACTATGATGTGTGCTTAGTTCTCAGTTTAGATGCCTAAGCTCTTCGGTATTTAAACCCAAACTAACACCTCTTTCAGAAACACAACCCAGATCCGACTAAATATTGGCGTAACATCGTTAGTCGGACTAACTTAAGCCAAAATATTCGCCTTTTTGAGAAACGGACCCCAGTTATTTAGAAAAGGTCATGTTGTGTATATGACTTTAAAGGAATTTCTTTCAAAAAGATAGTCAACTACTCCGGGGGTCTTAATCGGTGGGGTGGAAGATTGGTGGATGGGGTCCTGTCCTTAACCACTCCTTGAAATAATATTAAATGTATTATAAAACGTCTGTAATACGCTTGTTTCAATCCATTTAAAACTCTATTCATCTTCGATGTTAAGTTTTTTGTGTATATAACTGTTATTGTCCAACTTTATTAAATAAACTATAAAAATTACATTTGTTCACATATTTTTAAGGTAGGGTATGAATTTCGATTCCAACAAATCATTCATTTTAGCTATGTGTAAAATGCTTCATTCTTTCTGACTTAATTTCGTCTGAATACGGTAAGTGTCTCTTATTGGTTCAGCCTGCATGCGCGGATCTGGGGAAGGGAAGGTGGGGGCGGGTCGGGAGGGGGTTAAATTCAAATTTATTAAATCACATAGTAAATTTACCGAAAATAGCCTCGGACCCACCTGGCAAACACAACTATTCCCCCCCCCCCCCAAAAAAATTCTGAATCCGCGCATACCGTGAATATTTAAATTTTATTACTATAAAACAGATCTCTCTCTCTCTCTCTCTCTCTCTCTCTCTCTCTCTCTGTCTCTCTCTCAAATCATTAAAAACGGATTCAGACAACAATCTGTATTCAGTACTTCAAATTCTATCTGGGTCCTCCGCCATAAAACTTTAAGAATTCTTTAAACAAAATTTTCAACTCAAGTCTTAGAATTATTCAGCTAAAAATATTCTCAAAACCGCTACAAAACTGCTTGAGAATATTCTCAACTGAGTAATTTTTAGGCTTGAGTTGAGAATTTCTCAAATTTACGTTCTCGCTAGACGGTTTTCGCGGATTTTTTTCAATGATTGAAGCAGTTCAGTAGAGCTTTTCTGCGTCAGAAAGGTAAGAAACACCTTTATGTTCTCCAGTGTAATTAATTCACAAGTTCACTGACGCTAAAGTTTTTTGCACAAAGCTTGGTAATATTCCCTTTCCTACCTAACTTCCTTTATCCAAAAAGTCACACAAAAACGGGGACAATTTTTTTTTTTGGGGGGGGGGGGGGGGGGGGGCGAAAGATTGCCTACATTGAGCAGGTACAATTGTGGGCAGCCATACTATTTGGGTCGTTTAAGGGGAGTGAGGTTTTTTTTGTTTGTTTTTTTTAAAACAAAGTTCGTGGAAAAAATTACGTCCAGCAGCAAAATCAGAGAAAATAAGAATGAGAGATATTATAACATCTGCCAGGTTCTGATAAGACATTAATTACTACAGATGATTGGATGCTGGACATGTTAATTGATCTATTATGTTTAACAATCTTGAAACCTAACTCCCAGTGACCCTGCTGTGGACAAATGCAAATTACCATCTGTAACATGACAAAGTATTTTGACCATGGTTGTTAATGAATCCCCATTACATGCACACAATCATTATTTTACAAGCTTGACTTACAAAGAGATATTAATAAAACACACACAAGTATATTATTACAAAATTTGTTGCCAAAAATGTTTTTATTTACAATAAAATTATTTTTTTGTCAACCAAAAATATATATATTCCATAAATATAATATATAAGCATTTCCAAGAGAAACACCTTATTAATTTTGCCCAATTTTGAGCTTTTTTGCTACAAGTAATTTTACCCAATATAAGTACTTGAATTAAAAATATGCCCATGAGTCCAAGTTCATTTGCAGTGAAATAGAAAAAAAGATTGCGTTAAAGGTCGTTTATTCAATGAACCAAATTTGTATTGTTTAAATTGAAAACAATAAAGTAAACAAGAAAAAATCATTGAAAAAATGACTAATTTGCAAAGGTGGGGTTAAAAACTGAAAACTGAAAGACCTTGGTCTTGAGGGACCCCACCCGGGGACTTACTGGAAGAAAAGAAAAAAGTTCCTATGCCTAAAATTGTTAATAACAAACAGATTATATAAAAAATCTTCATAAGGTGGATCACTACATCTTGAAATAGTTTCTCAAATAGCAGAAAATCACTTGATTATGATAAATAGCATGATGCATAAGAAGTACATGTATATAAGTCAAATATGCGAGGAAAAAAAATTATATGCAACTTTGGATTTAAAACTGAATTTCGAAATTTGAATTCAGAAAATATGAACAAAATTTCCAGGCGGATTATGATCTGCGGTTCACAAGCACGATACTTTAACCAATGAGTTATGATGATATGCAACCAAATGATTGATACAAACAGTTTTACATTTAAATCGCCATCTTGTGACGTAGTGTCTTAAAAAGCATGTCTTGATGAAGTGAGGTACCTTAAAATATTCAAGTAAAACAATAACGAGTAATGATCGCAAAGTTGCTGACATGACCCTAAACATTATGGCAGAGAAAGCCTTGTTGACATCTATCAAAAATATATATGTTACTTATAATATTTTGCTTATAAAACAAAAAATAGATAGAGCAACCCTTGTTGACCACTATTAAAGACAATGAACATGCATACACTTAAGTAAACTTTTTGATAGAGCAAACCTTGTTAACCTCTATCGAATTATGCGCCAAACAATGCCGATAAATATGAGTACATCTGTAGAACTTATATATAGAGCAAAACTTTTGAATATGATTTTTTAGTGACACAGAAAGAGCAAGCCTTGTTGACCTCTATCAAACATTCAACATAACAAACAATCAACAAAAATAAAAAAATACTTTTATAGAATATAATAGAAAATAATACAGAGCAAGCCTTGTTGACCTTTTTTCTATGACTAAGTACATTTTCTTAATGACACAGGCTATCAGATAGAGCAAGCCTTGTTGACCTCTATCCAGATTCCAATATACTTTATGTTAAAAGAAAGAATTGTTTACATATATTAAATAAAGAAAAAAAATAAAAATCAGCTAATGATGTTGAGCTTTGCCTAAGTAGACTGAAAGTAATGAATTGTTGATACAGATAGCACCTCGGTTTCGTGCAATAGTTGAAATGCTCATAAAAAACAGAGCGCCACAAATATCATTAATGATTGCGCAGTCAAACATTATTATTCTGCGCACCTTACACAAATTTTGAATCATAAGACCTAAAGTCATTTAAAAACTAAATTGTTTTGACATTGCACATATGTTGTGAGTATATTTATTAAGCTTAAAGAGGATTCTAGTGATTTTGCAATGTACAGACATGAAAATATCAAATGCTGCAGTCCATTGATGAATGGACTGAAATTGGTTTGTTTAAACAATCTGATGAAATTTTAAAACCCTTAGTTTAAAACAAATTGATTTTCTTGTTGCTCATTAAATTTGGCAACAGTTGAGTCAAATGTACATAGTTGTCAGCCCTAATTTTCATTCACATTGAAACCCAGAGGTAATGATACAAAGTGGTGAATTGTCAATACCTATAGCCTCTGGATTTTTTATTGTCACTGCTGAAATTCTTGGAGCATTGGTGATTGGCCTAGGTACCAGGTAGGGAAGTTGATGCTGGAAGGTGTCCTTGCATCCCTGTATCTGCTCTAAGCTGAGCAATAATCAATAATGCTATTTCATCTTTCGTAGAAACTTGACGAGTACCGATCTGTCCAGTCACCATTGGTTATCGTTCTGCGCCGGCAGGGATGGCCAATTTGAGTCTGATCTCGCTCCTTCCGCCCTTGACACTGGTGTCGAGCTGCTTGCCACAGTGGAGACTCGAGCCCTCTCTAAAAATAATATTTTTGATCCAAAGAAAATAGTTTCGTTCATTTAAGGTTTAACTGAATATTATGATTATTTTGGTCCATTCCGGCGATTACGGCATAACTTTTCCTGAAGCAAGCATTTGCAATATAAAGTCATGTCAAAATTCGACAAACTTGTAGTCTTTACAATTGTCGATTTGTAGCATGTCAGATGAGCTATTTCCGAGCATGAAGATAAAAATGCAGAAAGTACGGATTAAAAATGTGCAAAGTTGAAGGTTAAATTAACTAGCAAAAACAATCAAGCTGCAAAAATGTGCATCATACGAAGGAACTGAGTCAAATTTTTAAGTGTTTATGGTTATATATTTATAGGTTACACAATCAGAACTACACACATTTATACTCAGGCTCACACACCAACACGATTGAATATTCGGATTCACAAGTTTACAGGTCTGGATTTTTGAACACGATTACCCTCCATAAGGTAAGTGAATGTGTAATTATTTTTAAAATTATCCGTTCCAATCAATCAATGAATCCGTCAATTAAACAATTTATCTATCAATCATGCAAATTAATAAATATGAATCAATCAGTATTCAATGAAGTACATTGTGCTATATGTCACCATTAGTCATCTTAGCAAACCACGGTTTTTAGTACACAAGTTCCGATGATGACACTAAGTCTCTTTATATGAACTGTTGTCCTATTGTTCAATGCCTTTTCATCCTCTGTTTTAAGCTGACGAGACAAAACTGACCGGTAACATATTACTGATTTTTCATTTAATCGTTTATTCATTTATTTATCTTTAATTTTCTCTGTATAGAGATTAATGTTAAAATAAACAAATGACACAATCATATATACACGTAATTGTAATGAGGATGTAACAAGTGATTAGACCAGCAGGAACATACTGCATGCGAGAACAGATTGCGAAATGTAAATTACAGAGCAAACACATATTTTCTATACTTACATCTACATCTGGGTCTAAAACCTCGGTTGGACTTTTTATCTCTCTTATGCGTAGACTTGTAGAAACCAAGGCATCATTCTTTACTATGTTCTTATATATTTTTAAATAGATTTGATAACAAGTATAACAAAGGGAATGTTTTAAATTGTCAATATTACTTGGAATTGTGTGTTAATGGATTATTGCATGTACCAATTCGAGCTTGACAAATTTAGTTTGTTTGTTTTCCCAAAATTTTTCGGTGAGAAAACCTGTCACACTTTTGTGATGTCTGTTTTCGAGATGTTAAGGATAAAAACAACTAAAGGTTGATAATGATTGGTCAAAGGAAAATATGTGATGATTTTTTTTGTATTCGCCTGAATCAAATGAAAATCGGCATTGTACTTTGTTTTCAGATTTAATCATGTCTAAAGAAACCAATATTCCCATGGATGTTTTAGAAAACCAGTCGTCGCTACTAGATTCTGAATCCCATTCCTCGGGTCTCCAGGAAAGAGTGGTATGGGGTCGGAAAATAGAGTACCTTCTGTCTCTCTTTGGATTCAGTATTGGACTCGGCAATATATGGAGGTTTCCATATCTGTGTATGAGAAATGGAGGAGGTATTCATTTAAAAAATATTAATAATTGTATTCTTCAATCGAAATACAATACTTGTACACAAAATATTTTCACTTTAAAAAACGTTTTTACTGATTACTTTAGTCGGTTTAAACAACGATGTTTCAGGTGCATTTTTGATCCCATTCTTCATCCTGCTGATTTTTTGTGGAGTCCCTCTCTATTTCTTGGAGATATCCCTGGGACAGTTTACTGGAAAGAGTCCAGTGATAGTTTGGTCCATCTCCCCTCTATTCAAAGGTATAGTATGGATATCAGTAAATACTTTTTCTCAGTTTCGTATTTGTACCTGATAATATTACTGTTTCCCTTCGATACATTTTCTCGGAATTTCCGGTTAGTTTTGCAAGGCCTATATGGGTTCGGAAATCCATTTTTTCGTTACACCCGCAAAAGTCTAGCTCTTAGAGCAGTATGTCATGATGCTAGTGTGATAATGTTAAACGTATTTCTATATGTATCTATTCGTTTTATCTATTTTCATTATCCGTTTTATGTTTTCTCATGCTGCACAAACTCACCGCAGCTAGGTTTTTGCTGAAAAAAATTGAATCAACACCCATGTAGAGATGAAATATGTCATTTATTGAAAATGACGAAAATAATGAAAAATAAGCACTGGTTTACAAAATGATAGTAGATCAGACCCAAAGCTATTCTCACAATACAAAAACGACCTATCCATATGCTGATCCAAAATTTTCAGAATAACAATATTTTTTTCAAAATGTACAACACATTTAGTAACAGCAAAACCCCCAAAAATAAAAATGCCACCAAATGCAAATTGCCAACCGCATTCCCGATACTGCGGCGATATTTCCTCATGGGCTGGTCCTCTGCAGGGGTACAGAGAAGATGGACACCGTCCGGGCCTAAGTAGTGCAGATCCTTCCAAAATCCTGTAGGTCCCCAGAAATGAATTCCACTTGAGAGTGCGTTTAGTTCTTTAATCAGTTGATTTGTTTCCTTCACTGTGTTGTTGAAATTTTTGCACGATGCAAACTGCATGAGGCGAATCAATTGACCGATGATTACCAGTTTAACACCAACGCCATCTTGTAGGTACTGTGCCACCGAAATAATGTCGCTTGCTAACTTATTGCTGCTCGTGTTCATAGATATGTCATTTTCACCGATTTGCAGAAAAACGATATCGGGGATGCATTCAAAGCGAAGAAATTCGGATCAAGAATCGAATTTCCTCAATCTTAAACCACATTTGCCTCTGAATGTTACACTGTATTCACAAGAGTTTAACCCCAAATTTCCTGTCCCCGTTTGTTCACAATAATTCCTCAGTCTTCTGATATAGGAATGTCCGATCACACTTACATTCGTAGCATTCATATTTACCACTCAAAATGTACCCCAACCGGAACCAGCTCAGAACGATCCTTTATCGCAAACAATAAAACTATAGAAATGCGATGCATACACTTACAACACAATGAGAGAATCCGGTATTTCCGAAAAGGTATTAAAACCTGCTTAAATCATAAATTACTGTGCCAAAAATTTGGCTGCTTTCAATTGCTAAGATGAAGCGGGAATGGGCCAGCTAACTGGTCAGTTACATATAGCATCAAAACACGTGACCATGTTGTTTATTTTGATTGGCTGTAAGAATGTGACTGAGAGATGGGAGAAATTACATAACCTGGCACCTGACGCCTGCAATGCCTGAAAGAATTCCACTTACCATAGCTAGTGAAGTAAAAAACAATCGAGTAATAAAATAATTAAGTATACACAAGCACAGCATTCAACACATAAATGTAATTATTAAAAATAATTTTTGTTTTGTTAAACACAACCTTAAATTTTAAATAACCGCCAGTTACACTGCGCAACTGGATTGAGTTGGTTGATTAAAGTCTTTTGTGTTTCATGGGTTCTCTAATTTCATTGGTCTTTCTTATTTTTATTATCCAATAGAAAACTTTCATTATAAGTATAAATGCACCGCGTTTTACCTATGTAATTCAGTAATTCACAGCAGCTATACGTTTTTGATTTTTGAATACTAGTATCCGATCATCGTATGCATCAAATGGTATGTAACTTTAATATTTAATAATGTGTTTCATTGCCATTTCAAGATTTGATTTAAGGAATAATTTTGAATGCAAGTTTTATACTTTGTTGTGTTTTTGCAGTCAAAGTTATGATCTTTATATTTTAAGTTTGTAATATGTAATTTGAATTAATTACATAACTTATTTATAATAAAGTAATAAAAGCGTGCATACTAAAATGTACTGTGGGTAAATAGTGCAATATATTTTTATCCATGTTGTAATTTGATATCTGTATTTTGAATGAATTATAATACTGTTTCTCTATTATTCTAGGTCAATGCCTTATTTATCTATCGTAATAAAATTGAGAGAAACCACCAACTGCCTCCTTTCTGCTCGGTTACACTAGTCTAACCCCTTGACATAACATTAGACTCACGACATGTATGTACGCGTAAATGCATGCCCTAAAAGTCGATATTCTAACATAACATTTAGGAATATCTTATTTTACCTTGAAACTAACGATCAGCCTCCATTTTTATGTAAACCACGAACTACGCAGCACTGTTAAGGCTTACTATGAAAAGATCAACGGATTTAAACGTTCATAAAACGATGCATCTATTATTACAAAAGATTTATGTAAAGTATTTTTATTATGATATGAATTTGATATTAGATTAAACAGCATACTAAATGCCACTTTGTATGACACTTAGTGTGGTCCCCTGTATTGACAGTCACGTGCTATGTGTCTCCCGAAGGGAGGTTATAAACAAATTTTAATATCGCAAGGGCATATCCTTATCTTAATGAAAAATTTAAATGATAATTAAATTCTACTTATCAAGTAGATTATGAAAAGTGTTGCTGCTTTTTATAAAGTTCATTTTTAAGAGAATAAATATCAAAGAAATGAGCTCCAGTTGAAATTTATATGACCTTCGCTTAATTTTTTACGTATTTATTATTCTATAGATTTCATCGAAGCAGCAGCACTTTTTAATAAATCAAACAAATTTATCTTGTGTTGAATTCAGTCATGAAGGGTTTGACGAATCACACGCGTTTTGTGATTCTTTTAAGATAAAATCCTCATTGTGCATTGTACCAAACATTAACATTTGAAACTATGCAACAGCCATTATCAGCAATATACGTAACAATCAATGAAATAGAAAACATAAATAGTTTAATTTGTGATTTTAAAAGCACTTGTTTTTCTTAATCGAAGAAATGTGCGTCTCAAAAACGCTGTTCAATACATCTCGGCAAAGCCGTAACATAAATATTCGAAAAGTAAAATTTAGAGCTGGTTATGAATATTACAGCGCCCTAGCTAATACCTTTTTTTTTTCAAATCCCTTCAGCTGGTGGCATTACGAATTACTTAAACGGATAGCATCTTGGACAATATTTTGATTAAATATTTTAACGATAATACAATGCAAGAGTTAAAAGTGGACACTGGAATATGTTTTTCGATAAATAATCTATTCATGTTAAACATTTTGTATTGAATAATTCTTTCGTTAAAGTCAAGTTTCTATTTTGTGTTTTAGGACTGGGTTGGCTAATGATGACAATATCCTTCGTGGTGGCCTGGTATTACAACACTGTGATTGCTTGGGTCATTTATTATTTTGTCCATGCATTCTTTCCCAAGATTCCATGGTTCACGTGTGATAACTGGTGGAACACATATCACTGCATCGTCAGTCATAAAGATAGACCAACACTGAATAAAACCACTGTCAACCTAAGCCTGACCGGGCAACTGTTTAATGAGACTGATGTTTCCTATCAACATAACTCTACATATGTTAATTACAGTTTGACATATAACACGGCAGCTTATGAATTTTGGGAGTACGTCGCTACTAATCATAAATAACTGTTCTATTTTAAACAATATTTATATCATTTTCAATCGACAAATTCTTCTTTGAAAAACACTCTTTGGAATAGATCCTGATCACTGCACCAAAAACGCAATCTTTAAAAATGAGAATTGTCGACTTTTAAAATTTTTAACGAACATGATATCGACGTGATTTCAATAATCCTATAAGATTACTTATTGTTCTCTGACCAGGTTTAATGTTCTGAGACGTTCCGAGGGCATAGAACACCCTGGTTCTGTTCAGTGGCATCTAGTTTTGGTTTTATTTGCCTCCTGGGTTCTAACATTCTGCTGTCTAATTAAAGGAGTGCGTTCAGTTGGAAAGGTACATTTTTTACTCGCGAAGTGTTAATTCAATTTCTAAGAAAATCTCAGAAATGTTATTTTTGCCAGAATATTTTAATATAACAATATTCATTCGGATCAAAATAGAGAATAACAATTTATTGTAAATATAACATTGTTTATAGGTTGTATACGTGACGGTCATTTTCCCATACATTCTCCTGACAGTCATTCTTATACGAGGTCTGACGCTAGATGGCGCTATAGACGGGATACTATTTTTCGTGAAACCAGACTTATCTAAAGTTTTTAACTTTCAAGTGAATATTTTACAATTCTACTAATAAACGTTTTTAAAATTTTTAAGATATACAACTTGAAAATAACATTACAATTAATTTAAATATGGATTTTACGTCTTCTTTGAAACTGTGGCTTAAAGGTTTGGATTGAGGCAGGAATGCAGGTCTTCTTTTCTCTTGGTCCGGCCTGGGGTGGTCTCATTACTATGTCAAGTTACAATAAATTTAACAACAAATGTATTAAGTAAGTTAGCAATGCACAATTTTGATTTTCCAAAAATGTTCCACAAACTTGGATTTTGTTGTTAATTTCTCAAATGTCGTTATGGGTTAAATATTAGCTTTCCGTCTTTCACTCAGAGACGCATGGTATGGTACATTGGCTGATGGCCTGACGAGTTTCTACGCTGGATTTGTCGTCTTTTCTATTCTTGGATTTATGGCTAAAGATGTTGGTTTAACTATGGAGGAAATTTCAAAGTCAGCATCTGGTGTGTATCTGAAAGCAACATTGATTTTTCAAATACCCGGTGCTATTATCATGGAGATGTTTGCTGGAGCAATATTTTAGACTTTATCGATGTTTTCTTTTTAGCAAATTGTTTAATAGGAATACCGCACTTGGGCTTTCATGACATTTTGGTATTTTATGCATTCTTTACTTCCACAAAAAGTACCATATTGCGAAAACCTTTTTATATGGATGGAAATCGAAAATGTTTTCTAGTAAAAATTTCCACGTTAATTTGAAATTTGTAACCATGTCTATTAGTGTCCAAAAGAGGGGAAAATATTGAAGCAAAATTGATTTATATTCTTTTATCAGGACCGGGTCTTGTTTTTGTTGCGTATCCAGAAGCACTGACGAAACTACCGATGCCCCACCTGTGGGGAGTGCTGTTTTTCCTTATGTTGATTACGATAGGCGTGGACACTCAGGTAAAGTGAAACTAATAACACAAGTAGTGGATAATTGATATGCAGCTGATTAGCAGACTTGCACTTCTTCACATTCATCAAAATGAACCATAATTCATTTATTTTTCTCAATTTGTTCATTCTACCCAAAAATACTTTGAGGTATGAAACTTATTGGTGCGTAAATTTATTCAAATTTCAGCTGTATTATGTATATATGAAGAAATAGAAATGTAGTGGGGTGGTTTTTTAAAATTTTGCTTTATGTATTTTCATACATTTTAACTTAATATACAGCTTCATGCACCTGATACTAAAACTATAAAAAAAAACCCACAAATTATTTTTCAAGAAATGAAGGCATACGAACTTATTGTTTTCTATTTTTAGTTCGTGATGTTTGAGACCGTTGCTAGTGGCCTTGCTGACAGATTTCCAAAGTTACTGAAATCACGCAAAGCTTTAACAACGGCTTTTTTGTGTGTTTTTCTGTTTCTTTTCGGAATTCCCTTCACAACGAACGTAATTATTGTCATTGAAGACTTAATGTAAAGCAGCAAAAAAAAGTTTTTTGAAAATTTTGTTTTGCTTTAAATGTTTTGCAAATTCGGTGTATAAATTTTCGTCGTTTTTTTTCCTGAAGAAAACTAATCTGTGTTTGAAATGTCAGAACTGTTGTTTGAATTTTTTTTGGTTTAATTTTAGGGAGGGATATACCTTTTTCAGCTAATAGATTGGTACTCTTCAAGTTTCTGCATTATGTTTGGTTCTTTCTTGGAATGTATCATACTAGCCTGGATCTACGGTAAGATAAGATCAGTTTCATATTATTGTACAAAGCATAAATGCATTCAATTCAATTCAAATTCTGCATAGATTTCAATTGAATTCCACAATGGCGTTGTTCCAGTTTTTAGGTTAATAATGAGCATAATTTCTTTCTTATCAGTTTTTAAAATTCAAATTCAATTTGTAAATAAGAAAATAAAATGATACTGTTGATTAAAATATTATGCTGTTTTTAAAAAAAATGTACATTGGAGATAAATCATCAAATGTATGCATTATGAAATGCTACAATAAACTCTGTTGGCTGTTTTTTCTGTGATCAATAGGCAAAAGAGCCTATCATCAATGTATTTATTGAATTGCTAGTATTTATTTAACTAATTTCACATTTTATTTCCACATGCACATTTAATGTTTCTGCAGACTCGTATTTTAAATTATTTTTTATCAAATCCTCAAATCTTGATGAATGATTAGTTCATTTTGTTGAATTAAATTGCCTTTAAGAAGCTGAATGTTTAAATTTTGTGTTTGTATTCAACATAGTATGTTTAATTTGAACTGGTTGGTGGAATTTGGGAGGTATTTTTGAGATTGTGTTTAATTATAAAACAAAAGGCTTATTTAAGGCTTATTGCATGAATGTACGAGTACAATGTATTTCTATTTTACGACAGTATCTGGTTTGCTTTTGTTTTGTCAATCAAATATTTTAACTGCATTTTATTGGGTTTTTTTCTTTTTTCAGGCGCAGAACGTTACAGTCGTGATATACAGATGATGATAGGGAGACCTATACCTATCACCATGCGAATCAGCTGGTGTATAGTGACTCCTATAGTCATGTTGGTAAGAACCTGACAGATGCTTTTTCTATGTAAAAAGTCACGTAGCAACCGGGGAGCCTGCCCCGCCACTGCCCCTCCATTTTCTTATATTCATCATAAGAAAAATAAACGTACAATCCAATTGGCCCCTATGATCCACTTTTTGTCTAGCTCCTCCACTTATGACAAACGATGCTACTTGCTTGAAAACAATTTCACTTGTTGAAAAATCTACAAAAATATTCAGTATTCTTAAGATCAGGGATAATAGATTATATCAAGTAACCAATATATTTATGGTTAATGTACCGATGAACTTTGTACTTTTATGAAGCTTAAACAATTCTTTTTAGACCCTTTTCCTGGTATCAGTAGCTCTTTACAAGCCTCCTAATTCGGCAAGCTACACCTATCCGGACTTTGCTATTGGTATAGGACTGTTTTTTGCCATACTGCCACTGTTACCAATACCTATAATTATGGTATTTGGACTGGTCCATTCAGAGGGAACATTTTGGCAGGTATTGTGATTTATATGGACATTTGTGAAGTGTAGCCTTTTATACTTAAGTGTACTCCGTTCATATATAGAGACGTGGGTTAAAATTAATCTGGTAATACTCGTGTTAGTTAATAACATACTTTGGAAATAGTGTTCTGGTAACAAGTTTGTGTGAATGTTATTTAATCGATGATGTAGGGTTGTTGGTTGTTTTTTTTTTTGTTTCTAAGTATTGAATCAAGAGGATCGGTATGTTTTCCAATTTCTTTTCAATTTAAATTAGAGCATACTCATTATTAGGAACATAAACTCTATGTCCCTGAAATATTCCATGCATGTGATAACCGGCTACCCTCTATGTGTAAAACATTTTAAAAATTTAACTTTGGTCTGGATTACAGAGAATCAAAAGCCTTGCTTGTCCGGATTCAAGCTGGGGACCCAACAGCAAACATCACTGGCAGACGTACAAAGTGTATGAATACAGAGGAGGCCTAATCGACAGAATCCGTGTGAATTTGCTTGGGGACCGTGACTGATAACTAATGAAAACATAGAAACACCGAAATAAGCAACCAGTAGTTCGATATTAAATCGTCGGTCGCATTTTAATTGTGATTGTAGTGTCATTTAGATAGAACAAGCAGTTAAACACAGAAAGAACTTCGTGATTTAATCATTAGTCAAAATTTTAGGAAAACGCACAGTTAAGATAATGATAGTGGTATTATCTGAATATGGATTACACATTGCAAATAGGATCTTGTTATCGATTTGGTGTTAAACCCCCCCCCCCCAAAAAAAAAAAAAAACCTGGGGGTTTCTGGAGGTGTGTGTTTTTTGGGGTTTTTTTTCTTTCGTTTTGGAATTATTTTGGGGAATAAATGGGTGCAGGAAGAAAGTTATATTCGATTCGTTCTTATTTAACGTTCATTTGTATAAACTGGGTCGGGATTATTAAACCTAGAACATGCGATATGTCTTGCAAAATGGGACCTGTCGTTTGTTATGCAACAGTCAGTAACTGGTATGTATCAGAATATTGTTACTTCAACCCTGTCGTGGGAGAAACCGAAACATAAAAAGATTTATGATTGTGCTACCTTCAAGTCCTATTAGACATTTCCAGGGTAGAGCGACATCGAACTCTGACTCGTGTTATGTACGCTTATAAATAAGGGGTCGTATGAAAAGTTAAAAAAATATTTGTAAACTAGTACACAGATCTTTTTTTCTGCATTATTTATTACACAGTATGAAATTTAGTATAGACTGTTTTAGATTCATCATTTGTTTTCCGCTGCATGACAGAGAGGCACAACTAATGACCGTTCAGAAGGTACCAATAGCGTGGTAGACTTTCATTTCCCGAATTACATGTTTATTTATTTCCGCACGTGTATGCAGTGATAAAAGGGTTTCTATTGGAAAAACTGTGTTTCCGAGGATGAATCATTTGTTTGGAAAGGGCAGTCCTTGGTATTGGCCTATTGCTGGTATAGAACTCAGTATATGCATGATATGAGTATCATTTTGATGTCCGATGAACCCGCTTCGTAAAAAGCGTAGTAAATTAGAATTATCAGTGAAACAAATTGTGTGGATCCAGTAATAATGTCTATATCCACTATAATATAGAGCCTGTGGGTCGGTTTAAGGTACATGTATGTAGATGTGTGAAGTCCCATCGATAACTGCAACTGCGTTGGGTAAATCCTCCCACTGCGCGGATCCATTTTTTCATTTTTTTTCGGGGGAAGGAGAGGGTGTTGTGTTAAATTTGAGAAAGTTATGAGGCATGTTTTTAGTAATTTTACTATGTAAATTTGAGAAATTTTAATTTTCTAGGGGAGCGGGGTTCCCTGAACCCCTATCCTCTAAATGCGCGCACGCTCCCAAATACCCATAATTATTCCATTTCAATTCCATCAGTCACTGAATGTTTAATAACCTAAGTGTTTTTTAAAATATCAAAAAGCTCTCACAGAGCCTATCGCCGGTGGGGGGGGGGGGTATATAAAAAAAATTAAAAGTGAATTACATGGTATAAGCCAAGACATACTTAAAAAAAGCATCTCTCTATTTCTGGGTGCTACATTAAAACATGGTTTTTTAATTAATTAAAGTACGTATTCGGCTATCTCTAGCAAAGATAATTGAAATCCAAATATATATCAAAGCTATCAATTTCAACCTTTTGAAATTTTCTCTCTCTCTCTCTCTCTCTCTCTCTCTCTCTCTCTCTCTCTTTTCTAAATCATTTTCAAAAATCGCGCTTTGACATGTTCCCTGATGAACTTCGATGAAAGTAAGCGTCAGTGTTCGAGTCCGACCTCGAGTTCGCGAAATCTGGAAATGTCTAATGAGAGATACATTGTGTGTTTTAATCGACCAAAAGTCGAAAACCCAAAGGAAGTTTGTAAAAAACCAAAATCTTTTGGATATAAGAGAATATTTTCAATTTTTTTTTCATATGAACAAAATCTGTACTTTACAACATCGCTCTCTATTGTTGGTTGGAAGGAGGGTAACCTTAAAGAACAACACATTGAAATTCGTGGATTTATAGTACCTGTCAGAAATGCAAAGAACATGCCATATATCTAAATTAAAAAAAAAACCTCTAGCTTATATCATATATGATTTTTCATCATTGAGATTGTTATAGGTAAGTTAATTTTAGAGGTATAGGGAGAATGTTCCCTTGTGCACTCGGAAAAAATGAAACAAATGCAACTAGCTGCTGCTAGAATAGTTACCAGTTTTCAGTACAGTATTTGCCTTTAAATACTCTCTATTTTGAAACACGTTGGAGTACATTAAGGTCAAGGAAAAAAATTGCTAGACTCAAAAGAATGTTTAACGCTTATAAAAATACCACACCAACTTTTGTTCAAAAAATTTTCCCCCGACAAACGTTGTAATGTCTAACTGTACATGAGGAATTCTTAAGATTTTTTATAACCAAAAATATCGAATACAATTATACAAAACTTAGCCACAGCTGCATAGTATTAATGAATTGTGTCTATCTAAAAATAATATTGTTTAAAATCATTTATGTTCCTGTGGAAGGGTTGAAGACACACTTCATTTTTTTTCTTCTGGACCAAATTTGCTGGCGCCAGAGATGAGCTTTTCAATTATGTTTTTAGTAACAGTGATTTTAATTTTCTTATTACACAAATCTTGCAATGGGGAGTTGATAAACTCAGTGACTATGTAAATGAGCATTTGTTTTCTCTTGTTCACATTTTCATTAAAAATAATCCAAATGATTTTGATTACATGTTTAAATGTGTATCAAATGAGCTTAAAGAAAACAATAGCTACATTATTGTTTGTAATATATTTGAAACTTTATATGCATGACCTTTTATTTGCATGCGAAAATTCAGTATGTCATTTACTATAAAGAGAGTGCTACATAAGTGATAGAACTTGTACCTAATCCTATTGTAACATATTATGATTAAATATGTTCAAACCAATTCAAACCAATTCTTAAAGTAACAACTGTATACGGAAAAAATTAAGGGGATACCCAATCCACTTGTTATACATGTAATATTCAGGATGATATTATTGTTTTTTTTAATCTTTATGATTACCTTAGATAATCATACAATTTAGTGCGTTGATATGTTCTATGTATAATTTTGTTATATTTGTTTCCGAAATGGCATATTATATACATGGCGCTGAATTTAGCGTCTCTTTGTTTTGCTGTGCAAATATGGGCGTGGTTTTCTATCTTGGTACCCTTTTAGCAAACTGATTCGGTATGATGAACAAGATACTGTTATCGTGATTATATCTGATTTAAATATAGCTTGGGCGTTTTGGATCGTCAGTAATCCACGTCGGCCATGCGCCTCTAAATCGGTCGTATGTGGGTTTTAATAAAAGCTTTATTATTACATGTACGCAGTGATCTGTAAGTAATCTGGATGGATAATGAAATCTTTTCAATTGCTGTACAAGTAGATATTTTCTTTTATAATTGATGTGCATGTCAATGTTGATGTACCACTTGGTTCTTTTCTATAGAAACCAATATTAAGCGTATAGGGGCCTAAACTTTTGTTATAACTTATTCATTGTTTACTTTTTATCGTCGCATCAACATGAAAACTATTATTTCTTTTTATACATACAAATATTTCCTATTGTTTTGAGGTGAGTTTATATAATTTAAACCACCTTAATAATTGATCTGTTTTATTGCTATATCGACTTAATAAAATATGGTATTTAAATTTAAAGCTGCTTGATCCGATTTTATATAAAATTTAATATAAGCTGTAAAACGGTGGTTTTATTTAGTATGTTTATAATAATATGTATTCAAGTAGTTTAACTGGTCATTTAAGCGATATTGAAATAGGAAAATGATATACAAAGTTTGTTTACAAAACAAACTTTACGTAAATGGGTAACGTATTATTTCGCCTCTAGTTAAGATTTGCCCCCGATTTCAAGGCGATTATGATTGTATTACGACTTTGGCATTCGGTATAAATAATGGAAATTAACTTTAAAAATGCTTTGGCATATCAAAAATAAACATGCATACATTTTTCACTAATCTTGCTAAAATTTGTTGTGATTACAATCGATGCATAAAATGCGAAGTAAATAAACTTTACCAATCGGGGACTAAATCTAACGGTTCTCTTTTTATAACACGCCAATGATGCATTAGCTTTGAAGGTTTTTTGTGTTGCCATACAGAAATTATTTTTATTTACTTCGAGTATTTCTTTCATTAAAAAGAGACCGATTCTGCTGCTGTAAATAGGTGAAAATCTACAACGTTTAAAGATAATTAGTTTGTATGGAAAATTAGTTATTTATTATCTGCCTATCCAAGGACTGTCGAAATGATTATTGTAAACTAGCAACAATAAAAAGGCTTCACAATAGCGTCGAAAATCCATGAAAAAAGTCATGAAGACATTTTAAGTTTAAAAACTTACGATGATCTTAGGACTAGATGTAGGCTGACCTAAAGTTAGGACGAAGTTATGGCGAGTC
>WFKH01010931.1:45739927-45757987 GCA_016163765.1 Magallana hongkongensis
GACTAGATGTAGGCTGACCTAAAGTTAGGACGAAGTTATGGCGAGTCCACAGGCACTTGGGGAATAGATATCCTTCCCCCATCTTTATCAATTAAAAATTTTAAAAAATCTGAGGCCAACTCGCACTTATTTTTTGTTAATGTTTTATATGCATATAACTTTCTTGATAATGTAACTTACAAGGTATTTGTCTTTTTAAACTAGTTTTAACAGAGCGTTTTTCGATTGACACTTAAAAAGAGAGAAGGCATTCAACTTGTATGCATCAGCCGAACACGTTGATTTACAAAATGATGTTTCTAATAATATCACAGACACAATGACGCCCAAAACTTCCGAGAATGTAAACAGTTTATTGTTGTTGTCTTCCTGTTGCGGACACTGTGTCACTTTTTTGTCATTGTCAAATATATGATGTGAAATGTCAAGGAAGAATCATTCGTAAATTGTAATTGTTATCCAAGTTGTTAGGCCCCGACAAGAAATAGAGAGACCTACTGATGACAAATAACAAAGCCTTAACGAAATTAAACTATGAACAGAGATGTTGTGCAACTGATTTGAATTATTGATTACTGAAAAAATGTCCAAAAAAAAAGACAGTACCCATGGATGTTCTAGAAAATCAGTCATCTCTACTAAAGTCTGGATCCAATTCCTCGGGTCTCCAGGAAAAAGCGGTATGGGGTCAAAAAATATAGTACCTTCTGTTTCTGTGTGATTTCAGTGTTGGACTTGGTAATATATGGAGGTTTCCCTATCTGTGAATGAGAAAGGAGGAGGTATTATTCTGATCATTGGTTTGTTGTTCAACTAATACCCCGTAAAATCTATTTTGATTATAACACTGTGCCGGATAATTATGCCAGTGCCAAGGAGGCATTTTTGCACCCGTCTAAGGTGCATGTGTCGAAAAATTCAAATATGTCATATGAATAGACCATTATTTAAAGAGTTTATAATCACTTCTGTTATTGATGTATCTCACCTGTCAGGTGAGATATTTACCTTTAAAAATAAATTCATACAGGAAAATAATTTTTCCCATAGGAAAAACAATTTTCCTATAGGATATTTTGAATTTCCTACCGGAATAAAAGATTTTCCTTTAGGAATTTAAATTCCGATAGGATTTGAACAAAACTCCTGTAGGATTTTAAAATCCAATAGAAAATCTTAATTTCCAATAGGAAAACTACCTGTCTGAATTAGATTATTGTAGGAAATACTTTTTTCCTACAGGAAATATAAATACTGTGGGATTTTTATTGATCCTATAGGATTGTCAATTTTTCCTGTAGGAAAATTATTTTTCCTGGCACTGGCATAATTATCCGGAACAGTGTTTCATGCTAAATGTGCAGCGCACAATTTTAAGAATATTTGAACAAATTCATTATCAAATCAATTTGTGTATATCTTTACTTTGATGTTTGAGGAGCATTTCTAATCAGTTTCTTCGTCTTGTTGATTTTTAGCAGAGTTCCTCTTTACTTCCTGAAAGTTTTTTTGGAACAATTTATTGGGAAGAGTCCGGTCATAGTATGGTCCATATCCTCTTTATTTTAGGTCATTTTTTCAGTTTTTCAATTAGTCCATTACTTTTACTGTCGGACTTTTTATGAGATATTGGTACAACGTAACCAATCATCACCGCCGTACTTTCGGTTACCTAGAAGGTAAACACAGATCTTAAGTTGATTTCTCTGCTTCATAATATTTATTGAATACAACACTTATTCAAACTAATGAAATTAAATCATTTTGTTGCTGGAATCTCTCATTTGAGATGATAAAGACCGAAAACTTGTTTGTAGGGTAATTTTTAGTAAATCTGATTTGTATATTTCCACACTCTTTAGATAAGTTCATGCAAATATTTTGTCCCCCTTTCCAATACCTCTATTGGTGAATTTAATTTATTTCAGTTCTTCATTTTTCAAATGTCCTAATGATTCTGATATTTTAAAAATATATATAAATCCGTTTTTACCTGAAACATTTATCATTCAAAAATTATAGCAATTAAATAAAGACTTGTAGTTTTAATGAAAAATGATATAACAATGTTAATGCATAAATATTTTGACATAATTTTGCGTTTTGATTCTGCATGCTTTTGTGTTAATTTTCTCCTTTAAAGCAAATAACCTATAATTTTTAGTTACTTGTGATTAAGGACTGGGCTGGCTAATGATGACAATCTCCTTCGTGGTGGCCTGGTACTAGTCTTACAACACGGTGATTGCTTGGTCATTTCTTATTTTGTCCATGCATTCTTTATCAAAATTCTATGGTCCACGTGTTATAAGTGGTGGGACACAGATAGCTACTTTGTCAGTCATAACGACAGGCTGACACTGATAAGATTAAAGTTTCCTCCAAATACTCATATAACACTACCCCTGTTCATAAAAAAATTCCAATATAACACAGCAGCTTATGAATTTTGCGAGTACGTATAAAATACTTAATATTTTCGTATAATTTTATTTTATTTGAATAGACATTTTCATGCATTCAGAAATTTCAATACCATGCCATTTTGACTCAACACTAAATACGATATTCACTAAATCAAAAACTATTAAAGAAAAGGCCTGATTCAAATTGCCAAGATATTTAAATTGATGCAAGTCTTTAAACAGGTTTAATGTTCTGTGGCGTTCCGAGGGTATAGAACATTCTTGTTTCGTACAATGGCATCTGGTCCTGGTTTTACTTTCTTCATAGATTATATCGTTTGTTGCTTATTTAAGGGATTGCATTCAGTTGGAAATGTGGGCATACATGGAATATCTATACTACTATATTAAAATAATAGACTCGAATTTTTGGCCTTTAATACAGATAAATCGGAAGAGTACTGTCTTTTGTTTTATATATTTTAAACATTATTGGTACTTGAAGATTACCAATTTGTTTTTATTTTTTCTCAATCAAGCTTCGCTAATTAATAATCAACGAAAATTACTCAAAAAAATTCCGAAATCATCTGGATTTTTCGGATTTTACAATCTTGCGCATGCGCATTACATTCAGGCTAAATCACAGGAGGCTCTTTAGTTTATGTTTCCACAATATCACATTTGCATGGATAAACTCAGAAACGATAATACAAATACGTGTAAATTTGCTATATATTCTGTTCATCAAAAAAAATACGGGAAATAACTCTAACACAGTACATTTACTACGAAAAATCCCGAGAGTTCCGAATATCAACATGGTTTGTAAATTTGAAGCGAGTAAAAAACGTTGGTGAAAAAGTGTTGAATTCTTCAAAAATAGAATCAAAATTTTTAGATGAAAGGTATTTACACCTCAAAATGGTTTGTTATGAATAATTTTACTGTTATTTTCAATGCAACTTCATTAATTTCTCCAACATCGTTTCGGAGCGATTCTGCAATTTTCTGCGACATTACGGGTATATGGGAGGCATTTTAACTGTGGTGAAGGCCTGTCCCGAGTCGCAGTTAGATTATTCTAACTAAGCAGAGTGTAGTGAAATTACATGTACAACACGGTGTGTCGATGTATCTACTTCGTAAATGTCCTATATGCAATGTCAACCCGTGCACGCACGGGTCAAAGTCTAGTTGTTAAATTATGTAGATTGCAAACTCTTACTTTATACCAGGATTTAAAACAAGTAAAATTTTCAGTAATTGGATTTTAGTTTTTCTTTCATGTAGCACTGTTTTACATTTTAACATGAGGTCTGAAGCTGGATAGTGCTACAGATGGGATACTTTTCTACCTTAAGCCGAACTTTTCCAAAGTTTTAAATTTTGAAGTGTGTAATTCGGTTCTCTACAAATAAAGAAATAGTTTTAGATAAATGTTCAGATAACTATCATGGTATAATTTATAATTATGATTTCTTAAGGTTTTACGAGTGATCATGCTTTTTCATTTCAACATTTGAATTTTAAAGGTATGGGTAGAAACAGGAATGCAGGTCTTCTTTTCACTGGGTCCAGCATTTGGGGGAATTATTACTATGTGAAGTTATAAGAATTTTAGCAACAAGTGAATGAAATGAGCAAGGTTTAAAGTTTTGTAAAGCAATGTTGTGCGCTCGTTTTATTGTAATAACAATCATGTCACATTAACAGAACAAAACAACACGCATTATATATGACAAAAAGTATTTCCTTAAGAGCTAAAATTCATTTTTGTATATTCTTGTCAATTTAAGAGATGCAAAGACCGTACCTTAGTCGATGGGCTGACGAGTTTCTACGACGGGTTTGTTGTTTTGTTTTGTTTTTTTGTTTTTTTTAAACTATTTTGGGAATAATGGCTAAAGATGTAGGCCTAACAATGGAAAAGATTTCTATATCGGCGTGTGGTATGTATAAAACATATGAGTGCCGTGAGTCCATAGATAAAATATAAACATATAGTATGTTATTGTCGTAAAAGTAGTTAATGTCATTTTTAAAACAACTACCAATTTTATTCTAAACTGAATTTAATGTCTTTAGTATGTACTTTGTGTTTTTAAGAACATCAAGTGACAGACATCAAATAACAATTGTGTAATTCATTTTAAAATGTCTACTTCTGTGCATCATACGAGGGGCAGCTTAGCATACTTAATACAAGGAAGAAAGTCTACTGATTTTCAGAAAGTTTAACATAAATGATTTTTCTTTATATCAGGACCGGGTCTAGTATTTGTGGCTTATCCGGAAGCACTAACGAAACAACCGATGCCCCACTTGTGAGGAGTGCTGTTTTCCTTTATGTTAATCACTATTGGTTTGGACAGTCAGGGAAAATTAAACTTATCAGCAGGGCACAGCTAGATAGTATGACCTTTATTTGTCTTTGCTTTCCTTTTTTTTGTTTTATGACTGTCATTGATAGTTTAGTATTGGTACATGACTGTATTTGCATTTAAGCGGAAGCATCAATTCAACCTCTTAGCACTTGTCCCTAAAAACTTACATTTAAGAACACCCGAAATATATTTCAATCAAAAAATATCCGTCTTAAATCATGGATAAGAAAAAGTAACTTTTTGTTTTACATGTAATACAGTGTCTTTTGCTGTCTGATCCCTATTAAATATACTTGAATAATGCAAAGCGACATTCATAGAGTTAGGAGGATAAGGCTGACTGTGCCTTGTTATTTGCGAGCCAAATATGGTAATACAGCAAACTCATAAAGAAAATAACATTAATAACCAAAGGTTTGTCCAAATTTATGTTACCTCCAGATTAAAAGAACCTGGGGGGATAAGCCGAGGCATATACCCACAAATGGCCACCAAGTGGCCACAACCCTATCATTAGTATGTTTCAAATGACAATCACGCATTTAGTATCATATGTATATTAACTTCAAATATTTTTATTCCTGTGCTTACATATCTCCAGAAAATTTATTATGTGCGTGTACATAGAGTAAAGAATTCCAATCTCATGATTTCTACCCCCTCTACAAAGTGGCATGTTTATTTTTAAAAAAAACTAAAGATAACTGATTTAGCAGTTAACTAAAAATCTATAAAATGATTAAGTGCATGACGCAATTTTTACTTTCTTTACATCAAGTGAGTTTTTCGAAGTTAAACAAAGTAAACAAAGATATAAAAAAAAATTTACAACACGATTCATTGGAATCGAACACTTACTTCAACATACTTATGTTCCAAGAACTCCTCGCTAACCGCTACACCTCGGAATCATGATTGAATCTATTTAAATAACGAACTCAATTTATTATTCCGCAAACATAATTCGGTCTTGGCCATTTTAAGATCATTTTGAAAATTGCAAGAAGAAAACTTGCTTTTTACCATAGAGTGGGTCTTGGTACCATTTTTTGAAAATTGAAAAAGATAGACATTTACATGTTTTATGAATATACGTTCTTAAAAAAATGGTATGATGACCCACTCTATAAAAAATTATTGTCTGAACATCCGATTTCATTAGCATTTGTTGCTCAGTTAGCATATACATATTTTGATGTCTTAATATCAATTAAATCTGAAGTCAGTTTTTGAAGGTTTTGGCAATACTGAATGCAAATGATTACATATGTTTAATAAATGTAACAAAAGTGAAATTTGTAAGAAAAAAAAATAGTGGGTTTTTCAAATGGACTAAAGTGGTTTTATGCCTCGGCTTATTCCCCCCACGTTCTTTCTTTATGTTGATTTCAAAAAAATGCATTAATCTCAGATTAAGTGTGAAAACTTTTTAATTTTTTTTCAGTTTGGATATTTAGAGACTGTCTCTAGTGGCCTTGCTGACAGATTTCCAAAGCAACTGAATTCACACAAAGTTCTGACCACGGCATTTGTGTGTGTCTCTCTGTTTCTAATGGGAATTCCTTTCACAACTAATGTAATTTGTTGTATAAGTATATTGATATAAATAATAAGAAACCAAATATTTTAAAAACAACTTCATTGTGGTTCTGCAATACATTGAAATGAAAAAAATGAATACATTTCTTATTTTGTCTTTTGTAGTGATTAATTTTGTTTTAACTTTCAACATACTTTCATTCATTTTAATGATTCTCAAATACTCACTCTCTATTTATGGAAGAATTTACATTTTTCAGCCGGTAGATTGGTACGCTTCTTCCTTTTGCATCATGTTTGGGTCCCTCTTAGAGTGTATCGTTATATCCTGGGTTAATGATAAGATGTTTACGTTTTAAATTTTAAAAATCGAAATCTATGATTTACCGAGAAATGTAATAAATTTCTTTCTTCGATGAACCTTCGGATTTATGTAACGTTGGGGACATTGTTGAAAAAAATCATATTTTTCTACAATGTCCTCAATTGTTTTATCCTGTATGACTCATAAGAGCTTTACGCTCATTAGTTACATATAGCCAAGATGACTGCACTTGGTTTGTTACTGTAATCAGGATAAAACAAGGTTGCATGAAAAATGAAAAAAAAAAGGTATTTAATTCTTTTGCAAACCATAAAAATATGCATCATACGAGAAATACTTGTACATTCTATATTTATTAGGGATGTAAATTTTACTCGGTTAGCTTAGACGATTAATCGGAGGCTTAAGTCGAGCGATAGTCGAATACTCGATGATTTATTTCAAACTGTGCGTCCTTTTCAAATCAAATAATGCTACTGCCGCATACATCTTATCATAAACTAAAAAAACCCATTAAAAAACTTATGATGATATATACTTAATGTATTTGATTTAAAATAAATTGAAAAGTATTTTATCTAAATATTCGTTAGAAAATGTCCTGGTTTTTCCTTTTTTTTTCTTGTGACGCTTACACATAATTGAGCTCCATATCGTCTAAGGCAAATCAAATGTGACTTGTCCCATGTTAATTAAATAATTCTCCGTGTCTAATCAATAAACAAAGATTAATGATTATAAAAACAAACGCCTTGAGATAATTATTGATATGATTAAATTTTTGATTACGCAAACATCTAATCCAATAAATAACTGTTTAGAAAAAGCACAAATTGTTTACAAGTACATGTCTGCCTAAGTAAATCAAAAGAGATCAACTGTTAGCCGCTTCAAAAATACACCAGGGACACCGATTCAAAAGAGTGTAACTTATGGATCAAACATGTCGAGAAAAGAAAACTTTTTTTTACACTCTAAGCCCCAAAACTGCCGCGTTAAGAAATAATAAATAATATTTTTAAATTCTATTCACTTTATTACGAGTAATCGACTAAGAAAATTTTAGTCGATGATCGGTGACCGAGCGAAAGTCGAGTACTCGAGTACTCGTTGACATCCCTAATATTTATCTTTTACATGTTTGGTTGGTTTCGAGTTAATTAGTAAAGGAGGCCCTGGTATCTACATGTACCTATAGTTTTGTTAGAAAGTTTAGATTTAGATCATTTTTCAATCAGTTTCTTATTATTTATTTGACGTCACCTATGTGTAAGTCTCAATGTCTAAACGACACAATCCTCTAGTAGTAGAGGATGGTCAAATTTTTACATAGAAAAAAAATTAAAATTTTTCTCAAAAACTCAAATGTTACATTATGTATAATAAATGATATTACTTATATGAAAGCATCTTGACGTTTGTTGATTCTCAATTGTGTAGACAGTGTCCCCTAGGCAATTCTTAGGCCAGACAAGGGGTCAAAAGTTTGATGTTTATATGAACAGTTGTTTAAAATCTTCTTGAGAATTGAAATGCTCAAATTGTGATCATCCAGTTACAAAAGGGGCTCAATGTTTAACATAAGAATATCTGGAGAAAATTTTGAAAATCTTTTTATACAGGATCTATTTTAATACATTGTCCAAATATTTTGTATATGACTCCATAAAGCTTGTTTTATTATGGCTTTTGTTGCTCAGGTGAGCGATTTGGTTCATGGGTCTCAATTTTATTTATGAAAATCGTCAATAGAACTAACACTTTTGTAGATGCATCCTTTATTATCAGGAGCAGAACCTTTCAGTCGCGATATACAGATGATGATAGGGAAACCGATACCTCTGGTCATGAGAATCAGCTGGTGCCTGGTTACTCCGATTGTCTTATTGGTAAGAACATAGGCTTCATTCAAAGAGATTTCATATTTGATTTGAAAATGAAAAATTCAAATAAAAGAAAATGGAATTTTGTGAAAGAAGAAGGTACAGTTTCTTTCAATATTTCCCCTAAATTTCTCGAGTTGTTAAAATCTCATAAAAATACCCATACAGTAAAACACGCTTATAACGAAGTGCCAGGGACGGGCGACTTTACTTCGTTATAAGCGTAATCCGTTATAGCCGTCAAGATTACAACATGTAATTAAAGTCTCGGGGAATGAAAATCATTTCGCTGTAAGCGTCAATTCATTATAAGCGTATTCGCTATAACCGTGTTTACTGTATACCATCTTGAACACGTGTATATAAAGTACCAAGTTATACACATCTATCCTGTTTTCAAAAAACGAATAAGGACTTCAACATTTTGTCATTTTTCTAAGATGTAGTCAAAATTGATGAAAAATGGCACATGTTCTCATAGTTTTTTAAAGAGGACAATGTGTCCGCAGCCGTCGCCCACAACGAAATTAATATATTTTATGTGATATCACACAATAAAGTTATTACGTAAGTTTCATCGTGGAAGACGGCTGCGGACATAGTTTTCTATTCAAAAAGCCACTGAAGAAATGGTGTCTTCTGCTCAGTTTTAAGAAAATTACGGGAAAATGCACTGTTTATGACGTCACAGTTACACTTGTGAAAGTCTAATCAGATAACTATTTACAGATTCTTAATTTATGGGTATTCTTGTGTAAAAAATTGTTACATTTCAATTCTTTGTAATGTTTTTAAAAATCACTTTAAAACAGGGCAAAATATGACTGAAACCGTACCTAGTTCTTTCACTTAAAGCCTTAACATTTGACTTCTGGCATTGCAGTCACTCTTTCTAACGACAATTGCTGAGTACAGACCTTCTAACTCTCCGAAGTACACGTAACCGGACTTTGTCATCACTATTGGTCAGTTTTTTGCCCTATCGCCTTTCTTACCAGTCCCCATATTAATGCTTTGGGGTCTTCTTCATTCAGGAGGAGAAACATTCATGGAGGCAATGTCATTGAAGTCATCAGAATGTTAACAGCGTAATGAACATACTTATATCTTTAATTATCTTTGCTTCGAAGTTGCTTACAATTTAGGAATTTTCTAGATATCTGTTTAGTATGCACCAAGTGCCTTATGTAGATCAAATAATTTTTATGATGAAACGTATATTCTACAGTGTATTATTGTAATAATTATTTTGTGTGTGTGTGAACTGAAAAATCTTCGTTATTACATGTATATTTCTACATTAAATGTTTATAATATATCTTTAAATGACGTTATATTTTTTATTAACACTGCTAATTCTTCATTATTTGAACACACTCTCCGAGTACAATTCTTATGATAATAATTTATAAAGATCTTATGATTTATATTCACAATTTCTATCAATTTTAAATTTGAGACTTGATTCACGTTAAAACGACCTTATAAATAAAATGTTATATCGCTACGCATTTTTAGTTTAACGAACAATCAAGTACTGTAAATTCCTAATTAAACGCGAGGAATTAGTATCCGCGTAAAATCGCGAGAAGCACATCTCGCGGATTTTTAAATCTCGCTTTAATTTTTTGGACAGATTTAAACTATTTGGAATTATGATAAAAATTCGGCGTTCGCGATTTTATTTTCTCGCGATTTGATGCTAAACCGTTAAATCGCGGAATTAAGTACTCGCGTAAAATAAGGAATCTACAGTATTCACATATTTGAAAATACAATAACAAATTTCGTGTAATTTGTAGAAACTTATTATTCCTTTCGGCTACACACTAAGACAATTACATTACAAAACTTCAGACATGTTAAAAATGTAATATTTATGACCGGACCGGGACTTGTGTTTGTCGCGTATCCGGAAGCACTGACGAAACTACCGATGCCTCACCTATAGGGAGTGCTGTTTTTCTTTATGTTGATGACGGTTGGCGTGGACAGTCAGGTAAAAAAAACATATTCAGTTAAAGCGTTACGATTTGATCTTGATACTTGTATGCATTCTCTTTTCCTCCCATTACCTCTAAAATCTTCTGGCTTTATGGGTAACGCCGACTACATAAGCAAGATATGACATTAAGTATTTCAAGTGAAGAATATCTTTTATAGTTCGGGGGCCCCTTTCTCAAAAAGGCGTAGATTTGGGCTTAAGTTAGTCCGACTAATTTAGTTACAGCAATATTTAATCAGGTCTAAGTTGCGTTTCTGAAAGAGGTATTAGTTTGGATGTAACTTAGACATCTCTGCTGAGAATTAAGCATGCGCACATCATATTATTTTTGCTTAGAGCTATAATTATATGTGATGGATTCATAGTACATGTACTCGAAAGTATATATGGTATACATTGATCACGAAATGTTAAGTTGTTCATAAACAGCTTATATTCTCGACAGTGAAACAAATTCTTTCGCTACCTAACAAATTGTGATTTTAGAGAAAACACAGAGGATCCCTAAATTATTGAAGCAGAGAGAAAAGGTTGAAAAAAAACCTTGAAACTATGGTACTTGAATGCATTGCATTTTAAATTGAAGCACAATTGGAAAAATAATGCATAAAAAGTAATTCCAATATTATCGTAAAATTTAAAGTTCTCATAGAATGCATTAGTAGGGTAGAAAAACCTGCAATATGTGTACAGAATAAGCTTTCATTCTTAATCATATAGAGAGTTTCAGATGCTGGGATGTGGACCGAGAATTGTTTTTATCATATTACTGATGAATTATTTACAGAAAATCTTAAACTTATTAACAAGACTGATTAAAATAACGATCTACTGAAATCGGAAATACCGACTGCATAAATAACATATACATGAACCCAGTACTGTCTGAAAATGGGCTGGAAAGGGTTGAGGGTTTAGGTCTGCGTTTGGTGCTGCTTCCCGGAATACTTCCCACTGTTTATAGAATCGGCAATAATGTTTGACTTTCCTGGGATATGTTGGGCTTCAAATTGTATATTGTTCTTTAAAGCCATTCATACTAATGACCTAATGAATCCCACAACCTTCGGGGATTTAGCCGACTGTTTGTTGAGTGTGTTTACATAGAAATGTTATCAACGCGAAGAATGACCTTTTTGTTTTGTAAACAGATCCCCTTGACCTAATGTGCTTATAGTCTGGACGACGGTGTCAAAGGATGTATAAGTAACTGAAGTGAACTGTGGATCTATGTGGTCATTAACGTTAGCGGCCGGAGGGTAGAACAAGTGGGTAATCATACGCCACCCCTATCTGCTTTGGGCACTACGGAGATACATGTAAATTTGCTTTGGGCATTACGGAGATACATGTAAATTATACATGGGTGAGGATAAGTGTGGGCCAGTCATGCAACCTGCCTTTACCTCATTTTGTCCAAAAAAAAACATCATCATGGTCAAAGGCTGAAAACAAGGTTTTTGAGAAAACTGGAATGCGTGGCCCCGAGTATTGATATCTAAATTCGTGTTTGAAACCATCTTCTAAAATTCCTGCAGAGACCCTATCAGGATATTGACTTAAGTATTTGATAATGACAATATTGATTATGGGAGAATGGCTGGCCGAGGACTCTAATGTCTTTGAGACTGGCGAGGATTTCTGACCTGTATTTGGTTAGAACGTGTTTGGAAAGCTGGCATCTGGGGCCTGAATGAAGGGTGAAATTTTTTGTGGATTGGGGTGGGTGTTTGAAAGGAGTGGTTTGATTGTCTCGGTTTGGATTAGCATTCGTGCATACCATGGATGGATGGATACCTTTGCATTTAAGGCACCTGTGGGCATAAATACAGTGGGACTTAACCAACTTCCCTTAAGATTGTAACCAAAGCATTTGTATTGGGTGTAATTGACAGGTTTGTATTAAGTAGGGGTCATGTATAATGATCCAAAGCTGATTGTCTACTATGCCCCCGTCTTGAGAAGAGTTGTTCTATTCTCAACTGAAATTGTTCGTCGTTGCCGACCCATTAGATTGTTGAGCCCCTAAGCGGATGTCATGCATATATTTAATGAACTGTTGTGTCCTAACTGGATGCACTGCAACAAATTCTGAAATAAATCAGAAATGCATCCGACCACCTTTCGATTGACAATCTTGTTGGACTGTTTGGGTTGTGCTATGTTACCCTGTGAATCAATGGCCAAAGTAGATGTTGTTGGTGAATTAGTGGGGCCCTCACCAGTAACAAGCCTAGATTGACTAGTTCGCACTTAATGATTTTTGTTTTATTGCTTGGTCAACATGATATCAAATAGGGGTTGTAATGGAATTGATTGGTGTAGGGGGGCTGATGGCCTGCCGATATGGAAGAGGTTATGCCGGCAACTGTTGAGGTGGTAGCTATCAACTAGTAGCAATAGTGGGAATACACATTGGGAGGGTACAGGCATGCGAATGATTCGCCAAGTGCACAACAGGGGGACTAAAAATGGCATTACCCATATCAGCTTTGATTTAGATTTGGGCTGCCTGTTGAGAATGGTCCTCAATATTATCATGTCCTGCTTGTGGGGGCTCGGGATTAGGCTTCAGTTGTGGGTTGTTATTGCGTCGACTGGATCTGCGTGTTGCCGCTGGTTGGCGCTCAATTAATTAATTAATAATTACATGTATTTAAAATTAAATAATCTTGTTACATTGAATTTACATATTTAAACAATGTGTAAATCCGTTCAAAATAATTTGTCGGCCATGGAACAAAACCAGCAATGGAATTTTTTTTATCTAAATCCACACAATCAAAAGAATTCCGTGGCCATCGATCACAAACTAACATTAAATTTATTGCGGTGCGTCTTTTTTACCCCAATGAACCCCAATGAACAGCAGTTAGTTTTTACCAACAAGAAGAGACCTATAATCATCCTTTACTCAAACAAATAAATTAAGGATCTGAGAGCAAACTGCTTAGGAAAGCATGGCAGTGTAATCGGCGTTGACAGAACCTTCACCTTAGGATCCTGTTACGTCACGGCCATAACTTTCAAACACAAAACAGTTATTCAACGAGAGACAAAGGGAAACCCAATGATGTTTGGCCCAATGATGCTTCATTATGAAAGGGATTTTGAGGCATACACCACCTTCTTGGCACATATTCGTCAAAAAATAGGAGACCAATCAGTTATCATTGGAAGTGAAGAAGAAAAGGTTTTAACTTAAGCAATTCACCATGTTTTTCCTGTAGTTATCCATTTGCTTTGCACAAAACATTTCAAAGATAACATTCATCGTAATTTACAAGACAAAATTGGGTGTTCAAAAGAAGATCGCGAAAAAATTGTTAAAGAAATTTTTGAACCACAAGGCCTTGTTAAAAACTGCAATGACTCGATGTCTCCCGAAACCACCTTCAATAAGTTGAAACCATATTTGCAAAAATATCCATCTTTTCAAACTTACTCTGACAAACATTTACATGACAACCTCATCAACCATGTTATTAGGCCAATCAACGATGAAATTATACAAGAGCTCTGGACAAATAACATAGAATCAATAAACAACAGGATGAAGATGGAATGTGAAAGCGAAAAAACTACCAGCCCTTATTGAATGCCTTGAGAAGATTACTAACAGTCAGTTACAGAACTTGAGGAGATCTTTGTATTGTTATGGAAACTTCAAGTTGACCACCCAATTCTCCAAATTTCGAATAAGTCAATCATCATGGGCTGTAAAATCTACAAGGAAATAACAAGTTTTATTCATTAAGTTTTTAATGACCAAGAAAGTGAACATCTCTGAAGAATTAGAGTCTTCCAAATTTGATTCAAATTTTAAAATACCTAAAACAAAGACATTAGCCAAGAAACCAAACCAAAGAAGCAGACCCCGTGCTGAGAGAACCAGGTCGTTCATTAAATTAAAAAAGTCCAAAAGGAAATCGGCATGTTCAACAGATGAAGATTAAACATTCTCAAATGAGCATCACCTTGGCATACAAGACAAATTCAGATATTTATTGTAAGACTTATAGCAGTGACAGATTGTGAGAGATTAAAATAGTTATGAACACTATAAAATGTGGACTAGTATCTTTAAATTTCATGTACATCAGCAAAAATATTGATCTTTTTGCATCACTTATGTGCACTGGGAAGTGTAATGCATGATTTAGCCTGATTTGCAGAAAACTTAAAGTATATCCATGTCATTGTTGAATATATGTCATTGTTGAATATGTGAAAATATCATGGGACTGCTATATAAAATTGCAGAAATGATTATTCTTGATGTTTTGTTATTATTCAATCATATATTAAATGGAACCATTCAAAGTTCATAAGGGTATCATTGGGTAAAAAAAGGCACCCAATTTATTGAATCACAAATAAATAAAATTAAAAGAAGGGTTCTCAAACTATTTTAATATTCTTCAGAGTATGTTTTTAGAGAAATTTTAAACGTGTCTTACGAGTCTAAAGAAGAATCTTCGACGGGGAAAATTCTGGAAAAACATAAACACTATAAATGGTTCCTTGGATAAATTTGCATTTCCTAGACAAGCCAGGATATGCGGTATTGTATCAGCAACACCTTATCCTGAAAATTTTGCCCATGAACTTCCATAAAGTATTGTATAATAAGTTTATGACCAGCCACGAGTATTGTTCGGGCGGGCAACTGGCTCTAATTAGATTTAATTTCAATGTGCAATAATAATTTAAAAACAAAACTACAAATCAAAACAAACTTTAGTTAAATATTTTAATGCTTATTTGAGAACATATTTTGAGTATTTTGCAACAATTTGGGGTATACAGGTTAGAATATATTATGAAAAAAATTGTCATTTTTCAAGAGAAAACAAAATATTTATGGAGATATTCTAAAAGTGTTTCCATGGTAAGTAAACAGAAATTTCAAAATATGATTTTTTTCATTTTTATTCTTTCATTTTATTTGAACTTGGAATGCAAATCCTGAATTTTTTGTACACACTATAATACAGAAGCCTGTTAGTGCCACATAAGATATATAAAAAGAAAAGTATATATAAGAAAAACTCATTGTATATATAAGAACACACACATATATATAAGATAAACTCAAGTATATAAAAATAAGCAGCTTTATATATAAAGGAATTACCAGTAATTATAAAGAATTGTGTATATATTTAAAGCTAGGTTGTGTATATATAAAAGGAACAGTGATAAATATATAAAACGAAAATTTTCCACTGAGTGACCTTCACTGAGTTCAGCCTAGCGTCTGCATGACAAACCCCGCCTTCGGAGGAGAGGAACAACAATTTATGCTTCCGGTGATTAGAGAAAGTTTGAGCGATCTAATTAATGCTACATTACATTGGGAAAAGTCAGTGGCGGATTTAAAGGGAGGGCATCCGGCACCTATACCTAAATTTTCAAATTTAAGATCTTTTTTCTGTCAAGTTTTCTTTTCTGTTTCTTGTGTTTACTGTTGTTAATAAACGCTGATATATTTTGTCAATACTTTACCTAAATTAAGGTTCTACATTAAAAATAATATTTTCTACCAAATTTGCAGAACAGTTGTTTAGAACATTAATTTTACTTCATTCCATTTAGATGAGCAGAGATCATGGACATGTAAAGGGATCTAGACACTAATTGAGATGAAAATTTTATTTTCTAAATTAAATTTCCAATTCTTAAGTAAGGAATTATCATTTCTTTGACAAAATGACTCGAGGCAAACATGGTATAAACTAATTTAATATGTTCATAAATTTATAACATTATCAACAGAAGAACCAACATTTGATTGAAACTTGCCAGTTAAAACAAATGTGCAAACTATACAAGACTTGAGCTTTGTTTACAAAACAAAGAATTTCAAACTCTGTATCTTGCTTGTAACTCAGTTTTTTACTTTCAAATTTTGACTAAGCATTAAAAATAACCATATTAACCATTCTAAACACAACAATTTTGATCTTTAACTGCCCCCTCCCCGCAAATAAAACCCAGCTTCAAGGAGTTTGTATAAAGCATTGATACAGGGGCGTCGGAAGGTACTAGTATTTCAAATTGGGACGGCGAATTTGATCGATAAAAGGGGGGGGGTGTGTAACCGGATTTGGCTTGAAATGAGGATATTTTACGATGTATCCAGTTATCCTTTCACTTAATAAATTATATTGTCACTTATTTTATAGCATTATAAGAAACAAAGCAAAATTGTACTAAATATTAGTTTATTAAGTTTGACGACATAAAATGTGTATCAAAATAACGCAACTCACATTTATATTAGAGAAGTTATTATGCATGTATGAGCAACAATTTTGATTCAACTTTTCAGTCTCTGTTGCCCATCAAAAACGTCCAAAAATGGATATCCATGAATCCCACGTTGACACTAATTTGTTTGCAAAAAGGTTAAAGTAGCTGTATTCATGTAGCATCTCAGTAAATGTGCAGGATCAGATAATTTTCAATCCTGTATTGTGTCATGGTAAAACGTAAATTTTCTTAATGAATTCTGATTTTTGTTTAAGCCACGAATTCTAAGGACTGAAAGATTTTTCTTGCTGAGAGAACGCTTTAGAAACTTGAGATATACCGGGTGATTAATATAACTATATTAATCCCTCCATTTATGGAATTGGAATGCAGAAATTATACGTTAGTGATAAGTGTAGAAAGTTGTCACAAATATTTAACTAGTTTTAGGACTTTGTACTATGATTTATATGATCATACATTATAATATTCTCCGATAGTTGATTATAACTTACAACTTGTAATTTATCATCAAAGCTTGCATCCTCACAACGTCAGGTGTCCTGAGAGAGAGAGAGAGAGAGAGAGAGAGAGAGAGAGAGAGAGAGAGAGAGAGAGAGAAAGAGAGAGAGAGAGAAATTATCTATGAACGTAAAATAGTGATCACATTTTCGTCTGATTTGGGGCACAGTTTATCATAAATTAAACTACGGTTCTTTTAAGTCATATCAATTTTAAATAAAGAATTTTAGATAAGCTTAAACGTGATTTTGAAAGTTAATGTTGTAAAAGTGGGACGGGATATAATAACTCCCGAAACAGAAAGTTAGAAAGAAGACAAATAAATACGTGAATGTACTTCATAAGATTTTGAGTATTCAGAAAATATACAGACAGCTGTTGGTTAATATTTCCGAGAAAGTATTGTTTACACCACTCCTATCCTAAAGTGATTCTCATCAATGCTCAGATTTTCAAATCCCTGTCAATGGGGACTAGATAATAGTTACTTTTTAAAATGTACAGCAGTTTTTTGCTTGTTTTTTGTTCATTTACTAACAACTTCTCAAAAACATTTTTTTAAATTAAGTGGACCAGCCGGTTAGCTATTGAATCTTGAACTGACAGCCTCGGGAGCATAATATTGCTGATCCTCTCCTCCGTAGGCGGGGTTTATCATGCAGATGCTAGGCTGAACTCAGTGAAGGTCACTCAGTGGAAAATTTTCGTTTTATATATTTATCACTGTTGCTTTTATATA
>WFKH01010931.1:45765487-45777036 GCA_016163765.1 Magallana hongkongensis
TAGGGGTACCCTATATGCAATATTATGCGAAAAAATGACTAATTCAACAGCTGGTATTTTTTTTTCATATATTATCAAAAAAATCAAAATCCAAGTGATATGCAAATTTCTTATATATGTACAATTGATCTGCAAAACAACAACTTCCTAACATGAAAATTGTAGGAGGAGCTACCCGTACAATAGGGGTATCCTATATGCTATATTATGCGAAAAAAAGGACTAAGTTCAACAGCTGGTATTTTTTTTTTTTTTATAAAATATCAAAAATCAAAATCCAAGTGATATGCACATCCATCTCTGATATATGTACAATAGATCTGCAAAACAACAACTTCCTTACTTGAAAACTGTGGAAGGAGTTACCCATACAATAGGGGTACCCTATATGCAAAATTATGCGAAAAAAGGACTAATTTCAACAGTTGGTGGTTTATTTTTTTTGTTTTTTTTTTTATAAATTATCAAAAATCAAAATCCAAGTAATATGCACACCCTGATATATGTACAAGTGATCTGCAAAACAACAACTTCCTATCTTGAAAACTGTAGGAGGAGTTAAAAGTACAATAGGGGTACGCTTTTGGAAGCCGCCCGCTCTCTTCACCATTTCAATAACCGGATTTTTTCTTTGGGAAACCCGGTTAAAAATCAGTGATATAGATATTTCTTAGTTTAAATAAAACATTTTTTTTACAACCAAAAGAAACGAGATGGTTATTGTTCGAAGCCCACCTATTGTTAAATGACCACGATATCCCTCAATTCAGAGGGAGATGCAGAAATTAGAGGGACCCTTTCCCCTCTTGGACGATGCAATTTATTAATGGACGGCACGTATACATGTTTCCATATGAATAAAACTATTTAAGAAGAGAAGAAGGAAGAAGATAAAAAGTGGTCCAGACTATTTAGAAAAAATATTACTAGTTCTTTTAACAGTCACCAAATTTTTGTAAAGATGTTTCTCTGTTACATCAATATGAAAGTGTAACGTTTTACTTTGATGAATTAAAGAAACCTAAAAACAATTTTTAAAATTTACATTAAGAAAAATTATGTGACGATGTAATGGCTGCTTAGATATTTTTTGGTTAAGATTTAAAATAAACTTAAGAAAAATTAACAAGATCAAAGTAAGTCTATACATTATTGAATATATTTTTTTGTATGAGCAAACAAGCAAAACTATTGATAAATACATTAAACAAATTTTAATTGAACTATATTTATTCTGATTCTGATATGCTTTTGGGTTTTTTTCACTTCAGTGTGTTGAAAAATAAATTTTATTTTATCTTACAAAAGTATAATAACTTATTTTTGTTTGTATTGAAATTCATCTTTTTTCATTAGTTTTTTTAAAGGTTTCATGAAAATATTTTGGTTGAAATATCATTAAAAAAACATTTATATTTTTTAAAATGATGTTTACAGAATTGTATTTATAAACGATAATTTTCGTCACACTAGTTTTTTTTCTACAATAGTCTTTAATAAAAAAAAGTTTATGTGTTATTCTTTTTTTCAATGATAAGTTTATTTTCTTATACATTTTATATACGCTGTAGAACGTGAAAATAGATCAATATTTAGTCAACTTAATCAACTTTTAATGTACATGCTTCATTAAAATTTTGGCCACTTTATGTTTGTCTTGGTCACTGTAGGTTTTTTTTAGAGGTTGATATAATATTAATTTATATTGCAAATTGATTTTCCATTGTCTTTCCAAGACAACACGTCACCACCATTTTGGGGCAGGAATTTAAGCAATCCTTTTGCCTTATTTTGAAATTAATTTGGAATGACGTGCTCAGGTAAGTAAGCAACTGTCTGGAATATCGTACATTACGAAAGACACTCCTCACTCTTAGCAACTTGCATCATCATATTGTCTAGCACCAAAACAATGTGTTGAACACCCTCGCTCCAACCTCCGATCTGTTCTTAAGATGGAGCCCTTAATGTAAAACCAATATATCAATGTTTTTCTCTATTTCTTCAAACAAAGGCTGATATTCGGTATAAGAAACAACTATTCGTTCAGGTCGGACTGGTGGCAGAGGTGGTGGTGCAACCCTCCTGTGTCTCCTTGGCGGGACTGGCGGCCGCACCAGTAGTAACACTGGTGCGCTTCTTTCTGGGCGGGAACAATAACAATGACGCGCATACAAAGACAATATTTAAACATAATATAGATAAATGAGTAAGTTATTGAACTGTTGAAGTGTTTTTAAACACAATGATAATCTGTTCTTTCACATTGTAAAAGCTCATCCAGTCGTTCAGATTTCATCTTAAACATTGCAAAATGCCCATTTGATTCTGGTGACTTTCGGAATCCGCGCAGAACTCAACATGTTTTAGTAGATCTTACATCTTCTTTTCGACATCAGGTATAAGATTTTTTTTTTTTTTTTACAAATTTCCACTTCTCGAACGTTATAGAGGATCCTTTTTTGGTTGGGACTATATCATTTTCCCAGGTGGCATCTATTACTTCCTAATGTTGACATTAGTCAACTTTTTATTGATAGTAATGGAATAATTTTCCCCCAAGTGTTTCTTGTATGAGACGGGCATTTTGGCATTGTACTATTCTACGCCGCTGTCTATGCCCTTCTTGTACCAAGTGATCTTTTTTTTCATTTTTTTTTTAACCTTTTAGCCTTTTTTCATGGAATAAAGTGTTTCGTTTTCCTTCCCTTATACACCCGTAAGTGTACTTTTGATTCGCCAAGACACACCGAGTAACATTTTTCGACCGATACCTTCTTGAGTCATTGGAACCCCTTTTGTCGACTTTTTTGTAGTATTTAGACGTTTTGAACAGATCTAAAGTCCTGGTCTTCGTTTCGGGCAAAGTCGATAAACAATTTTTTTCTTGTTTCTACTCCGTTCCCATGAGGTCTTAAGATTTCCAGTATATTATTAGTTCACCTGAACCGAAGGTTCAAGTGAGCTTTTCTGATCACCTGTTGTCCGTCGTCCGTCCGTCCGTCTGTCAGTATACTTTTCACATATTCTACTTCTTCTCCTAAATTATGAAATTCCTGACCTTTGGGTCAGGGATTTAGGATCCTTGGGTAGGGCCAATATAGGCACATAGTGAGAATGTATTGAATTTTCAATATTTTATTCTGTACTTTCACAGTCTTCGCGCATTGTTATTACATGTATATACATGATGTCCTGTTCTTAACTTGTAAAATTTGCTGCACATGGGGTGTGGGTTGAGGGCTTTTTTTTGAAAAGAGGGTGGGGGGGGGGTGACAAATATGGCCGTATCGTGAACATGTATTTTTTTTCCAGGTCAATTGAATCACTTTGGTAACCTATTGCTGATTGTCATCCGTTAGCAATTTTTAATAGGGTTTTCCAAATGAAAAATCCGGTTATTGAAATGGTGAAAATGGCGGGCGGTTGTCAAAAGGGTACCCCTATTGTAGGGATAACTCCTTCTACAGTTTTCAAGATAGTAAGTTGTTTGCAGATCAATTGTACCTATATAAGAAATTTGCAAATTACCTGGATTTTGATGTTTGTTGTTTGATAATTTATGGAAAAAATACCAGCTGTTGAACTTAGTCATTTTTTGGCATAAAATTGCATATAGGTACCCCTATTGTATGGATAACTTCTACATTTTTCAAGTTAGGAAAATGTTGTTTTTTTAGTTCAATTGCACACATATCAGAGACGTTCATATTACTTTGATTTTGATTTTTGATAATTTATGGAAAAATACCATCTATTGAACTTTTTTTTTTGGCATAATATTGTATACAGAGTACCCCATTTCTCTGGATAGGCAGTGTTTATCAATTCAAGGTTAACAAATGGGTTATGGATACTGTTAACACGAAAGAAAACCCGCTTTGATGTCACATTGACAGCTTTTCTCTTGTACATTTTTTAATACAACTCTAAAACCAGAAGGTAATTGTCACCTGGCCATATTAAATGTTCTGGTCTGTGTTCTGTTTTAGGAAATCTACTGTTATTTCCTGTGTGTTGTATGCTTGTACAAATAAATCGTATGCGTGTTTGTGCATTATAAATGAAACTTATTATTATAAAAGATTGACCATTAATGGCCTGCAGGTCACTTTTAACCAAATGTTTACAATGTTTGGCCCCTTGAGCTAGGGTATAGATAATCCGAGATTCCTCTGACTCTAGCCCCTCCACCCTTTCATTAATAAAAGTTTTTCAAACATCAAATAATAAAAGGCAGGGGTAATTGTCAGAGGAGTTTTGGATTAGGATTTAGACTCCAATATGAAGCTTGAAATGCAAAAATAAGACCCTCTGACATGTCAGTCTAAGGGTTATAGTACTCAGGTGACTTTCAAGGCCTGTAGGCCTCTTGTTATAATTTCTATAGCTCATTTTACAATTTTGTTATCTTTAAAACGTTTAGGCCTAGGATAATAAGATTGGTCAGTTGATGCATCTTAGATCTTAGGGTATGATGTCCAAAAAAGTAAGCTTCCCTTATGTATATTTTAATGTATTGTCAAATCTTGGAATATATGAGAGTATTTTAAAGAGTTTCATATTTTCAACATTTTGAAAAGTTATAAAGCATACTAAATAAAAATCCAAACACTCATAATATGCTTTTATTGTAAAATCATTTTTTTAGTATATTCTTTCACCCTTGTTGTACAATATTTACTTTCACGGTGTCAAACAATATTTTGTTTTCAATCCTGTTGTGCAATATCAGCACAACGAATATATATATTTTTTTAGTTCTCTACCTTTACATTTTTCCACTAAAGTTCAGTTGCACTTTAAAAACTATTTTCTCATTTAATATCAGTGACCAATCTTTTTATCCTAGGCCTAAACGTTTTAAAGATTTAAAAATTGTTATTCAACTAGAATGAGCTCTATCGGTGGCATAATTCATTCATTCATCTTCCTATCTTCTCATGGAACTAACAGAGTGTGAACATTAACGTCAAACTGACCTTTTTAGGTCACCTGAGTCACTCAGGTGACCTATTGCTATCGGTCTTCGTCCGTCGTCGTGCGTCTGTGCGTCGTGCGTTAACAATTTTACATTTTTAACTTCTTGAAAATTACAAGGTCAAATGTTCCCATTTTTGGTTTGAAGCGATTCTATGATAAGAGGAATCTAAATTGTGAAAATCATGACTTTACCACCCTCAGGGCCTCATTGGCGGGACCAAATATGCAAAAAAGCCAGGTTTCCAAAAATCTTTTTCTCTATTTCCACACAAGTGAGAAAAGAACTAAATGCATGGTCATGATGTCCATGAAGCCCTCTATCAAAATTGTGAAATTCATGGCCCCTTGGTCAGGGGTTCAGGTCCAATATGACCATATAGTTAAAATATATTAAATCTTAAAAAATCTTCTTCTCTACTTCCATATATTTTTGAGAAAAATTAAATGCATTGTTATGAAGTCAATGAGGCCCTCTACCAGAATTGTAAAAATCGTGGCCCCTGGGTCAGGGGCTCAGGCCCTTGGACTGGACCAATAGGACATTGTAGTAAAAATGTATTAAATATTAAAAAATCTTTTTCTCTACTCCCATATATATTTTAGAAAAACTAAATGCATGGCTATAAAGCCCTCTACCTAAATTGTAAAATTGATGACCCATGGGTCAAGGGTTCAGGACCTTTGGGTAGGGATAATATGGCATCATGGTGAAAATTATTAAAATTTTAAATATTTTCTTTTGTACTTTTACTGTCGTTTGAGATAAACTAAATAAATATGCTTATGTGCATTTTAAATAAAACTGTGAATATTATAAAAGAACTACCATTAAAGGCCTTTTACCAAAAGTTTACAATTCTTGACCCTTGGAGCTAGGGTGTAGATAATCTGAGATTTTTCTGACTCCCATCCCCTCCCCCCTCTTAATGAAATTTTTTTTTTTTAATCAAATCATAAATGGCAGGGGTAACAGTCAGAAATGTTTTGGATAAGGTTTAGACTCCAAAATGAATTTTATTATGCCAAAATGTCACCCTCTGACAGGTCAGTCTTTGGGCTATGGTACTCAGGTGACCGTAAAGGCCTGTATGCCTCTTGTTTCATTGATAACTTTGTCTATTTTGGGTTCATATTGTTTCATATCAGGCGCCCACTGGGACATAACTCTACGTTTAAATAAAAATTCTTCAGTTCCCCAGCTGTCGGCGAAATCGTAGCCGTTTCGGGTCACTTATTAACAATCTTATATACAGGATATCTTATTGTCAAACCAACGACTCCCATTTAATGTCCACGTTTTTTTATTTTTCTCATCTTTTTTTAATGCATGTCATGCTATAATTTTCCATTTGTACTGTACTCTTTGACAATCCAAATTAAATGATTTGGGATTTTTTTTATTAATGATTAAACCAATAAGGTTTTTTTCTTCGCATGCTCACTATTTTGTATAGTCATCATCTTTATGAGGACCTCGTTTTTAAAAATATCGATGATATGAGACTTTTATACTATGTGTTTTTTTTTTTACGCATGCTCGCTATTTTGTATAGTCAGAACCTCTATTAAGATCTCGTTTCTAAAAATATCACTGATAAGCGACTTCTATACGGACCCCTTTCTATAAAAATTACATCATCTCAAAACAATTATATGTATAGAGCCTTTGTTAAATACCATAGAACCATTGAATAACGTTACATGATTACACTACGCATTATGCATACTCGAAACTTTTGTTCTTTCAGTATTTGAAGTTGTTCATTTTTTTCACAGGCACCTGCACTGACGTTATATATTTTTCTCATAATAAAAATATATACCCTCTACCTAATAATTCACAAGGTACAAATCGCCGCCATCTTGGATTTATTCAAAGCTGTCACAATGGCTGGAATTTTTGAAACTCATCGGTAAATTTATTTTGCGATCTTCTCCGTTTTTTCGATCGGTCGTTCAACATCTAAGCTTACAACCGATTTATATAGCATATAGGACAATAGTTTGATTAAATATTATAACGATATTACAATTCTAGAGTGTTAAAAGTAGACACTGGAGTATGTTTGTCGATAAATAATCTATTCATTATTTAAAAAAAAAACCCCACACTGTCCAGATGCATTTCAATTTTTAAAAGATTAAACAAGTTTCCGTATTAACGCAATTGCAACTTATCGGGCCCTTTCCAAAAGCAGAAAAATAACCTCTTTAGTGTCTTACGTAGGCATCCATGACTACCCTCATTTTCATACACATTGATATAAATGTGTGGCAATGTGCTGTGATTTTTGCTAAGCTTCATTTAATCTAATGATATAACCTAAAACATACCACAGGAAAGTCATTCAAGACCGTCTAGCAAATTCTTTTATTCCATTTTGTATACAATTCTAACACCCTCACATATACTGTGATGTTAATACGTTCGAAGTGTTTTTACGAGCTCTACGGAAACGCCCAAGAAGTAGCGATTGGTTTTTACGTTATTTTCAAGTGCATATTTTTGCAAAAATAGTGTGTGCTCAAAGAGAAATATCATCTTTAAAGATCAATATGTTTCTAATTAGTGTGTTTTACTTAACAATTGATAACATGACTAAGAAATCAAATAATATTATTTTTGGTATATTATCCAATCAGCTTATGGAAATAAAACACGTGCAAAATGACAATGTGGAGGTAGTCTTTAACGATAGAGCATACCGGATAGAACATACCGTAATTTAATGGCCTTATTCTAACGAGTAGGCGTACATGCAAATCCGTAGGCTTCGGCTCTTTCTTTTTTTTTTTTTTGAGATGCTGTGGCATTTATTCTACATTCTACCTCGTTCTCCTCTACGGTTAATCCTCATTTCTCAATTTTAAGATCATGCTTTTTATAAGTAACTTTTCTTCTTTTATGGATTTTATTTCTCTTTTTGCATAACACACAAAGATAGGAGATTCTACATATTTACGTCTGATGTAAATTAACATTTCAAAGGCATAAATGTTAAACTACTAGTATCCACATTTCCGACCTTTTTTGTTATATACTATCGATTTTATTTCTTTGTAGAATACAACAAGTATTATATAATTATACTACCGATATTATATATAATGTATATTTTTCATCCCGCATTCCTCTCTGGTTCTCCTTACATTGACTTCAGAAAAACGGCAAACAGTTTCTTGTTTACATATTTGGTTATTGCTGGTACTTGTAGATATCCTCTATTGTCGAATTATATCTGGTATTACTTGTCAGTATCTATTGGGAAGCATATTCATGACAACTCTTAGTCTTATGTCGCTAAGTTACGGAGACGCGGAAGTAGATCGTACATTTACGGATTTTCGGAATAACTTCCGAGCCTTCCTTTAATGTTTGGTTTTGTTTAAAACATATATATTTTAAGTTTAAATGTTACTTACATTTCAAGTATATTGATGAATACTTATTCCATTTATTTATCTATTAAATACACTATACTGACGTAATTAAAATGCACCTTCTTAAAAAACAAACATGATCCACACAATAACACTTGACTTTAACGATGAGTTATTCAATACAAAATGTGCCAAATCTTCTCGAGTGGTCATAAATCATCACAGGTCAAGATAAGTAAGTTGTTAAATATACTAGTAACACAATTTGGCAATAGTGATTCATGCGGACCTACTAGTAAATTCAAAACATTCACATCACTTTGTGTATTTTTCCGGAAAGGTGCATTCTCAAAACATTTCACTGCAATTTGTTTAGCATATGTACTTCAGAATCAAGTATGTATGCAGTTTAGATTAGAGGGAAAACCAAAGTATTTATGAATAAACAAGTATTTTTGTGACATCCTTGAAATTTTACCCTATTTGGGGATCAAAATAAGACTCAAGTGAATCAAGTTTTCTTTGATTTATTACGTAAGAAGCATAACAATTTATGACCACTCGAGAAGATTTGGCACATTTTGTATTGAATAACTCATCGTTAAAGTCAAGTTTCTATTTTGTGTTTTAGGATTGGGCTGGCTAATGATGACGATCTCCTTCGTGGTGGCTTGGTATTACAACACTGTGATTGCTTGGGTCATTTATTATTTTGTCCATGCATTCTTTCCCAAGATTCCATGGTTCACGTGTGATAACTGGTGGAACACGGATCACTGCATCGTCAGTCATAAAGATAGACCAACGCTGAATAAAACCACTGTCAACCTAAACCTGACCGGGCAGCTGTTTAATGAGACTGATGTTTCCTATCAACATAACACTACACATGATAATCACAGTTTGATATATAACACGGCAGCTTATGAATTTTGGGAGTACGTCGCTACTAATCATAAATTGCTTTCTAGTTTCAACAGTATTTATTTCATTTTCAGTCGACAAATCCTTTTTAGAAACACTCTTTGGATTAGATCCTGATCACGACACTCTCTTTAAAAATGAGAATTGTCGACCTTCAGAATTTTTGATGAACATGATGTCGACGTGATTTCAATAATCATATAAGATTACTTATTGTTCTCTAACCAGGTTTAATGTTCTGAGGCGTTCCGAGGGCATAGAACACACTGGTTCTGTTCAATGGCATCTAGTTTTGGTTTTATTTGCCTCCTGGGGCCCGTTTCTCAAAAAGGCCTACGTCCAGGCGTAAGCTTAGTCCGGACTAAATCAGGGACTAAACCTCAAAACCAGACTAAATTGCGTTTCACAAAAAGGCGGAAACTTAGTCGGGCTTAAATTTGGGTTTAACTCTACGCCTGCTAATGGGTAGGCGTAAGTCCTTAGTCTGTACACAAAAATGGCGAGTTTTTTGTTTGTAAGGCAAAATAATAAGACAATTTTAATTCTGGGGTTGTTTAACGTGTTTATAAGGTAAACATTAACATTAATTGAAATATTTGTACATGTTTAACTTTAAAAAATGTACCTACTGTTCGAGAACTGTTCCTATTTCTAAATAAATTAAGATTAAATCTATTTGATAAATAATAGGCTTTTAAAACTTATTAAACGTATGTAATATACATTACTACTCGTAAATAGTATGAAGAATTAAAGATGGGTATACCCCGGTAACTGATATAAACACAATAATCAAAAGATGCTATAATTCTACATTATACATATATTCCACAACAACAACCCCGAGTATATACATCGTATAGATGTATATATGTACGGATAGATTATTGATTTTTAAATCAATACTCAATAAGCAAAGACTAGATTTTAAGGTGGTATGGGACACCTGTCGATAATTATGTGGATAAAAGTACACTAAAATCAAAATACTTTCACCGTTTTAGAATTTTCAAATTTCACGATATTTAACCAAAAATATGTTTTAAAGGTAAAATTTATAAAAGCCCCAGCGGGATTCGAACTCATGACTTACAGCTTCGTATATAGTTACCACTCTAACTTGTACTTGTGTGGTTGTATGTTCCTTACTTATATTACTTACAATTTTACAACACGTAACTATGTACATGTATTCTCTTTCCCATTTTTTTAATCCTAGTAACTTTACAAAACTGTATGAAAGCTACATGCTATTTTCAATGTTTATGAACTCGCATTTCGATACATTCCATTTTACTTGAATTTGTTAAAAATATATTTTAGAATGCAGAGTGTTTATCAATTTAAGATCTATTGACAAGCGTTTGTCAAGGTTCTTGACGATTCTAAAATTGTCACGTGCACGCCTCTTTGAATTTTCGGAAATCAAATTCATTAATCTTATTAATTCTAAGGTTAATTAATTACATGTAATTGCGTTGACTTCATATTTAAAATCGATTGTAATTCTTTTAAAATGGGTATGGTTTACTATGAATGATCTTCGTGGATATGCATATGTGTTGTTTATTTGTACTCATTTAAATGAATGGAACTTTAATCACTTGAGTTCATGACAGTTTTATTTCATCATATTTAAGATATATGTACATGTATATCAAGGGATGATTTATTTTCGAAGTTGTCGACTTGCAAGTCAAAAGACTTTGTTTTAGCAGTGTTACAACCGTGTGCATTATTAACAAATTCAACTAGCTTGTCATACTTATTACATGTATATAAACAATTGCATACACCCCCAAATAACCCAAAAACAGATAGGAAAAAAGGAAGACTCAAATGTACTTGTTAAAACCGCAAAGACCCTAAATATCTTATCCGGAGGGGAATGGGGAATTTTTTAGATGCCTATTCCATTAAACTTTAAGAAACCTTTCATTCATAAAACTTTCTTCTAATAGGGAGGAGGTTCTTAGATCATTGTTTTTATATCAATATTTTAATCAAGATACTGTGTACAGGGCTATTTTCGCCCCGTGTAATTTTCGCCCTTCTACACTTGCAAACAGTTTCGCTCCGTCGTAAATTCGCCCAGTCACATTTGTGTTTTAATTTACTTAATATTAGACATTGAAAAAGCATGAAGTCTTAAATTTGCCCGCTGACAACGAGTGTGAAATGGTTGAAAAGTTTACGGGGGAGAATAATTCCCTATATACAGTATATATTACTTTCAATACCCCCCCCCCCCCAAAAAAAAA
>WFKH01010931.1:45860415-45872752 GCA_016163765.1 Magallana hongkongensis
AAATTCGGACAACGCATTGCAGAGATATTGAAGTTTAAAAATGGCCTTTTCCGGAAATCTTAATTTTGCAGTGTAGGTCCAAAAATTAGTTTAAAAGGGAGTTAATATAGTAACTCGTACCAAATGTCAACATTTTAATTCAACCCTATCATTAATTCATAATCAAACGGAAGACCCACTCGTTGCTCGCAACGAGATCGTGTATAGTTTTGTTAGTGTTTTGTGTAATATGAGTGTAAAAGCTTTACATGTTAACATGTACCTGTTTTCATTTGGCAAGTTAACGAAAGTCTTTGTGCGTACAACTGACATAAAGTTACCACAGAAAGTATGCCGGTTTATACAGGAGGCTTTAATTCATAAGAAAAATATATTTTTTTAGTATACTTGCTTTTATGTGAGGAGTTGGTCATTTTTGTTAAGTTCCTACAGTGCACAATCCTTAAAAACGAGAAACAGAAAATATAAACATTCTTTTTCTTTTCTAGTAAAACACAAATTACGGATTTAAAAAAATCTATGTAATACATTTAGTTATCATACTGCATGTATTTAAAATCTGTTTGGAATCAGAGCCGTGTGTGTGTATACCATTACGTACGTAAGCTATCCCTCGCCCGCGGCCGACAAAATCGGTCGCCATGGTCGCATCTGGTCTACCTAGCGGTCAGCGGTGATCTGATACACAAGAGTCGCGTCTCTCATATATGAGTTCATTTAGCCGCAAACACTATAATTGTTTTAATTTTGATTACACATAAAAGTTTATTGTTCCTAAATTGAATTGAACGATAGAGTGTCAATTAAGAAATCGTTCTGTTAATTAATAAAAGCAATGTCATTCTCAATCTGAAGCAATATCAGAAATAGATCAATTGTGGGTTTTAAGTAAAAAAAATAACTTCTTTTTGATAGATTTTAGTCATTATACTGCAAACATTTCTAATCTTCCTGGGTTCTGAGCTGTGTGTGTGTTTTACCTTTACGAAACCTATCCCTCCCCCGGAGATCGGTCGCGGCTGCACTACCTAGCGGTCAGCGGTTATCTAATACACAAGATTCGCGTCTTACATGTACTTGTTTGAGTTTATATAGCCACAAATACAAGAACTGTTTTAATTTTGTTATAAAAGTTTGTTCATCTTAAATTTATTTAATTAAACATTAGAGCATAAATTAAGAAGTCGTTCTGAAAATTAATAAAAGCGATATCATTCCAAATCAGAAACATCGTCAGTTATAAATCAATGGTAGGTTTGTAGGTCTAAAATGTTCTAAAAACTGTTCAAATAATGTTTTAGATCAACAACAAAAAACCGCAAAAATTAAACCTTTAAATGATGATCATCCCTCGCACATGGCCAAGGAGATCCCGCGCGAGTGGACAAGTGATCCGCGGTAGCTTCGTCTTCTTCTACATGTACCTTAATCACACGTGCATGTTTATTGATATTTTGTAGGAACACAACTATTTGTTTATTTTATTTTCATTTATATTGGTTCAAGATGAAAAGATAAATTTATCTTCCTTGTACAGTTGATTAAGCATTGATTCAAACGTTAGTGCGAAAAATCAGATAGAAACCTGACCATCAATTGAATAAAATTAATCTATCATTCCGAATCTAAATATGCAAGGCCAATTGTATATTTAAAAGAGTAAATATAATACAACGCCGAGATATTAACCGGCATGTGTAAAATTGACTTTTTAATATACTGTAGTTACCCATGAGTATATCCGATAATTAATGCTTAGACGTTTTACAGACTTCAACACTTTTAAGACAATATTCAAACCTTGCCTGACCAACCAGTCATATATGTATATATACTGTGGGGGAATTAATATTCGACCAACACAAAATATTGCAGAAAGTAGAAGAAGTTTTCTTAAGAGTTGTACAAAAATTTAGCAGGGTTTACAAAGTAAAAATCAAACATTCTCCACGCGTTCAAGGCAGTTTAAAAATCAAATCCAAGTTCCGTGTTACAATCTTACATGTTTGCGGTAGATGTTCGCAGGATAAAAGAATTGTCCGGAATTGAGGGATTCCGTGATTATTTTTAAGAATATTCACATGAATTTGTAAAGAAGTTTTGTTTAAATTCCAGCAGTCACTTGATCACATTTGTTTCATTCATCGCTGTGTTCACCACCACACCACCCCCTCTCCTCTTCCAGTGTTTTTTTTTTTTCAAAATTGGCGAAAAGAAATCGAATTGTGGCAAAAATCATTTTTAGTGACTCCTAATGTGTAGAATTTTCTCTTTAATGTGTTTCACTTTTTAATCTGAAATCTCGTGTCTCTTCAGTGCACACAGCTCTGGACATTGATAGCCCCAGGTTACTTATGGCTGCAGATCATCAATTATTATGTAATTGAATAACACTTGGAAGGGTGCTTTTTCTGACGTGGCAATTGTTTAACAATAAGAGTCTTATTTGAAGTCAATCATCTTCACATTAAAGGTGCTAGATCGTAACGAGAATGGGGCTAATTAAACTGTTCAACTAGCTAAACTTCTCTAGTTATGAACAGAATTAAATATATATTATAAGTTTTAAGTCAAAGGTCTTAAATAATAATTATTTGTTCTCATGTTTAGAAGTTATGAAATACGTTGTGCAATGCAGTCGGTCGCCATAGAAATCGTACTGCAAGTGTCGACAGTTTTCTTATTTCTTTGTAACACCTTGGAACATAATTCACTTGACTTACAGACATATTTGCCTCCCAAAAATATATGCACTTCTCAAAGTTACAATTAAGTGATATAGATATGTGTTCTTCAAGGGAATTTATTGTTAAATGCACATTGATATGTAGTATGAGTTTGTAATGCAACTTAATCGAATTAAAACTCAAGAGAATATTTTATTTTTATACATGTATCTGGCTTGTCAAAATGGAAGATCGTAAACTTGTTGCAACTCTGAAATAGTCAAGAACAGAAGAAATAATGTATTTGTGGTCAATACATGTATATTTTAAAAAAAGTAATAACTAAAACATATACATGTATATTTGATATGATAAAAATAATTGTAAACCATAGGTCGTTCTTCGTGCCGCACTAAAGTGGCGAAAAGAATTTTGGTCCAGTGTGAACACTGCCCCCCCCCCATTTTTCACGCAATCTAGCTGTAGGTCTGTAGGTCCCGGTCTGAAAAAAATCGGATGGACGACCTGGGAGCTACAGTACCACCCATTGAAAAAAAAATGTATATTTATGGCGCACAAAAACGCGCGCTAGTTTTGGACTGAATAACCTTATTTATACGCTAATTCTGTAGAAAAAATTATTACCATTTTCTTAATGCAATTTACTACTGATATCGTCTCTTTACTTGTCTCAGACTTTCTCCGGAACACGCTACCGACCTCGGAAAATAAAGTATGTTAAATTCACATCGAGATCGAGAGTCGCCATTTTTACAAGTAAACAAACTGCACCACTTGACTTTATGGGGCTGGTGATGGTGTTTAAATACTATCAGAGGCAAGTCAAGAAGAGGAGGCGTCATCTTTTATTAACCGGGTTTTCCAAAGGAAAAATCCGGTTATTGAAATGGTGAAAATGGCGGGCGGGCGGGCAGATGGGCGGCTGCTAAAAGGGTACCCTTATTGTACTGATAACTCCTCCTATAGTTTTCAAGATAGGAAGTTGTTCTTTTGTAGATGAATTGTACATATATTAGAGATTTGCATATTGCTAAGATTTTCATTTCTGGTAATTTATGATAAAAATACCAGCTGTTGAACTTAGTCATTTTTTTTCGCAAAATATTGCATATAGGGTACCCCTATTGTACGGATAACTCCTTCTACAGTTTTCAAGATAGGAAGTTGTTCTTTTGCAGATCAGTTGTACATATATTAGAGGTGTGCATATTGCTAGGATTTTGATTTCTGGTAATTTATGATAAAAATACTAACTATTGAACTTAGTCATTTTTGGCAAAATATTGCATATAGGGTACCCCTATTGTACGGATAACTCCTTCTACAGTTTTTAAGATAGAAAGTTGTTCTTTTGCAGGTTAGTTGTACATATATTAGAGGTGTGCATATTGCTAGAATATTGATTTCTAATAATTTTGGGGGAAAAAATACCAGCTGTTGAACTAAGTCATTTTTTGGCAAAATATTGCATATAGGGTACCCCTATTGTACGGATAACTCCTTCTACAGTTTTTAAGATGGAAAATTGTTCTTTTGCAGATCAGTTGTACATATATCAGAGGTGTGCATATTGCTAGGATTTTGATTTCTGGTAATTTATGATAAAAATACCAGATGTTGAACTTAGTCATTTTTGGCAAAATATTGCATATAGGGTACCTCTATTGTACGGATAACCCCTACAGTTTTTAAGATAGGAAGTTGTTCTTTTGCAGGTCAGTTGTACATATATCAGAGGTGTGCATATTGCTAGGATTTTGATTTCTGATAATTTATGATGAAAATACCAGATGTTGAACTTAGTCATTTTTTGGCAAAAATATTGCATATAGAGTACCCCATTTCTCTGCATAGGTAGTGTTCATCAATTCAGGGTTGACAAATCGATTATGGATACTGTTCACCCAAAAGAAAACCCGGTTTGCTGTCACATTGACAGCTTTTCTCTTGTTTACAATTTGTGTTTGTTTCAATCGTTTAAATTTAACACTGCACTTTACATAAACTATTCCATGTGTTAGCAGTAGAGCTGTAAGTATGCGTACAGGGAAATGTTTATGAAACATAACACTGTTTCCATGCATCAGCACAGTGGATTTTGTGCTTATTACACTGTGATATAGGCCTAGTTTGTCTCCTGTCATCAGTTGTACTTAAACATATTTATCGTTTTGATTTTCTGGTCAGAATTATAATTAAACAAATGTACATATATAGTAGTTTGCCATAAATGAGTTCACAAAATGGCCGACGTTTACTCAGGTCTCGTCATCATCTGAATGTTTTGGACCAGCTATTTCTAACAACAAAGTAAAAATGACTATGCAGACATGGTCCTTTGTATTATATCATTGGGTATAGAATAATCTTTGAATTTTCTTTGTTTAGCAATGTACAGGCTTCGTATTCAATATAAAGGAACTACTCGAAATTTCAACAACATCTCTTCCTAGGTCATAAAAATTCGGATTTCAATTTTGGACATTTGCACCGTTGTAATCAATATTTTTCTTATGCTTTTGATGATATTAATGTCTGCACGTTATGTATGCCCCACCCCCCACCCACCCCAAATATAAACGCGTTAATACTGTTTTCCTGCTCTGTTTAATTGGACATAGAATTCGTGTTATCTTTTTTAATAAACTATCGGCGATATGTAAAGTGACGAACAATTACTGGTGAGAAGCAGTCTACTGACGGTTTTATTCAAAACATTAGACTCTGTTTTGCAATAAATCAAGTTTTTCGATTCTTAAAAGCATGTTTTCTGTTATTTCTGGGGACTCTAAAGCGGGATTAAGTCATTTCGCGGTGCCCTTTTTCAACAACTTTCACTTCGAGTTACGATTTAACATAACTCCGTTCTTAAGTATTTCAAAACTTTGCCTCATAGTTTTTGCTGTTTATTCTGATCATCCTTTCAGTTTTATACATGTAAAATCAAACATTTTACATCTGTTTGATGACCTATTTCTGCCTTCCTATAATTTTTCTCCTGTTCGGTACCATGTTGGTTTGCAGACGATACTTGTTAACAATAGGAGAATAACTCAAAATATAAAATCAACGAAAGCTGAAAAAAGTCATAGAATCATCAGACGAATTTTAACTCTTGTTATCGTAGAAAATAGGTTTTATTTCCTTTTAAAAATCTACCTTACAGAAAAAGGGTGTTACGGCGGCCATTTAGCGCACTCATTTATGGCATGCGACTGTACATGTATGATGTGTTTTTAAGTTATCCTGAAATGATATAATCGTGAAGTAAGTTAAACGGAGAACGTGCCTGGTGTGAAAATAATACTATGAAAGTGAGCCTCGTTTTCGATTTTCTGAACTTACTATTATCATATTGACAATCCAGTCTGATAAAATCCACCCCCTTCTCCTTACATTCGTTAGGGTCTGATAGTAAAATAAGAGGTCATCTTCCCATGACCTCTACATTTGCATACAATCTAAATATATTCCGACTTATCACAGACATGCCTTTAATCTGTTTAATGAGATAAAAAAGAATGAATTATAATCTCTGCCTCCTTTTGAAGAGTTCCAATTAATTTTCTAAAGCCCTGATTGGTCAGAAGTAAAGGTTATGTGAAGATGACCTCCTATCAATACCTCTCAGACCCTGACAAGTGTAATGAGAATAGGGGTGGTTTTAATCAGACTGATTGACAATCCCTTCTTGACACGAAGCTTTGACGGAAGACCTCCTCGTTGCTTTTAAACGAGCTCGGCTCTAGTTTAAATTATATTGTTAAGATTAATTCACGATTAAATACCTTTTGTAGAAAGCATTTCAAGACTTGGAGGAAAATTGGTCAGTAGGTGTTCATTATAATGACTGTTAAATCAACATAACACTGCCTTGTCTGTTCAGCTTTTCATCAATCTTTAATGAATAATACTAATATCACTGTTGAGTACCGTACAATTGTCATAGATTTATTTGGCATCCTGTCATCATACATATAAACATGTATATTATACAAGTCATACTATGCTTCAATATTAAGTGATTATAGTTTCATAGACATGGTGTTTGAAAGACATAAATATGATACCAGGATAACCCATGAAAGCTCGAAAGCTTATTTTCAATGAAGACCTTTTAATAATATATGAAACATTACTTTTTTAGTTTTTACAGTACTGGTAAAACTATAAATGGTTGTAACAAAGATGTTGGCACTGTGTTAATACTACCATACACAGCGCTATAAACAAATACTGAGTATACATATGATAACATTGATAATATGCATTTGGTAAAATTATATACTGTCTAATAGTACAACATATCACTATTTCGTTCTAAAATGCCCTTTTGTAAAATAAAACTTTTAACTTTTGTTTTAAAAACACTCTTTCTATTGGAACATTTAATATGAGATTGTAAAAAATTCCAGTCTTTATTTGCATTATAGTAAAAGGTGTCGGCTTGACATGCCTTGCACGAGGTATAAAGTAATCTTCATTTGAAGATGCTGTGGTATTTCGTACAGATACAGCTGATCTCAGTGTAAAACTTTCATGTAAGTAAGACGGTGCACTATCATGATAGATGTTATATAGTACATGGTTTAGTCTAAGCAGTCGAACCCTTTCTTCCACATTCAACATATCTAGTGAACTAAGTACTTTATAATTAACAGTATGTAATGAAGATAGCTAAGGTTTAATATATATCTAGCCATTTTGTTTTGACATATTTGTAATTTCTGCTTTAAACATTTTGACAATCCAGTCATCTTAACTTGTAAATTTTGTATTTACTGCCACCCATTTACAACATGACTCAATTATCATTATTGTACCTACGTTCAATGTGTTATTTTACTTTTTCCTTTAACACGACATCAATTCATTACATAGAAAGGGCAATTGTCTAAAGCAGGTACATACTTGTTACTACTATCCAAAAAGATACAATCATTTCAAACGGAGATTTATAACTTGTGATGGGCAAACATTTTTGACTGCGAAATTGCGACATGTGGTCAGTAAAACTATTTCATGACTGTTTGCTCTTTTTTTGAATAATCATCATGAGATACTTGTATAATTTTTATGTTTTGATTGACACACAAAAAGAATATTCCTATCGTGCTTTTTGTGTTATTAATAACAATCATTAAATTTAATAATAACACGTCAAAAATCTGCGTATTTTGATACAAGTATCCGGTTAATCGGTCGGAACGAATTGCGATTAACCGATTAGCAATTCTGCAATCGATTGCTATCCCTAGTTAGTTTTGAATCATGTGTTTTCATTATTTAGGTGAACTGAAATGCAATATTTTAAAAATTTCAAATTTATTTTTCATGTAGTTGTTGAGGCAAAAGTTTTTTTTTGATATGTATAAAGGTTCTGGAATGGAAAATGTAATTTTGTAAGGACTAATTATTGATCCATAAAGTTTTAAAAGTGCATAGAGTAATTAAACAACGAATCCCCGAAAAAAAGAGAAATAATTTCTTAAAATTTGAATTAATAGGGTTCCTTTTTAGCTAAATAGTGAGTAAGGATTGAAAAAGTTGAAAAAAAATCATCAGAAGTGTTTGGGACAACTTGGAAAAAGCACTCAATATTACGGTTAAGTTGGAGAAATAACCAACGATATTTGTAATTTATTTTAGTAAGAGAGATGATTTAATAAAGTTTTCATTCGTATTTCATGTACATAGTTGAAAGAGTTGACTTGTTCTGCTTTGCAAACACCCAGTCTCTAAAGTTTATTGTGGTAGTCTTCCTGTTGCGGACACCGGGTCACTTGTAGTCATTGTCAAATACATGATGTGAAATGTCAAGGAAAAATCGTTCGTAAACTGTAATTGTCATCCAAGTTTATATGTTCCAAAACGAAATAGAGATACCTGCTAATTATTTTTAATGGAATTTTATATCGTTGGGTTGCTGGATTAGAGGGGTGCATTTCGTTGGAAAAATGGGCATACATGGAAAATTGTTAAATTCTGTGAAGTACAACCTCTTACTTTATAACAGGATTTAAATCAAGTACATGTAGAATTTTCAGTAATCAGATTTTAGTATTTTTTTTCATGTAGCATTGTTTTACATTTAGCTTTTTCTCTCATTTCACAACGTTCGCCTGTTTTAGGTTGTATACGTGACGGTCATTTTACCACACATTCTCCTGACAGTCATTCTTGTACGAGGTCTGACGCTAGATGGCGTTACATATGGGATATTTTTATATCTTAAGGTATCCCACTCCTCAATGTTCTTGTATCAAGAATTTCAAGTATATCATTGAAATCTGTAAACAAAACATACTTGAAAAATACAAAGATAATGGGAGGTCAGTGTTCATCCCTCTGAGTTATGGCCAATTTAATTTGACCTTTTTGCACCTAAAATGCGATTTCAGCCTGATTAGGATTTGTTGTCAGTATTTTTGATTAAGCAAACTTTTTTCTTGAAATATCGTTTTTAATTATGCACAATGGTCACACTGAATAGAGGCATTACGAAAAAAAATTTGTACGAAGCTGCATAATTTTTTTTTACCTTTTTGCACTTAAAATAGACAATTTCTATAATAATTACAATTTGATCTGAAATAAAAACATTTTGAATATCAAGAATTTTTTAAGATCAATCCAGTTTGCCTAGATGTGTATTCAGTATCATTTTGACATAATAAAACATGGGGGTCATTTTAGATAAATGGCTTCAAAGGTAAAATTCTCGCAAAATTTGGCTTAAAAAAAAATTCAGACATTTTCTATATATTTGCATGGTTTTATGCTAAACGTCCATCATTCTCTCAAAATTTAGTTTTGTACAAGTCACACAGGACCTATAGAACATGTCACAAACCTATCAAATGTTAAAAATGTGAATAATGAATAAAGTATAATAAAAAGAAAAGTATATTGAAAATTCATAAAATTGCTTGTTTCTGTCATTTTTGTCTAAAAAACCTTCCGCACGAGAAAATAGTTCCTCCCAAAACTTGTTTGTTTCTTGAATTCAAGTGGATATTCTTTATGAATGTTGTGTAATTATGAAATGATGATCTTTCTGTGAGGATTAAATTAATAAAATCATATTTATTTAAAATATAATGAACACCTGCGCAATGAAATCAAAACGTGAGGAGTGAGAAAACTAAAGCCGAACTTTTCCAAAGTTACAAATTTTCAAGTTTGTAATTCGGCTCTCTACAAATAAAGAAATGTTTTAGATAAATAGTCAGAATACTTTCATTGTTGAATTTATAATAATGATTTCTAAAGGTTTTACGATTGATCATGCTCTTTCATTTAAACAATGAATGTTAAATGTATGGATAGAAGCAGGAATAAAGGCTTTCTTTTCACTGGCCTGTCTTTGTTAGAATCATTACTTTGTCGAGTTACAAAAATTTTAGCAACAGGTGTATGAATTTAAGTGAGCAAGGTTTAAAGTTTTGCTAAGCAAAGTTGTGCGATCGTTTCCTTTTAACATCACTCATGTCACATTAACATAACAAAACATAACACATTATAAATGACACAAAGTATTTCTTTAAGAGCTAAAAATTATTTTTGTATATTTCTGTCACTTAAAGAGATGCATGGTGGGTACTACGCTGGGGTTGTTGTTTTTCCATTTTGGGATTTATGGCTAAAGATGTTGGCCTAACAATGGAAAATATTTCAATATCGGCATCTGTGGGCATCTTAAGACTAAGATATGTCTCAGATTTATCTTAGGACATATCTTAGTCGTAAGTCAGTTTCTCGAAGCCGTCCTAATTTACGATACCTCTTAGAAATCATCTTAACTTTAAGACATCCAAATAGCTGTCTTATCCATAATAAACTCAGCAGTAAACATGTAGGTTGTGAACCACCACTTCCTAAAAGAAGAGGAAGAAACCGATGTCTACACCATGTCAGAGTACTTTGGGATATAAATAAGCACACAGACTAAATATTTACATTTATTCGGATGCTATGTAAAGATACAGCTTTCTGAATTGCATGGCTTAAAATTCTTAGCTATACATATTTGCTTTAATTATATTTGAGTCTTAAATATAATACAAAAAATATATGGGTGAATTATTTACGTGCCCTTACCTGTGCTGATCGGGTGGGGGTGGGGGGTGGGGGGTGGGGGTTTGTTACGGGGGTTAATATAAATTTGCTTGCCAGGAAGGGAGTGTCTGAGGCCTATTTTCAGTAACTTTACTATGTGAAGTTAGTAAGATCCCAGCCTCCCACCTTCTAGATCAGCGCATGGATTATGTAACATTGAGTAAAACATTTCCAGAAGATTTTCCGTCTGGAATTTTATTAACTATTTCTAGATCTAAATGAGCCGTTTGTATTTGTATTTTATCCAGTAAATAATAAGCGGCGAATTATATCTGATCGGAATGTAATGGCAAATTGATAATAAAAATATCATTGATTAAATGTGCAAGAAAATAAATTTATATTTATATTTGAATCTACATTTATTTGATAAATGGGGGCACTAGCGGTTGTTGAGATGCAATTTAAAATCAATGAACACATGATAAATATTATGAAATGTGTACATACCCGGTATACACCATTGTCTACATTTACCTGGGCAAAACCTGCTTGAAACCAGTACAATTTCCACTGCGTAAAGACGGTTTCTATTCCTTTGCTTTCAAAACCCCCATCCTCTCCCAACCCCACCATGGAGTTACACGAGATCGATTTTGTATGTTATAAATACTTGTAGGAGTGTTTGAAACTCTTTATCTCGGAGAATTCCGATCTAATTAAGGTTACAAAGGCTCACTGATATTTAAAATGGGTGATGAGACTTGGAGAAATAAAACGTTATTTTTTAGGCACGCATATTACTGAACGTTTAAACATGTAATGGGTGATACGAAATCGGTGCGAATAAAATGAATAATCGTCATTGGTGGATCAAATACCACATTAGTAACACAGTCATTAAAAATGTAATTGCTTATTCAAGTATGTTTATGATAGCATTCACAAAAGTATTTTTATATTATATTTTGTTGATATTTTATTTTTTTAAAGGAAATTTAGTCAAAATAAGATATCTTAAGTAAGATACGTCTGAGATAGCTTCGGTTGACATCTTAAGATATGTCTTAGGGTGGTCATAAGATATGTCTTAAGATATATCCTAGGACATGTCTTAAGATGGATCTTAAGATACATTCATGAACATGGCCCCTGGTATGTCAGTAAGGAAAATATGACTGTCGATAAAGAAGACAAAAAAATCTAAAAAAGGAAAGACAAAACTAAATTTAAATAGAGAAAATCAAGGTCATTTTATCTTGCTATAAGTATATGTATAAGTGACTTTTTTTTATAGATAAAACGTCTGTCAGGTTCTTACCAACATGACTATAGGAGTCACTACCCCCAGCTGATTCGCATGATGATAAGTATAGCTCTCCCTATCATCATCTGTATATCATTCTGCATCTAAAATACTAGAAAAAGAAACAATTAAATGCAGTTAAAATTTTAATAGCCATAACAAATCGTCATAAAACAGAAATAAGCTTTAGGGACACATGCGACGTTCCTCAGTTTTATATAATTTTCTTTGATAATTTATTTCTTCTTTTTTTTGCATTTAAACATGTTCATGTCCAAAAATTCAA
>WFKH01010931.1:45879956-45884956 GCA_016163765.1 Magallana hongkongensis
GGGGGGCATTAGGTTAATGAATGATCTGTTTTAATCGGTCCAGTTCTCCGGGGTCAATTACTGGTCTATGCGATCATCATGGAACATACTGGATTTCTTTTCTAATCATAACTGATATGTTTGCGCAGTAACAATTATGAGCATAGTACGAATTCATAAAAAAAAACTCCATAGAAAGATAGAAAAGAACTACACAATGGCCATGATTATCAAGCTTCTTGAATCGTCAGTGCCTCAATATTCATAAATACTAGTCTCTACTACACAATATTTTAAATTAACCCATGCCACTTCTTGTTAGACCTTTTCTGCCAACAAATGAATTAAAGGGATCACTTTTAAAAAGATTCGTGTTACCCCATACCGGCGATTTACTGCCAATTATCTACCAGACTGTGCACTGCACCTATACATTTCAGACCGCTGGATTTTTTCTTTCTTTTCATATCTTTTCATATCTATTTCCACCTCGAGGTGACTTTATAGAACAATATATCTACAAAATTAAAAAGTTACAATTGTTAAATGTAGAGACACAATTTACATGCAAAATTTTGAAATTAAATACAAAACTGGAAGTTCTTGAACGGATTCTTCTAAAGTAGGACGCAGCCGCGTCCCTTATAAATCGAAAGTTAAACTACTGTATAACTTGTAAATGTTGTGAGCCTAGGTGACTACGCTAAAAGGAAAAGGTAGGTATCACGTTCACACATACCACACAAATTAGCGCTAAAATAACTATTGAATTCGTTAGTAATTAATATTGTATTCTACCCGCCAGTGGCTTTCCGGAAGATACATGTACATGTTTCAGCTCATTAGGTGGTAAAATGTTCAAAGACATTTGTAAACGAAGTGTTACACGGAATGCATGTTTTGGTAGATATATTTCGAAGCTCCACAGTTTTTAATAAATTTGTAAAGTTCCACTTCGTAGATATATCATATTGCGAAGAATTTTGCAGAATACTTTCCTGCGCTTTTGATGATTAAAAATTGTACAAGGTCAGGGTCGGAGAGCATCTGTTGGCTCCAGGCCCCGAGGCCATAAAACTTAGACGAGCTTACTTTTACAAAAGGAACATATAGTGGAAAAGTGAGACTGAGATCAAAAGTGAGCTTGTCTAAGTTTTATGACCCCGGGGCCTGGACTGTGATTGATAGGCAGTCACGCTAGATTTTACAATGATTTTTCATTCCGACTTCTGAGCAAAGAAGCATCTGTTTAAGTAGAGCAAAATATTGTTTTGTAATGATTATCTTTACTATATTATGGAATGAGCCATAAACAAAAATAGAATTTAAGTTTATGACCAGCCGCGATTATTGTTCAGGCGTGCGACTGGCTCTAATTAGATCTAATATCAATGCGCAATATTAATTTTAAAACAAAACTACAAAACAAAAAATGTAGTTAAATAACCAGCGTTATTCTGTATTCAGGTAAGTGAATTTGTAATTATTTTAAAAATAATCCGTCTCAATCAATCAAACAATCAGTTAATCTATCAATCAATTTATCTATCTATTAATTATTCAACTCAGTAAATATGAAACAATCAGTAGTCAATGAAATACATTGTGCTATATATTTACATCTACCGAGTATTTTCTCCTCTATTTCTTAAGAAAAGCGATTGTAATTCACAGCGCTGTAGATTCTGACATGGCTGAAATCTACACTATCCGGTTCTACCCAGTTTATTGATCGGTCGAAACTTTCAGCAACCTAAGAAAAATCACGGACTGCACGAAATAATCATGATGATCGATGTTAGACTCATATTCCCATTTAAGACTTGGCTATTTCTTTTAACTAATGTACTAAAGTACATTAACAATAATTTAGTTAATTTTACCTACTTTTTACGATTAATTCAATAAATTGTTAAAGGAAAGATGTTAATATAAACAATAAAATGCAATCTTTTCAAATGATGATTCATGCGGGTTATAAAGATGGCGATCATGCAGAAAAATATACACAACCGGTTAACGCGGGTAATGTATTTTTTCTGCAATGTCGCTACCTTCATATCCCGCATAAATCACCAAAGAAAGCATTTTATCGTTTAAAGCTGCATGGTCCGATTTTTTGGCTATTGCAGTATCAAATAATTTTCCATACAAACCAATTACCATGGAAAGTTACAGACTTTCACCGATTTACACCAATATACTCGGTCTCCTTTCAAAGTTATAAATATTCAAAGTTAATAAAAATAATTCCTTGATGGGAACACAAATAAACCAAACTAAATGCATCATGGGCATGTTAAGAAAAGGGAACCGTTTGGTTTTGTCCCCGATTGAATCGGTTTATTCAACCCGCATATCAAGTATTAAATATGCATCGATTGTAAACAAATCAATTTTCAAAAAGATAAGTGAAAAAAAATGTACAACGGTTTATTTTGATTTGCCAAAACATTTTGACCTTTATTTATAGCGAATGTCAAGTCGTAATACAATCATACCAGCTTTGACGTCGGTGAAGAATTTTAATGATGGGCGAAATAACGTGGTACCCTTTTATGTAAAGCTTCGTTGACCGAGAAAACAACTGCAATGTCTATTAGAACCATTTTAACAAGACCTTGGACTTTCAGTAGGACGTAGCTATCTATTTCTTGCATCAAAACAAGTTAAAATTGGCGCGGTTTCAAACGAAATATGCACCGATTGCGTAGTCTTAGCTCAAAAGCCAGACAAATCTTGTTGATTTCAAAGAGCCATTGCTGAGCGGCTAGCAATGAAATAGACATGCCTACGTCACATTGCTGTTTCTATTATACACATACTTAGCATAACCATCGTTTAAAAGCGTTCTTTTAAAAATTTAATATAAAATCGGACCAAGCAGCTTTAAGTATGTTACCATTAGTCTGCTTTGTATGAAATGTTGTCCTTTGGGCCTGACTTTCATCCTTTGTTTTAAGCAGCCGAAACCAAAATAAACACTGATTTTTCATTCATTCATTCATTTATTAATTCTTTCCTTTTTAAATTCCTCTGTATGGATATTAATGTTAAAAAAAATAAATGACAATAAAAATTATATACACGTAAATACAATGTGCATGTATCTAAAGGCGTTGAAATAAGTCTGGGTTGAAATGCGATACAAAAATATGATGCAATTGTGCATAAACAAATGAAAATTAATAGTTAAAATTGAATTAGGTCTGGAACACAAAAATGTCACAATGACGCTTGTATATGTTACGTGATTGGACCAGCAGAAACATTACAGAACAAACACATATATTTTCCATAAGCAAATCTACATGTGGTTTGAGTTTAAATGGAACCCACGGCGTCTTTTTGTATGAATATGAATGCACTTCACTAAAATGAATGCGACACCTTCCGTCCATTTATGTCATGGGTGTCTGTGCATATTAATCAGCCAATCAGAAAAAGTTAATACTGAAAGCATGTCATCATTCACGAACTATCCTACAAATAAAGATATACAATATCATACTTTGGAGCCTGGCCTTGAACCTCAGTTTGGACATTTCATCTCTCTTTAATGCATAGACTTGTAGAAACCAAGGTATCATTCTTGCAACGCGCAGTATATTTACCATCTTTTTTATTTTGATATAGATTTGATAACAAGTATAACAAAAGAAATGTTTTGAATTGTCAGTATTACTTGGAATTGTACATGTAGCTATTCGAGCTTGACAATTCAGTTTTGTGATCTATGTTTTCGAGATGTTAAGGATAAAAACAACTAAAGTTGATAATGCATGATTGACCAAAGGAAAATATGGAAAGATTTTAATATTACTATTATTATTTATTTATTTATTTTTTTTTTTGGTATTTGTCGGCATCAGATGAAAATCGGCATTGTACATTGTTTTCAGGTTTAATCATGTCCAAAGAAACCAATGTACCCATGGATGTTTTAGAAAACCAGTCATCACTACTGGATTCTGAATCCGATTCCTCGGGTCTCCAGGAAAGAGCGGTATGGGGTCGGAAAATAGAGTACCTTCTGTCTCTCTTTGGATACAGTGTTGGACTCGGCAATATCTGGAGGTTTCCCTATCTGTGCATGAGAAATGGAGGAGGTATTCACTTAAAAAATATAAATAATTGTATTCTTTAATCGAAATACAATACTTTTGTATAAAATTTAAATATTTTCACTGTCAAAAACGTTTCTACTGATTACTTTACTCGGTTAAAAACGTTAATGCTCATTTTAAAACGGTGATGTTTCAGGTGCATTTTTGATCCCATTCTTCTTCCTGCTGATTTTTTGTGGAGTTCCTCTCTATTTCTTGGAGGTATCCCTGGGACAGTTTACTGGAAAGAGTCCAGTGATAGTTTGGTCAATCTCCCCACTATTCAAAGGTATAGTATGAATACTTTTTCTCAGTTTCGTATTTGTACTTGGTAATTTTACTGTTTCTCTTCCATTTCTCGGAAATTCCAGTAAGTTTTGCCTACTAGGCCTATATGTTTTTGGAAATCCATAGATGGTCATTTTTTTGTTACACATTGTGGAAGTCTCGCTCTTCGTGCATTATGTCCTGATGCTAGTCTAACCCCTCGCCAAAATATTAGACTCACTACATGTATGTACATGTAAATGCATGCCATAAAAGTCGATATTCTAACATAACATAACATAACATTTAGGAACATCTTATTTTACCTTGGAATTAACAATCAGCCTCCAATTTTTATGTAAACTACGAAGTGTCTCGTTTCTGTTACATTATTCTAATAACTTCGTTCACTTGTCAGCAAAGTCGGCCGTGTCTCAAAATTTTGTGATAGAGCTGTTGTTAAATTCCATTGTTTTTTTCACGCCAGGTGCATCAGAAACGTCATGACATAATTAAATTCTACCATGTATTATGAATAACGTCACATGCATACACTTTACGTATTATGCATAGTTACTCGAAACACAGGGATAACTTTTTTATCATTTGAAGTTGTACATGTACATTGGTTTTGTAAATCTTCACAAA
>WFKH01010931.1:45887456-45893313 GCA_016163765.1 Magallana hongkongensis
AAATTTTTGTTATGGATTTTTTGAAAAATTACCCTATTTGAGGGCGAAAATTAGTCACAAGCGAATCAAATTTCGTTAGGTTTATTACGTAAGAAGCAAAATAGGTCGTCTTCTAACCACTCAAAAAGATTTGGCACATTTTGTATTGAATAATTCATATTTTAAACAAGTCCAGAAATAGTATTGGTCAGGTTGAGAGAATCGGATATGCAGGACCTATTTCCTTTATTTTTTCTGTGGCCGTTAAAGTTTAGTTTCTATTTTGTGTTTTAGGACTGGGCTGGCTAATGATGACGATCTCCTTCGTGGTGTCCTGGTATTACAATACTGTGATTGCTTGGGTCATTTATTATTTTGTCCATGCATTCTTTCCCAAGATTCCATGGTTCACGTGTGATAACTGGTGGAACACGGATCACTGCATCGTCAGTCATAAGGACAGACTGACACTGAATAAAACCGCTGTCAACCAAAATCTGACCGGGCAGCTGTTTAATGAGACTGATGTTTCCTATCAATATAACACTACGCATGATAATCACAGTTTGACATATAACACGGCAGCTTATGAATTTTGGGAGTACGCCGCTACTAATCATAAATTGCTGTTCTATTTTAAACAATATTTATTTCATTTCAGTCCACAAATCATTCTTAGAAAAACACAGTTTGTAATAAATCCTGATCACGGCACCAAAAACGCTCTCTTTAAAACGAGAATTGTCAACCTTGAGAATTTCTGATAAACATGTCGTAATTTCAATAATTATATAAGATTACTTTTTGTTCTCTGACCAGGTTTAATGTTCTGAGGCGTTCCGAGGGCATTGAACACCCTGGTTCTGTTCAGTGGCATCTGGTGTTGGTTTTACTTGCTTCCTGGATTTTAACTTTCTGCTGTCTTATCAAAGGAGTGCGTTCAGTTGGGAAGGTAAACATTGAAAACAGCATTGTTAAATATATTGCAATATATAACATGTTCAATGAAGTGTCATTCTAACAAGAATCTTGGAATCATATCGTTTTCTTGGTAAAGAGAGGTATGCCCAATGTACGGTGATTTGTCGATATTGTCGACATCGTTATGTTGTATGACTCCGAATGAATATCGTATCAACATTGTGCCACTCTTATATTGTTTACATAGAGTAGACATCCTGTACCTCCAATCCTGCTAACATCGTTCGCATCGTTGTTATTGTCAACATCATTAACCTGTTATCATTTATACATTGTTCACATTGTCGATATTACATTGTTGGAAAATGAGTCAACATCGTATTTACATCGTTCATATCGTCGACACAGCATGCCGACACCTAATAAAAACATTCTACTATTTATGTTCACTCCATCGACAACGTGATTGTGTGTGTGTGTGTGTGTGTGTGTGTGTGTGTGTGTGTGTGTTTTAAAGCTAGCAGACAGCATTTAGATGATAAAGAAAACTTGATTAAAATCAAGGTGGACAGTGTAATTGCTTTGCCGTATCAACATTGTCGATATTCCAATGTCGACAATGTTGACGTTGTTGACATAGAAGAGGTGATTGCGATCCATACGATGTTAACTCGATATCGGATCACTATTGTCGATCATGCGATGTTGACTATTTTGACAAAAAAGAAGTGAAAATGATGCATTTGATGTTTACTCGATATTGTATCAACGTTGTAGATTATACGATGTTGACTATGTCGATATAAAGAAGTGATAAAGATGCATACGATGTTTACTCGATATTGTACAAAATTGTCAATCATATGATGTTGACTATGTAGACATGAAGAAGTAATAATGATGCATACGATGTTACTCGATATTTTATCAACATACATGTAGTTGACTATGCGATGTTGACTTTGTCGACATAGCAGAAGTGATAGAGATGCGTACGATATTTACTCTATATTGTATCATTATTGTCTACAATGCAATTTCGAATAAGTAAAATGAACTGGCCATGTATAAGTAGAGAGGAAAAATCTTGAAATATTTTTTATATGTTTAAAAAGAATAAAAATTTTCGTCGTTTTCAGGTTGTATATGTGACTGTCATTTTTCCATACATTCTCCTGACAGTCATTCTTATACGAGGTCTGACGCTAGATGGCGCTATAGATGGGATAATTTTCTACCTTAAACCGGACTTTACTAAAGTTTTTAATTTTCAAGTAAAATGATTACAGTTATTTCTATGCAGTTATGATAATTTTTAATATTTTATTTATAAAATTTGGATTTCACGTTTTCGTTAACTATGGCTTTTGCAGGTTTGGATGGAGGCAGGAATGCAGGTCTTCTTTTCTCTTGGCCCGGCCTGGGGTGGTCTCATTACTATGTCAAGTTACAATAGATTTAACAACAAGTGTATGAAGTAAGTTAGTTATACAAAATCTTGTGTTGCAAAACATGATAGCTACATTGCACCATAACTCAAGGTCACCAATTAGTTAAGATGTTATAAGTTACTGAAATGTTGATCGTTGTTTTTGTTGTCATTTGAAATCTACTATTTTCTTTCCGTCTTTAAATCAGAGACGCGTGGTATGGTACATTGGCTGATGGTCTGACAAGTTTCTACGCTGGATTTGTCGTCTTTTCCATTCTGGGTTTTATGGCTAAAGATGTTGGCTTAACTATGGAAGAAATTTCAAAGTCGGCTTCTGGTGTGTTTCTGAACGCAACATTGATTTTTCAAATACTATTTACATGAAAATGTTTGCGGGAGCAGTATTATTTTGTCTTTTGTTTTGCAATCGTTTAATAGGAATGACGCACTGCACCCTTAATATCGTTGACATATTGGTATTTTATGGATTCTTTACTTTCGCAAAAATTACGAAATTGCAAACACCTCGTTAGATGAAAATTGCAAAATGTTTCTCGTAAAAATATCTACCTTTACAGTAAATTAAACTTTGTAACCATGACTATTAATGGCCAAAAGAGGGGGGTATTGAATTATATCGGAAAACTTGTTCTAGTACAAATTTCCACGTTTACAGTAAATTGAACTATTAGTCCCTAAAAGAGCGGGGAAAATATTGAAGCACAATTGATTTATATTCTTTTATCAGGACCGGGTCTAGTATTTGTTGCGTATCCAGAAGCACTGACGAAACTACCGATGCCTCACCTGTGGGGAGTGCTGTTTTTCCTTATGTTGATCACGGTTGGCATGGACAGTCAGGTAAAGAGAGACTAATAACACAAGTAGTGAATAATTGATTAGCAGTTCATTAGCACTTCTTGTACTTCTTCACATTCATCCGAACGAAATAAGGTACCCCAATTCATTTTCTACTTTTTCTCAATTCGTTCTTTCTACTCAAAAAATACTTAAAGTTTAAGGTATGAAAATGATCGGTACATACATGTATTCAAAATTCAGCTGTATTTTAAAGTATTATATTAAGAAAATAATTTTTTTTTTATCTTGGTTAATTTTCTATATAGGTATATCAGGTAATCCGTATAACACTACAAGTAATAGCTTTCCAAAAAGGTTGCCTGACTTCACAAATTTATTTCATTGAAAGCATGTACTATTATCAATAATTTTATAAGAAATAAATAAGGATAAATAAATTATAATTTTCGCTGTTGTTTATAAACGGAACGCGCAGATCCAAGATCGAAGTAATGCTTTTTTCTTTGATTTTAGTGCATATAATAATTTTATTTGCAATTAAATTATTTCATTATTTCAAATTATTTCAGGAAAGTATCAAATAATTGTTGAAAGTGGTGTTGGAACGAAAACAGTCGAGTTTTAAATTGTATAATATAAAAATGGCAAAATCAGGCCTTTCAGTCATTTCCAACCAAATTTTTCTCATTAAACGAAAGTTTTCTTTCAAATAAAGCTGAATGTATACGGTATGCTCCAAAGTATTCTCATTATAGGAAAACACTTTAAAAAGTTTTGACATGATTGATCCCATTTTGGACTCGTCCACTCTAATATTATGAATGTGACATTCCATATGGCGCAAAGTCCTGCTTTACCTTTCACTCAAAGGATGAGATTTCCGATGCTTTGAATGAACTCATCCATGGATCTATGGTTAAGGGAATCAAATCAACTTTTTGACATTTGTTTTGTTAACAACTTTATATATATATATATATATATATATATATATATATATATATATATATATATATACTTTAAATCGAATCTTTTAGAAAGAATCTATCAAACAAACAACACCAATTGTTGAATGGACATTTTGTAAGACACGCAAGTTGCACCCTTTTCAAGATGAATGAAATTGCCCAATATTGATCGAAAATTTGAGGCTTACGAAACAACGCACCGTTTCGATTATTTATAATTATTCTAGTAAATATTCCAGACAAATTACATCCCACATAACATTTTCATTAATTACAAATTTAAATGTTGACACATTTAACATGCATCGAGTTATCTTTTTTATGAAAAATATTGTCATTGCTAGCTCCCAATGCCTGCAATGTTTCGGAGAATGCAACTTTCAAACCTTAGATATGCCTGACGTCATGACGTCAGGCAATGAAACAATACAATGTTTTTTTAAGAAATAAGGAATATGAATTTATTGTTTTCTATTTTAGTTCGGAATGTTTGAGACCGTTGCTAGTGGCCTTGCTGACAGATTTCCAAAGTTACTGAATTCACGCAAAGTTTTGACAACGGCTTTTCTGTGTGTTTTTCTCTTTGTTATCGGAATTCCCTTCACAACTAACGTAATTATTATCATTATAGACTTCATGTAAGGCAGAAAAAATATTTTTTTCAAAAATTATATTGCTGCAATGTTTAAAAAAATGGTGTATAATTTTTTTTCGTTTTTTATTTCCTGATGAAAACAAAACTTTGTTGAAATGTCATAACAATTGTTTGAATTTGTTTGTTTTGTTTCATTTCAGGGAGGGATATACCTTTTCCAGCTGGTAGATTGGTACGCTTCAAGTTTTTGTATTATGTTTGGTTCTTTCTTGGAATGTATCATAATAGCCTGGATCTACGGTAAGATTAGATCCCATACAGTATTAGATTATTGTACAAAGCATACATGTATTCAATTCAATTCAAATTCTGTATACATGTAGGCTTTAATTGAATTCCACAATGGCCTTGTTCCAGTTTTTAGGTTTATAATTCATAATTTCTTTCTTATCAATTTTAAAAATTCAAATATAATTTGTAAATAAGAAACTGAAATACAATGAGACTGTTAATAAGAACATTATATATATATATTATATATATAATGTATGCATTATAAAACAAAATGCTACAATAAATTCTGCTCGCTGGTGTTTATTTTTCTATTTTCATAATGTATTTTTATATTTCTGCAGACTCGTATTTTTTTATTTTTTCATCAAGTCCTTAAATCTTGATGAATGATTAGTACATTTTGTTAAATCAAATTGCCTTTAAGAAGCTGATTGTTCAAATTTTGTGTTTGTATTCAACAAAGTGTGTTTAATTTGAACTGGTTGGTGGAGTTTGGGAGGTATTGTTTGAGATTGTGTTCAATTATAAAAGAAAAGGCTTATTTAAGGCTTATTGCGTGAGAGTACGATTACAATGTATTTCTGTTTTATGACAGTATCTGTTTGCTTTTACTTTATCTATTAAATATTTAAACTGCAATTGATTTGGGTTTTTTTCCATTTTCAGGCACAGAACGTTACAGTCGTGATATACAGATGATAATAGGGAGACCTATACCTATCATCATGCGAATCAGCTGGTGTATAGTTACTCCTATTGTCATGTTGGTAAGAACCTGCCAGATTCTTTTTCTAAGAAAAAAACGTCACGTAGCAACAAGGGAACCCCCCCCCCCCCACTTTTTTT
>WFKH01010931.1:45930156-46085514 GCA_016163765.1 Magallana hongkongensis
GTTCCCTAATTTGAGGGGCCAGCTCCTTTTTCTTGATATCAAATGAAGGTCATTTAATTTTTAACACATTTTGTTCAACAAGTGTTTAGAAATTTGTTACCGTTCTTGAGATATATGGAAAAGAACGTTTTAGGGGCCGATCCCTTATCTCCTTATAGGGGCCGTTTAACGAAATTTTGAAGATTGCATATTGTTTACTACATCATTTTGAGCATCTTTTCTTATATACTGCATTTCAAAATATGTTTCCTTTGTGAGATATCGGTGATCAAAATTTTGGACTTTTGGCCCCTAAAAACCCCTAATTACGTAACACATGATAAAATCATTACATTGCTTGGATACATAACTGTTAGATAAACATATTTGCTTCTATAACATTTCACAAAATATCTCTCAGTAAAGGGCTACAGATGAAAGTCTTTAGAGCCCTTTGGTCCCCTAATTTGAGGGGCCAGCCCCTTTAACCTGATATCAAATGAAAGGTCTTTTAAATATAAACTTTTTTTACATTACATGTCTTAACAAAATATTTTTCAGAAAAGAGATAAACAAAGAAAACCTCGAAAAATTATGACGACTTTTAAGTCTCAATTTTCGGGTCCAGGCGAGCTTCGACGTTTTAGGTGATAGATATGATTTTAAACCTTCATGCACAATTTCAGTCTTTCGTCTAATATCACTGAAAATTTCAAGTTTATATCTGCTATAGTTTAAGAGGAGTACTGCCGACAAATTACCCCTCTGAAAATCGCTAAAATGACGATATCTCAAAACCGGAAGTGACGTCATCAATAAAAAAAATTTGCAATAAGGTTCAGATTATTATCTATTTGATCGCAAAATTTCATGAAAATTGATCGAGTAGTTTTCGAGATCTCGCGTGCACAAAATTTGTAAGAAAAAAAATAATAACTAGTCACGATCTCGTTGCGAGCAACGAGGAGGTCTTCCGTTCGATTTTTAGAAGGCGATATGACATCATCTACTTTGATTTTTGATTTTAAAAAAACGTGATTTGGAAAAAGGAGTTGAGTAATAATGCTTTTCTGTATCGTTTTTTATAAGTTCTCTTACGTTGCTTTTTAAAATACTTGCATTTCTTCCAATCGATATAGAACAAAATTAAACTTTATTACCTCTAGCCCCTTAAAACCCTAATAAGGTACACGCATGAGAAAACCATTACATTGTAAGGATATATAAACGTATTATACCTAATTTTGCTTTTATAACCTTTAACAAAATATGTCTAAGTAAAGGGATACAGATGAAAGTCTTTAAAGCCCTTTTTTCCCCTAATTTGAGGGGCAAGCCCCTTTTACTTGATATCAAATGAAAGGTCATTTAATTCTAAACACATTTTGTTCAACAAGTGTTTAGAAATTCGTTACCGTTCTTGAAATGTATGGGAAATAACGTTTTAGGGGCCGATCCCTTATCTCCTTATAGGGGCCGTTTAACGAAATTTTGAGGATTGCATATTGTTTATTACATCATTTTGAGCATCTTTTCTTCTATACTGCATTTCAAAATATGTTTCCTTTCTGAGATATCGGTAATCAAAATTTTGGACGTTTGACCCCCTAAAAACCCCTAATTACGTAACACATGATAAAATCATTACATTGCTTGGATACATAACAGTAAGATAAACATATTTGCTTCTATAACTTTACACAAAATATCTCTCACTAAAGGGCTACAGATGTAAGACTTTAGAGCCCTTTGGTCCCCTAATTTGAGGGGCCAGCCCCTTTTTCTTGATATCAAATGAAAGGTCATTTAATTCTAAACACATTTTGTTCAACAAGTGTTTAGAAATTCGTTACCGTTCTTGAAATATATGGGAAATAACGTTTTAGGGGCCGATCCCTTATCTCCTTATAGGGGCCGTTTAACGAAATTTTGAAGATTGCAAATTGCTTATTACATCATTTTGAGCATCTTTTCTTCTCTACTGCATATCAAAATATATTTCCTTTCTGAGATTTCGGTAATCAAAATTTTGGACTTTTGACCCCTAAAAACCCCTAATTACGTAACACATGATAAATTCATTACATTGCTTGGATACATAACTGTAAGATAAACATATTTGCTTCTATAACTTTTCACAAAATATCTCTCAGTAATGGGCTACAGATGTAAGACTTTAGAGCCCTTTGGTCCCCTAATTTGAGGGGCCAGCCCCTTTAACCTGATATCAAATGAAAGGTCTTTTAAATATAAACTTTTTTTACATTACATGTCTTAACAAAATATTTTTCAGAAAAGAGATAAACAAAGAAAAGCTCGAAAAATTATGACGTCTTTTAAGTCTCAATTTTCGGGTCCAGGCGAGCTTCGACGCTTTTGGCGACAGATATGATTTTAAACCTTCATGCACAATTTTAGTATGTCGTCTACTATCACTGAAAATTTCAAGTTTATATCTGCTATACTTTAAGAGGAGTACTGCCGACAAAATATCCCTCTGAAACTCGCTAAAAGACGATATCTCAAAACCGGAAGTGACGTCATCAATAAAAAAAATTGCAATAAGGTTCAGATCATTATCTATTTGATCGCAAAGTTTCATGAAAATCGATTGAGTAGTTTTGGAGATCTCGCTTGCACAAAATTTGTAAGAAAAAAAAATAATAATAATATAGAAGAATAGGGAAAAAGAAACAAAGCAATAACAATAAGGTCTTCCGTTGGAAACGGAAGACCTTAATAATAATAGGGAAGAAGAAACCGAACAATAACAATAAGGTCTTCCGTTGGAAACGGAAGACCTTAATAATTATATGGAAAAAGAAACCGAAGAATAACAATAAGGTCTTCCGTTGGAAACGGAAGACCTTAACAAGAGGATATTTCCATCAGAATCAGTATAAGGTCTTCCGTTGGAAACGGAAGACCTTAACTACTTCTAAGTTTTACTGGTCAAATAAGACACATATCCTTACTTTTGAAATGAGCTAGGTATCAATATGTACATTTTTATTCCATATATGATATGCCCGAACTAAACATTGTCTTAAATGAGGGAGGCGTATTTTTATAATAGCATGGGATAAGTCAACAATTACATGTACATGCTACGAATTGGATACCAGTGTATATTATTACAGTAGATACATATACCTATTAACAATAAGTACATATCATATAGATGTAACAAGACGGGATGCATGTAAATTATACATATTACATGTACACGTGACATATATTATAAAATTGAGTACATGTATAATTACTATACAGGAGATATGATTTGATTTTTTGATTGAACCTCGTACATGTGTCCGTGTTACAAAATAAACTACATATACATAATTACAATACGGAGTTCATATGTACATATTACAACACTTGGGGCTTTATTGGATTGATCACGCCCCGATCAAAATTATCATCTCATAATGCTCAAAGAATGATTCCTTATTCGTTAATTAATAAACCGAGAGAGAGAGAGAGAGAGAGAGAGAGAGAGAGAGAGAGAGAGAGAGCAACTAGGAAATAAGAGTTCCTGCCCTTTATCCACAACATAAGATCACATGCTACGTTAAAACCACATTAAACTTTAAAACACTTGAAATTAAAGGGGCAAGGTAACGATTTAAAATATATTTAACTATTTTTCTAATTTTAATTTCTAAGTAAAGTATTTCCAATGGTCAGCAAACATTATACTGTCAATTGTCAAGTTAAAAACGAGATGAAGGGCTCACAAACCTTTGTATGTAAACAAGGCTAATGCCATATTTTGTTTACATCGGTAGGTTGCTGAATAGAAACAGCATAATAAAATTATTAAAAAAAATACAGCTCAAATTGTGTAAGGTAAATATGTACGAACAATTCACAGATATACGTAATTTCATCGATTTTGAAATTGAACTTTTACAATAACCTATCAACAGACTTAAGATGAAATTTATTTTACACATCTAAGGATTGATAAAGTGCTACCGATATAGATACTGACATGTCGATATAGATATCTGATTCGACGAACTATTATAAAATAAAGTATAGATATCAAATACTAGTATGTCGGCATAGCTATCTTCTTGTCGTCTGTCTACAAAGATAAAATGTGTGCTGACATAGTTACGATATACACAAAAAGTCGTCAAAGATGTTTCCTTTTTGTAACATAGAAAAGTTTCAACTTCAAATAGAAACTGGTCTTCATATAATGATAGCTTTCAAACATGTCGATATCCATCACAGTTAGATTTAGATATCTTGCGTGTTGACTATGATAATCAACCTAGATATCATTTTTTACATGATTATGATCTTGCATGTCGGTATACATAGATTATTAATTGCCAAATTATCAATAGATATCAATATGGTGTGACTAACCAACGTACCTTATGTAAACCTCCTCCCTTTATGAGATTTCTGAACTTGAATAGAAAATTTTAGTTATTCAGTATGTATCACATGACCAATGCCTGATCAAGACAAGTCAGCACCAAAGCAAAAACCACATTTACATGTAAACTGCCTTATTGAAGCTCCAGTTTTGAATTGTATATTAATACTTTCTTATTTCCCCCAAGTTGCTTACATATTCGAACGTTACTTGTAAAACTTTTAGACTTTTTTAACTATCGGCAAATGGAACTCTACAATTTGGTATATGGCGTAACACTACATGTATCTCCTTTTATGGAATTTGTTTTGTCATTTTACCCCGTTCATAGTGTTTCAGATATCTATGCCTGTTCCGCTGATGACGCATCTTTATCACGTTTGAGGGGATTTTTGATATAGTAATCCAAACTACTGAAACTCTGTTACGTAAATGTGATTTATGGGTATCTTTTCTTTTTTTTCTTTTGTTTTTTTTTTTGGGGGGGGGGTGTTTTTATAATTCTATCCGTTTGTGGTTTTATGTAACCCTACAAAGAACTCGATTACTGTATTTCAGTGCAGCGTTACTTTCTTCAAAAGATAGTTTTACATGTAACAGTGGTCATAGATGTGGTTTCTGGTTCGAATCCCAGTGCAGGCACGTGGCGTCGATTTTTAAAAAGGTGGGCACACTTACCCGAAATCTTGACAACCAAAAAAAATTTACAACTTTGCCAATCCACAAAATCCTAATCCCAGGGGTGGAAGCGGAAGTGTGTGTAGTGCGTTGTACTTAAAATTTCTATTATAATGCTAATTTTTTTTTTAATTTCTATAATTTTAACATACTCCCTAAAAAGTGGAGGGGGGGGGGTCCTTTAAATTTCTATTTGTAAATCAAAGAAAAAATGTCTGCTATGAGAAAAAGTATGGGCAGGCCCCCCTAATCCCCCTCTGATGCTACGTACCTGCAATGTGGTTACTTGTGTCCCTGGAAAGGGTACTATAGTACTTTATATACATTCAATTGTCTCAATCCGACCAGCTGAAATTAGTAACCGGCTTTTGCTGGGGGTTAGGAGTTCCATCCAGGGGGAGTTCCGCTAAACACCAAGGAAACCGGAGATAAGCACTGGTCTTGTGTGCCTCACGGCTAGGAGAAGGGTTTAATACTTTTCAAACTATACATAGGAACCCTGGATTAATAGATCTATCCTATTAAAATGGCATCTCTATCAAAGTTCAGCTCATTATATCCTTTTATGATAGTCTTATGTTCTTGTGTAGATGAAGGCCTCCGATACTCACAATACTTAGTATGTTTGTTGTTTTTTTTCGATTTTGCTCCCATGATCTTTGTTGGATCCTCGACCGGAACCTCATTTTATACCAGGACGCATCGATTCAGGGCCCATTCCTTTTTGTCCTTTTTGACATTTTTAAATAAATCTGCAATAGCCATTTATAGTCTGTCCCAAGATATTTATGCAGCACATTTGGACGATTTTTAATGAAAATACACATACCTGTGTTAGAAGTGCAATTGAAATAGATGAAAGGGAAAATTTCCAAGATAACTTCATTCACACATTATCATTTTTCACTCATAAAAATTCACAGGAACGAAAACAGATTTCTTACCGAGATTTATAATGGGGAATGTTGACATCGTTTCTCCATTCGGAAGTCACTCGGAATACCTCGCACAATTTTTCAACGTTATCATCCGGGTCTGTTGAAATTCAAAATCCCCGTAGACATCACATTTTTTAGCCGTGTATTGAAACCTGATAAGCTAGAGGGGGCATTTCAAAGAAGAAATCTTGGAAATTTTTCATACTTTTGAATGAACTTCGTTTTAACACTGAGGTATTTATAAATATCGAGTAATTAAGCAAAATGTGAATCGAGTATATCTTGGGACAGAGGATAAGAAATAAAATGTCTAAAAACTTAAAATATGTCAGAAAAGACTCTGCTAGAGCACTTATTGGTTAAAGCCACGCCCAAGACAAACCCTGGCCCAATTACAAATAGTGAAAACTGCACTAAGATTCATGTCTTTGAGTTCTTTTTCAACAGTTCGCTCCCTTGTTTTTGGTCGGCCTTTCCTCCTCTTCCCTTCTGGGGTCCATCTTAGTGCCACTCTTGTCTGAATACTGGATACATATAAATATACTTTTGTCTTCGTGTGATTTCATTTAACTTGATCGTTATTATTCACCTTAGGAAATATTTGTTTTCGTGATGATCACATATATTTAATCGGAGAAAGAGATACCGGTAGTAAGGTTAACTTACCACAAATCACACATCTAAACTAGCTTGATTTCCTAGAATTAAACAAAATCTGTATTTTATTCTTTACAAAATTCATCGATTGAAGTAAATTGAAGTAAAAGTCCCTGTGGCCTAATGGATTATTGCTATCGAAAGAAAAAAAACTTCTAAAAGGAAACGTACAAACTGTCCTGAGGCAAGAGAGGAATTGAGTTATTTTACAAAGATACTTCGTTCTTTGCCATAGGGCACTGCTACAAAATAAATTGGTAAAAAGTAATGCACAAAAGCCTATATCTTTTTTAATCGCTTGAGGGGAAAACTGGTAGCTTCTAAGTATGACGACAACATGGCCGATAAGCATTTGACAACAATACAGCCGATGTTCAGGAGGTCGGCAGTATTCAGCGCCCCGTTTATCGGAGCCTGTTTGGCCCGCGGCGCATGCTCTAAATCAGCCAGAGTCCGGGGCCAGTGGCGAAATGTCAGAGCCTCGTTGTCTGATTGATCGTCTTCTCCAGGTCGATCATTTTTCATATCATTTTTTTTTATTTACGCATCTTTTACAACAAAATCCCGGAATACCTTTTGTTCAGTAACACTTTTTATAAAGCATCTTTGTTTGTTGTTGTTTAAAATTCAAATACAACACGGGGTTGTTATGTAAATCAATAAATTACATGTCTTGAACCGAAATAAACGCTCGGAATTCGTGATTTATAATTACATGTAGAAAATATCCGTGCATCCAAAACGTGAATGTAAACTTATAAAACCATGCAGACTGTTCTGGTGTAGTTGTTTTTTAAATAGATAAAGTACTAACAAAATCAAAAATGACAACCTTCACGTTTATTACTGAACAAGAAAATATGAAGTAATGAGGATTTCATAAATATATCATGATAAAACAAAAAACAACATTCATGAACGTACACAAATATATAAATTGGGACACCAATTCTTTGGCAACGATACTATATATTGAGATATATATACACATATACTATGTAGTTGTATTGAAAATGGTAAAATGGTTTATGCCAAGAAGTAAATTCTGAGTTTTTTGTAATGTTATAAAATCAAAATACACATGTACACTGTATTTACATCAACTAGTTCATTCAAAATTTACAATATCGCATAATTTACCATAACAATTGATGTGCCATTCCATTTCATAAAAAAATCATTTCGCGATAAACAATACGGGACATTTTTTATATATTCATATAGAACAGGTAACAGAGACAAACGCCTTTGATTCAGACGAGGATTACATTGCGCAATGGGTCACGAAACAACATCCGGCGCAGCACTAACACTTCCGGTACCTACAGAACAGATATTCGCTAAACTGTTGACCCTCCACACCGCCCCCTGTGTTGGCTACTATTTTAAAGTCTGCGTTGAACAGGGTCTGTAACACCTGTATGGAATTCAGTTTGCAAAATCCGTTCAAAGGAAACCGAATCACATAGCGATTATCCAGGTTAAAACCGGAGTTTCTGGAGTCCATTAGTGCCGGAATCAGTTCTGGGAACAGTTCTTCAATGAGTGCTTTCTCAGCACTAAGTGAGATTCTCTCACCTAGATCGGGACTAATGCTGACTGCTATACAGTCGCAATGCTCACTATTGCCGCGATATGGGGTGTTTCCTGTCTGCGAATCCGACTTTTCTTGTTTAATGTTTTTAGCACGTCGCAGGACTTCGATGTGGTTCACAATGCCCTTTAGGTCAAAGTACTTAGCTTCTTCGAGTAGTTGGTCATATTCTGAAAAGTTTTCGGGTAGAAGTAGCTTGGACGATCGGAGATAGGATAAGATGTACCGGAACATTTTCCCGTCTCGGTCTATGAAATAGTGCTGCTTCAAACTGTCCAGAATAATTGGTATGCTGCCGTTAAACATTTTCGCCAACCGTGATTCGGGAAATCTGGAAAGAAAAGAAAGCAACAATTTGAAAAAAATCAAAATATACTGAGGGGTAAAGGTTGAAGACAAAATACATGTAATGTAAATAGAATTATGATGGTTTTGCAAAACTTTTCTTAGCATAGCTTCTCTTTGAAAGCATTTATGTACTTTAAGCAAATGTTGTTTATACAGTATTTGCTTTGGTCTACAATTAAGAGATGATTTTTTTCCACAGACCATTTCTTTTAATTGAACATATTTGTGTACTTATATAGCCTGCAAGAACAGTTATCCCCTAAAGTGGGCCGATTATACGTATAGCATTTGATTGTCCAGACACTTATAATGGTGATTGTGGATAATAGTCCACATAGACAAACAGCACTAGCCCCGCAGCCTGGCGCGATTCTTTTTACACACCATGGCTACAAGAGCTTGCATGCTGCTAAAGTCTGTCCCCCAGCCATAGTTCCTTCTCACGTTCAGTTTTTAAGGGAACGAATTCCAATTAAAAAAAATTTACAAGCCGGAGCCCTGGGCGATTTCTCTCGTCAAAGTCAATGTTTTGGAGAGAATTCCATCCTACATAAAAGACAGTGTCCCTATGGCGCCCACTTCATTAGAAATAAGAGCGTTTTGGGCCCCCAGCAACCAATACACAGGCTGTAGTCATCTAATTATTCCCAGGGCTCCCTCCGGCTAGGATCAGGCATAAACGATATTTTCAAAGTTTGTGCCCACGGATTTTAAATACAAATGAAAAATAAAACATTTATCTATTGAAGAGAGTATTTTAAATAACAGCCTTTATGGTACTAGCTTCCGTGCCCGTAATAGATTTCCTTGTTTGGGCTGGAGGGGGAGTCGCGGTTCACTGTGACTTGAACTTTAGGTTTTTTAAAATATCGAGCGTGACTTGACTTAAGTAATAAAACAGTAAATTTCTTCGCAATTTAAGAGACTTAGAAATGCGAGAATTTGGTAAAATTTAAACGTTCAGGTCCTTTATGATTCGTCCAACATAAGTATCCTCATCTCACAAGCGTCTAACTCCCCTCCCCACCTTTCCCTCTTACATGTTATCCGCAGAATGCTGGATAGTATACAGAAATGTATTCAGATTGCGTCATTTCCAAGGATTTGACACGTGGTAAGCGGCTGCAGTAAGATTCAAACCATCGTTCAAAGATAATTGGCCAAGCATTAAAAACCATGAAACATAGCACCTTCCCCGCCCTATTTGCCAACACGTTTCAAGTCAGAATATTTCGTACATTTGATCGATGTAGAACATATTCTTTTATTGTGTGTGTGTGTGTGTGTGTGTGTGTGTCTTCAATATGCCTGAAACATCATTTGAACTATATACATGTAAGTAAGCTGTGGTTTCTAGTAATCAATGTACCTCGGACATAACCAGCACGCGTGAGGTACATGTACGTGTAAATATATGTTATCACACTATATTGAATGAATTTTGCTGCCACGGGGTAAAAATTATGAATTGGAGAGAAAAAAACGCACGTTAAAAAGTTGTACACGTAAGTCCTAGCTAGTGGAGGGGCACGGGTTTAGAAACTACTTTTTTCACACATACTTAGATTGAATTTCTTGAGATTAAAAAAATTGATTCTCCAGAATTCAAAATTCTTGTTCTAAATTCTTGTAAAGGACATTATCGCTACAGCATCCAATCTACCCCCTAACTTATCTTCATGCACACTTGATGATGCAAGGAAGAAGGAGCATAACAACTTATTTCAATTTTACTTATAAACTAATATTTTAACATTTTGCTTCAAAATATTATGACTTAACTAATCATATGTTATTACAATATGCGCTACAATTTAACCTTCCACGTAAATAATCTAAAGGATTGTGAAGGTGTAAATAGAGAGAGGGTCAATGAAATCTAGGGACTCCTCTGGCGGGAAAATGGACAGGGGCTGATTTATAGCCTCTTTTGATATATATACTGTGTATGTATAATCCATTTATCATCACAATAGACTCCACATACAGAAAATTGTCTTTCCGTTTTAAAATGAAAACAAGTCGACACGAGAACAGACAGCTATGAATAAAGAAATGAAATTGCGCAAAATCAATTTTAATCAGATTTTGTTCGTTTTCTTGCCTCGGTCTCTGGAAAAAAGAGAATTTGATAAATTTCTACCCGAGGCTAAATTTTATGAAATCATTAAATCTGCAATTTAAATATTTAGAATATTGTGTTTTCAATGTGCTAATACTTCATATATTGTATGTGAAGCTGCAGGCCTCGGGCGAATCCGGAGAAAATTCCCATTTGTATAGAGCTTTTGGGGTTCTCTCAAGTGGAAGAAGAAAAGACTAGTCGCTGGGTTTTGTTCCATGTGCCAAAAGCGCCCGGGGCTGTTTTACACACAATAACTAATCTACCACGAGTTATAGAAGGCTTGTATCAGAGTTTAAATCGCACTGCATAATAATTTTTCCCTTCATAAAAACGCAGAAAAATAATGTAGAACACACATTAGATACACATCACGCCAATCCCGTCAAAGTTTGATAATTAAACACATTTTGATGTTATTGATCATGTCATTAATTATTAAATTATAACGGACAACATGCAATCACAGATATAAACAAGAGTTTAAAAAACACTCACAAAGGAGCGGATCTCTCTACTTACTTGGTCAGAGTTTCCAGAGAAGAGGTATAGATCACCCCTCCAACATCGATGTGCACGGGAGCAGTGTAGCGGGTGGGGGTGGCGGGGCAGGGCACCCCGGATATTTTCTGGTAGTGGCCGTTGTGTGTGGCTGGGGAGGAGACAGGCGGAGTGTGGGGGGACGTCATCGCCCTAGTCTGAAAGGGAGGATACACATCTCTCTATGACAAACGCACTTTATATGAAAATGTATATTAAAAAGATTTCAATTAACTTATCATACTGAGGAAGGACTTAAAGTACAAATTAGTAGATTTTAAGACCAACTCACACTAACCATTCTAACGACGAAACGATCGATCGCTTATTAGGATTGTACAAATAGATATAAAAGTTGCAACGAATTAACGCAAATTAAGTGTTATGTTAAATAATGATTTTAAAGGATATACTAAAACACTTACTGTATGGGTTTCCTTAAATTCCCTGTCTAAACCAGTCCGACTGAAGTCGAAGCCGCCTATTGATAAAAATCCCGAGTATAATGAGCTTTTAGTTGTCTCGCGTTCTTTCTGCCGGGTATAGCCCGGGGCCAAGATCCAATTTCGCGCGAGATCTCGTATTGCTGTTGGCTCCATAGAAACGAACCGTGTTGTGCAGTGAAAAAAGGAAGCCCGCGGGCATTTTCTATGGCAACTGACAGATGCTGAGAGAGCGGGCAGTCGTGACGTTATGAATTGAACAAAAGGATGTTTACCGACTTAAGTAAATGTAAATAATTTTTTAAAGCGACAAATATTTATATAATGTACTGTAAATATCGAACAAAGTGTCTTAACGCGGCAACTTTACAACAAGACTTCATATTCAGCGTGTACATGAAAATTTCGCTTTGAGTTTCTCCGAAAACTGTTATTCTAACTAGGGACCATTTATAATTAAATACGTGTATTTGTACATTTAAACACCTGTGAAAACCTTTGATATTTTGTATATTACCTATCGGAAGATCTTAAGAGTCCAGGAAGTTACCTTTTAAGTAACAAAGATATTTGAATATTTAAAGGAAAATCGGGGATATCAATCATATATATCTGCAATGTAACATATCAGTATGATATTCAAATTATGAAATTCTTAATATACGAGTTGCGACTGTCTAGATTAAATGTCGATAAATAGATTTATCTATTTTTCAGCTATTAGGTTAAAAATAGAATTTTTTAAAACACAATTTTGTGATTTATTAAATTGTTAGCTCTTTTTAAAAAAAAGGGGGGGGGGGGCGACGAGGTATGCATATAGATAAGCAGTCGTTACTATTGTATTGCGTGTGTTTTGGAAATAATTATTGAATTTTGACGAAATCCACATGCACACTAAAGTTTTCCAACTCTCTTTCTATTTAATTTAATAAATTTATTTTAGTACGGTTAATTATATGATAAATTCATATTTCAATACTGAGAAATTGATACTTGTTATTTTGAGTTTATGACAGTACAGATTACACCCCATCCCCAAAATCTTTATTTATAGTGTAACAGCTACGAAAAGCCTCTATTCAGAGATATTGAATGAACACAAACAATTAAAGACATGTCTTTTATTACATTTTATAAAGAATCAACTTTAGATGTTGCATTTAGAAAGTAGAAAAATCACGCAAAAACAAATACAAAAGAAAAAAGGGTAACAAAAGAGAGAGAGAGAGAGAGAGAGAGAGAGAGAGAGAGAGAGAGAGAGAGAGAGAGAAAAGAAAGAGAGAAAGAAAGAAAGAAAGAAAAAAAGAAACGTATTTAAAGTGATCTACATTGGTATCAACCCTTACTTCTCAAAAAAGTATGTTGTTTTACTTAAGCAGATAAATTTTTAGAAAAGGCTTCAGGAAAATATGAAAATCATAGCTTGTTAGTATATAACTTATAATTCACATATCTGAGTTTATGTAACCCTTTATTAAACAAAGCCTATATCGAAATGGGGGAGGGGGTCAACTTGAGTGTACGAAAAGTGAACGATTTTCAGATGCCCAGAAGTACGATCAAAGTACTGAGAGTATTGGAAGTCAGATTTTTTTGGTGTACAATTGTGTATCTATTGTCAAACTCTAAATTTTAAATTTACGGGTGGATGTGTAAATACAAAACTTACAAAATGACAACAGTTGTCATATTGTAAATTTTGTATGTGCACCCAATGTACATTTTGCTGAATCAAGACTGAAAGTTTTGCTGTGTAAACTTAAAGGGTCAGAAGTGTTAGGCTGATGGCTCGATCTCTGATTATAGGATGACACAATCTGCGAAGTAATGTGCCGCTCAAACTCTAGTTCATATCTATAGGATAAAGTATTATAGTATTATTGGTTTACAGAGCTATATTATTGATATTTTGTGTACACAAGATAAGAGAAAATTAAATATTAAGTTATCTTAACTTTACTACTAGTAAACACAATTTGTATTTTTTAAATTCTTTAATCAACATCTGCATCAACACCTATATTTGTAAACCCACCACCTTCATTTACATTCACAGACATACATACGTACATCTGAATGAAGTTTTAATGATTCAGCCAATTTGAAAAGAATAATATCTTTCATTGTACTACACTGTAATAAATAACTAGCAGATATATATATATATATAATAATTAAATATAGTTGAGCATTATAACATTTGTGAATAATCAAAAACGCTTAAAAGCTCTTATGTGACTGTGAGCATAGGAAAAAATTTGCAATTTACAGTTTAAGTTGCATGAAAAATCTAAATTGCCAATAGAATATAAAGTTAATATGAAAAGAAACACCAATGTCATTTTAAAAAATTGCATGATAAGATTATCTCTTTGTATATAGTGTATCTTGGACTTTCCTATTGCCAAAACTGAGTTTGTAAGATTTGAGAATATTAATTTTTTTAAAGTTTTGACTTAAGAATGGATACAAATGGGACATTTTTATTTCTGTTTCAAGATTCACCATGTATACCACTATAAGCGGACTTGTATACTTAGTTGTACTCTCGAAGCGGAGGAAAGGAAGTTGAGCTACGATATTTTGTCTAATTTCTTAATTTATAGACTTATTTCACAGGAAAGCCTATGCTTATGAAAAGAAGAATTTATTCCGGAATATACATTATAAACACGTCTGATTACACCGTACACGTTCTAGTTTTCTAAAATACATCAACACCATTCCGACAATCATGACGATTTTGACCATGACGTACGTTTTTGAGCAATGATCAGGACAAAGCTTCGGGTCATCATCTTTTTTATATTACTTACAAATACATGTCATCTGTATATGATCATACATAGATGATTATACAAATATTGCTGGTAAATACAATCGATTTTATACAAAGTTATTGATGAAAAACTGATGTTGTGCATGGGTTGTATACAACCTGTTGGACAAGGGCTGTATACTGTCATATTAGTGCGAAATGGCTATGTAGAATGCTATGATAAAATCAGTTACTGAAACTGTAGTGTTTTTTCAATATGTAATATTATACGTTAGATAAGTATATATACGTATATAGATGTGTCTTTTTTCCATAATCATAGACTTATCTGTGAAAGAAGTCCATAAATTAGACAAAATTCGTCGCTCGACCTCCTTTCCGCCTCTTAGAGAGTATACTCCTTTCTTGTTGTGGCGTACATAGTGAGATTATTCCACAATTTATATAACTGTACACGAAATAAAACTATTATAATATATACTTATATAAAATAGTCCAACAAATTGACAGAAAGTAAAAAATACTATTAGATCTAAGATTATATGCATGCTCGGTTGGAAAATATTAAACGTTGAATAAAATTTAACATGTATTCTGGAGCCAAACCATTAATTGTTTTGTAAAATAGAATAAATTTATGTTTATCATTTCGAGAAAGTAAGTATTTCCAACAAGTTCACTTTATAAGATAATTTTAGAAGAATTAACTCTCAGCTGTTATTATTCTGGCTACTTCAGTTTGTATCATTTCAAATAATTCAGAAGTTTCCTCGGTACAGTTGCCCAACACTACATCATGGTGCACCATATTCTTCAACAGGTCTGATAAAAACCAAATACCATGTATATTTGATATTTACATTTTCAATTGTCTTTAGTTTTTGTCTGTGATAAAACTACAAGTCAAATTTCGTATTTATTTTCCAATAACACAAATGGGTGTGGTGTGTGTGTGCGTTTGTGGGGGTGGGGGTGGGGGTGGGGGTTGCAGCGTAGTACCTTTAACAACTATTTTGATGTTAATGTTCATTTTGATTATTTCACTACAATTTTTTATATGCTCTCATAAAAGGGAGGGGGTCAACTCCTTCATAATTCAATTTTCTATATGTACATTTCTGAAAAATGTTTGCTGCGAGGAAACGTTGAGAGGAGGAGGCGGGGATGGGGGGGGGGGGGGGGGCATCCCCCCCCCCCTCCCCGATGCTACATGCCTGAAAATCAAACGCTGTGCAAAGTTCTTCATGCGCATGTGTACATGTGCCCAAAATAAGAAATTATGTCCAACTACTTATAACATTCAATCATATATGATTAAACTCTCCTCGATTGTAAATATATATATTATCAAACCTAAATCCCTTATTGACTTTTTAATAAAGTATTAAAATTGCTATTATGTGTGACTGTGCTTTAGCTTTGACACTTTCGTTGATTTAATGAATTATTTCCAGTAAGAAATACTTCTATCTTATAGGAATTAAAAAATCCTTCATTAAAGATGATAAAAAAATTGCTGAATTTCAATATAACCTATAGAGGACAATCAATTTGATTATCCCTTAAGAATAATTTCCCTACGGAATGGTATCTTCCTTTAAAAATAACTATTTCAAGTGAGACATAATAAAAACAAAAGGAATACCGCCATGTATTTTAAAAAAAGGCAATGTTTAATCTAATAATATATGACACATTTAGAAAATTGCATCTTGGACGTGTAAAAAACAAAACATGTACATGTACATTGTAGTTTTGTTTCATATTTACAAATAAATCATTTGATTCTGTTCTACGTCTACACTGTGGTTCTCTTAGCTATCCAGCTGTAATCAGGGTTAACGGAGATTTACCACGGAATGTATCATACACCTTTGGGCCAAACGCCAGAGGGTGGATGGAAAGTAATCCGGGACAATAATCCCATACATCCTTGATAGGAGCTGGATTATAAATGTATGTCCTATGTAAGCTGTAGCGTTGTTTAGCAATATTGTCAATGATGCATAAAAATAGTAGTATGAGGGATATTCCAACTATTATGGCATCAATTCGGTTCTTACCAACCGAAATCGACATACATTGTATTATTATACGAGATGAAGACAATCACAAAGAATCACAAAGAAAATGCTAGCCAATGCCTGCGATACCAGTGAATGACATATGACATGTTAGATCCCACCAATCCAATCGTATATTTTTCATAAATCAATAATGATTTTTGTCGGCAGCGAAGGGATTGGCCTTAAAATAAAAATGTACTCCTGACTTCAGTAGGGTGTCCGGCTGTTTACTGTAGGCTAATTAGCCATTCAACTTGTCTTGTCAGTCACCAATAAATAAATTCACAAAATTCACCCGACAGGTAAGGCACACTGAAAACAAACGGGGTTATTTAAGGAATAAGGAATCATTCTTTTAATATTGTGAGGGGATCAAATACGGTCGGGATGATCAAATCCAATAAAGCCCGAAGGGCTTTATGATAGATTTGATCACGCCTGACCGTATTTGATCACCTCATAATATTCAAAGAATGATTCCTTATTACTAATATTTATATTATTTTCAGCAATTGTACCATTTAATATTAATGGTCTATCATTATTGTATGATATTTGAATTTTTAGAAACGCCATCCTGGCACTGGCAGTTACATACATTGTATGTATCTGATACAGTGTTCCGTGTAATACGGAAAGGCACGCTGATAGTCAATTATCAATAAAGCTCCCATTCTAAACTCTTTGATATATTGTAGATTTTATGAACTTTACAAGAGCATTACAATAATTTACAGTTACTTTGGGGTCATCAGTTAGAATGGTCAGACCGCCATACGACAGTGTACGGTAGGACGTATGGCGGTTCGACACCCATTAACTACATTAAAATAAATAGTACTATAGCCACAGTACTGTTCATTCGTCAAAGCTTGTTGACATACGTGAAAGGAAAAACGTGATATTTATGTTATGGAAAAGGTTTGGCATGAAAACATACATTTCAGACTTTGGCGCTCAAACGTACATGCTCAGCTAAGGTTTCATTTTATGAATGAAATACCCTCGTAGGGACTTTCATCGACATTTTCATCGGACGAACATACTAGTAATTTTGAAGAATACATAGGTATCAGTTGATGGAATTCCACAAGGAATATTACAGCTTTACAGATACGATATAACAGCTTAAACCTGCACTCTCATTTGTGACAGGTCAATGATTATCTTCTTAATGATTAACATACCTATACGACCTTTTTATTTCACCGATATACCGGCATGTATCAACTTCACAGTTTCGTAGATTGATTTTCCTTGCTATTTGTCTTTTTACATTGTAATATTTAAATGGTCAATCACTACGAATTCAGTTCAGCTACCTACGTTTTAACCTTATGAAAATATGCCTTGTCCATCTGTCTTACTATACAACTCTAAATGCGGCATATAGAATTATAACTTCATACTGATGAATGGATTTGGCCATTTAGTGTTACAAATTAGGGTTGAAAATGCCCTTTTAATGCCAGAGGCAAAGCAATTAAAGCCTGGACACAAGTTAATCACCTCTGGACCCCAGAATCCTCTTAGGCCTGCGAGTGTATGATGAGTCAGATTTTTAATAATTGTGCCATCAACTTGGATTTCAAATATTTATCTACCTATATAAAACATCACAGATTGAACCTTTTTTCTTATTCTTAACAATAATGTCATCCATGTCTCTCATAAACAATTAGGAGGAAATAATAATTTATAGAGAAATCTACATGTTTTTATGTTTTATTTACAATGGAAAACAACATCATTAAATGATCTGCAATGATTTCTTCATGATCAATGTCCAATGGTAAAGTAGAAAGTCCTTTCTCACACTTACACACACTCACATCCCTCTCTCTCATACACTGTCTGTTTATCTTCTTCCCATGCCAGGAGGGGGACCTGGAATTAACAAATAAGCAAAAGTATAATACATACTGAACAAGTGTACTATGTGCTTCTGTAATTAAGTATTTATCAGAACACTCCTCTTTTGGATCAATTTCTTCAGCTCCTAGAAATTAAGGCTGAGCCTGGGGGACAAACAGTTCAAAGCCAGTCGGTCCTATCACAACAGTAATTTGATTTGACTGCAGGAGAGATTTCCAACCCCACAGAATCTCTCTGGTTTTTGCATTCAAAAGATAAAGGACCCATCCGCATTTTTTGTTGAATACCAAAGTTCTTTGACATGAACAATGTCACCTTGAAAATACATCAGTAATGGTGGCCAGCGGCTGAATTAGCCATCAGAAATAATAGCAGGCCTTGGGGGTCATTTCTGAATAAGCCTAGATCTAATAACTCAGTGTGTGTATGTGGATATCCTATCTAAATTAAAACATTACAGAATTACATCTGCCAAGCCCAGGGACAGTTTGCCTGTTCTGCTGACTTGTAGCACATGCTGATATAGAGGAGGACAGGAAAAGCACACTCCCTCAAGCTGTTTCTATTCAACTCCAAAAATCAATACACAGCCAGTTTACATAAGCAGTTTTGGTGCATATGACCCCTGTCATTACTCCTGATGTTTAAAACTAATTATTATTAAAATTCCTAATTCAGTGTAATTAGAACATTTGTTTATTAGTTCTATGAATTTTTCATAAGTCTGAAAATATTTTGTTTACATCTTTCTTAGTGGTTCTTTTTAAAAATAGAACACTCAAAACAGTAAAACAAAATTCCGATAGGACACTTAACTGGAGAAAAACAACTGATGTTATCTAAATCAAATCAGTATGAACAATACTTCACAACTAGGATGAGGAGAGTTATCTCTCCTGATGATTTCTATTAGGTGCAGGTATTGATTTGTCATTGGATGATGGATGGTGAAGAATAAATCAGTGACATCAAAACAATACCTTCTTCAGCAGCCTGGGGACTATGAGGCATGTTAAGTTAAATTAATACATGTACTGGCAAACCCTCAAAACCAAAGGATTAAGACTTGCAAATGCACAGGTCTTTCAAAATGGTCTTAAGAAATGAATTTTGTTGAATTTTTTTTCAGTGCATTTACCAGATGGATTAAGACTATCAAATTACATATTATGACTGACTTTTATTTGCAGGTGAACATATATAGGCTTGTGCTTGCTTTTGCATTTTAATCACACTATAATGACAATTTTCATTCCAAGAACATGGGAGGGCACGGGTGAAATGAACTACCTCAGGTCTGTCATTGCATTTACTAGTTCAATTTTTGGTCAGTTATGATTGGGAAAATATTCTTTTTGGTCAACTAGGATTTTTTTTAAAAGAACAAAAGAATTGTAATAAAAATGCAAATAAATCTTATTTGACGCATTTCAAAACTGTCTTAAAAAGTGAGCTTACCTCTCATGACTGGGGGAGGTCCACCCCTCATCATACCACCCCTCATTCCTCCCATCATTGGGGGTCGGCCTGAAATAGGAAAAAATAACAATTCATTGAAATATTTTGTTTCTAGAAGAGAAAGGTGGTGAACCAATTCAAGACTTGGTGAAGAAATTTTCTTGAATAAAAAGTAATAAAATAAAATTCACAGAAAATTATACCATATGGACATGCAGACTCAGTTCTAATCGCATTGAAATGATTTTCCTTCATTTAAAGTCACCATCTTAAAATGAGCTTGTCTGAGATATGAAATGACAGAATCCCCCCTGAACTAATTATCAAGCATCATTCCTCGTTTCCCTTTCAAATTACACTATAGAGAGAACATGTCTTTTTACACAATACACTGAACTACAAATAAATGGTGAAAATATTGATTCTATTTGATTTTCTTGTTAATATCATTTAGAAAGGAAGTTATAAAGAATGTGTTTTAGTGTCTACTCTTTTAATATTTACATTTTCCATTGTCTTTGTTTATTATAAAACAACAAATCAGATTTCACTTCATGATTCAATGAAAAGATAACTGGCATGTGGCCTGAAATAGCTTTGTTCATCACACGAATGTTTTCCATTTCATGACAATACGGTCTGCACTGCATGAATGTGTCAAATTACATATACGTTTAGGGCATAAGCAGGATTTTCATTATGTATATAGTTTTAATTATGCAATAACAATAATTAACAAGTGAAAAGCTGTCAATGTGACAGCAAACCAGGTTTTCTTTTATGTGAACTGTATCCATAATCTATTTGTCAACCCTGAATTGATAAACAATACCTATCCAGAGAAATGGTATACCCTATATGCAATATTCTGCGAGAAAATGACTAAGTTCAACAGCTGGGATTTTTTTTTTTTAAATTATCAAAAATCAAAATCCAAGTAATATGCACATCTCTGATATATGTCCCATTGATCTGCAAAACATCAAATTCCCTGCAAAACATCAAATTCCTATCTTGAAAACTGTCGCAGGAGTTATCCGTACAATAGGGCAGTGTTTTCAATAAGTTTTTGAATAGAAGGAAAATTTTTTAGAACAGCAGGAAACCTAATCTCGGCGAGGGGTCTACCACATATAATTTGTTACAGCGAGTGATTCTGCTTTATCTGTTTATCCGTGTAACTGTTTATTTACCTCGTTTATTTAGTGAGCAAGTTGAAACACAAAATTTCGTTTACGAGCGAATGGCATTGCTGTAGCAAAAGGTTGATGAGCATTTAACAGACACGTAATAAAACTGTTTCTTGACATTTTCCAAAGGTCTATTCACAAAATCATTTATTTCTTATCTGCCAAAACACCTGCACTCATCCTGCAACTTCGTTCGGACTTTGAAGTGTCCGCCATTGTTAATGAGGTATCGAAGCAATTCGTCACCGTTACATAACGCTCACTGAACTTCAATACATAAAAGTCCTACTATTACATCAATACGAAGATTTTTTTCTCAAAATTACAATACAAATTATAGAAAGATTTTCCTCTTCGACATGGGATATCCAATCGTCGTTGACTCGATCGTTTGACATATGGTGGGAACCAGTTCATGTTGATCTGGGTCATTAACGTGTTACTATTTTGATGCCATATTTTCAAGCGCATTAACGATAAGGATTTTGATACTCCTATATCGGCAGAATTTTTTTAAAGACGGAAATCTCAGCCGGAAAATTTTATTCTACAGGCGGTTAATTTTGCCGGTTGCCGGCTCTTATTGAAAACACTGTAGGGGTACCCTATATGCAATATTCTGCGAGAAAATGACTAAGTTCAACAGCTGGTATATTTTTCATAAATTTCCAAAAATCAAAATCCAAGTAATATGCACATCTCTTATATATATCCAATTGATCTGCAAAACATCAACTTCCTATTTTGAAAACTGTAGGAGGAGTTATCTGTACTATAGGGGTACCCTTTTGGCAGCCCCCCGCCCTCCCGCCCGCCATTTTCACCATTTCAATAACCAGATTTTTCCTTTGGAAAACCCGGTTAAAAATAATGTAGTTAATCATTCTTAACAATGGGGATATAATATGTGACAGTAGTCATGATGCGTGATCAAATCTACCATGAAACTATTTATGGGATTTGATCTCGTGACTGACCTGTGTCTGTGCCATACAAATCAAAAAATGATTCCAACTTCTAAAAAAATTTTCAGCACTTTTTCAATATAAAGATGTATACTACTTTTTACATGTTGACTGCAAACAAGGAAAATTAATCAACAACAGTAAAATATTTAGGTTATACATATTTGATTTCCAGTCCTAAGATAGAAAATTATGTGTTTTGGGTAACACTGATGAAAAAATTAGGTAGGTAGGGAATTTTTTTTTATTTTATCATATTTATCTCTGCATGAAGGTACAAATAAAAATATAAAATGCTAAGAATGTTTGTTTGAATCATATTTAAAAACAGGTTTTAAATGGAAATTACATGAAAATCACAATCGGATAAAAACAGACATCTAAAAATGGTAGGATCGGGGCATTTTTGTAGGTTAGGTCGGTTACCCTAAACACACAATATTTTTTTTCAGGCCTAATTATGGGTATGCAAGATTCATCCCCTTTCATTCCAAAAGTCATACTTTTTTTATACTACTTAAAATTTAGCAGTCAATAAGTAAGACATGCAGATATTTTGAAAGTCCCAAAATGTTCTAGCATTCCAAAACACTCACCTCCTGGGGCCATCATTTGTGGGGAGGGTCCACCCACCCCTCGGGCGGGTCCCTGTAAGCCTGGCCCACCAGAGGCACCGGGTCCTGAGATACCGCGACCAGCAGCCCGACCCATTCCTTGTCCTGGGGCTGCTCCAGCTAATGGCACTCTGGCAACACCCTCCTTGAAAAATATAAAAAGCAATGCTAATTGTGAATTTTATCAGACCTTGGCGATATAAAATATATCTCGACTTATATATATATTAGATAATCAGAAGATTTTATACTTTATATCTTTGTGAATCTGGTAGTAAAAGAATGAATTTGAATGTATTGTACTGTACCTCAGCAGGGGGTGGGCCTTCAACTGTCATTGAGACCAGGTGTTCACCACGTAATAACACTAGCCCCAACACTCTTTTTTCTTCTCTTTCTCCCTGTTTGGAACTTTTTGGCTTGATTTTCCTGAACTCATCACAATCCCCAAGAATCAAGTTCATGTGCTTATCAAAAGCTTTGAATGTTCCAATAAAGGTGCGGCCATCCTGCAGGGTGCATCGCATCCTGTAGTTGATGTGCTGCAACATCTTAGAGCTACGCCCCACAGTCTGGAAATATTTTTACATGAAATGTTAATTTGTTTCTGATTTTTTGTGTGGTATTGCTTAATTTAAAGAATAAATAAAAGTTATCTTTCTTTACCATTTTTATAGGTTTGGCACACTCTTCAGAATATGTAGCAGGTGCAAAAAAGCATAGCATTAGGTCTAATTGAGGAAATTCGAATTGGATTTTCTAAAAGTGTCTATATTTTCAATAGAAACGCGTACAGAAAAAGAAATTCCGTGTATTCAATAGATTCGAATATATTTTCAAAATAATTAAAAGTGGCATAACTTGTCAATATACATTAACAATTACTTTTCATCGAATATATACATGACATAGTCAATACGAGTATCATGTAAACAATCGGTTGGTTTTTTAAATTGGCTTTGATTGCAGCACTTCGCGTTTCGAAAATGCAATTAACAATATATAATGATCAAAATAATTTAAAAACTTACCATCTTGAAATATGTCTTTAAGGCAGATTACTTCAGATTTATGGTGAGGCTAAACAAAAACAAAGAATGGCGGCTAAACGCTTGGTATTCGTTTCCTGTGATGGCGCCACCTATTGGTTTAGTAAGCCGAGTGCACATGTACTCACAGACATAAGTATGAAGTTAAGAACACACAGCTGACTATTGTTTGAACAAACACAAATGTAATGTGTTATTTATAATTATTCTATATCAAAAAGTTGGGTGAAGTGCTTTTTCGCAACTTTTTACCATGCAGTTTAAAATTTTTGACATTGATGAATATGATGCATCAGGGAAGTATATACGTCCCTGGATGCATGTATATCAGTCACAGTGACACCGACAGACAGGCAGGCAAAACTTTGAGTTGACTGAATGAGTCATTAAATTAAATCAATTTGCTCGAACATTTTAAAGTTCAGTTTCATTTAACTGATTGAGTTGGACCTTCATTCAACAACTCCCGATGATTGATTATATTGATTAACGTTATTTTCTTTTTCATTATTCATTGCTTCCACATCGATTATTAGACAATGTGTAGACCATTTTATCAGAGTATGAATTAATAGAGGGCGCTCTAAGCTGGTCCAGACTTGGAGATCGAAATTGTTTAAACATGGCGGATGCTGGATTGCGACAACGGTTGATTCCAGATTCAGAGGCGCCATCTGACTGGGATTCGGATTTGCCCTATGGGGGGAAAGTATACCTAGCAAGGAAAAAGAAACCTGACCCAACCTATGTCAAAGTTATTGAGGCAAGTTGTATTTCAATTCATTTATTATATCCCAGGTAGGCTAACATGACGTGTAAAACGTAGAAAACGTAAAATTAGAAGACTTCAAGACTATATGAGATATTGCATGTTGATCTTTTTAATTAAATTGATAAGTGGACAGGCATGCATAGCCTTATACATGGATGAAGGCTATATCTGTCCACTAAATTCTGTAAGAGAATAATGAATTTATATATGCATGAAGTAAAATTGATCGGATCCAAATCAATACGTGTATTTATTTTACGTGATGCATAATGAATTGAGTCATTGTTGGGGATGTCACTTTTAGATATCATTTGGGGTTTTATTTTTTTATTTTGGCATTAAAGTCCTCCATTATTTTCTACAGGCTGTGGTGTTGATTTCTACCCTCTCTTTTGCACTGTATGCATACTACTACTTTGACCATCTTCATTTCAATGTGACATACGCTTATGCATGGTTGGGATATCCTAGTGCAAACCACCAGATTGGGCAAAGATATCTACACGGTGAGTGGACCAATGTTTGATAAAAATATATATATATATCTCTCTCTCTCTGTCTCCCCAAGACTTGCGTAGTATTTAAATGCTGCCAATAATATACTGAAATAAACATTGAATCATGTTTTGATTTACAGGAAAGGGGGTCGAGAAACACATTGGAAAAGCCATGGAACATTTCAAGTAGGTGACCAGGGTACATGCATGTAACTCAGGCCCATCTTTTTAACATCCATTTCAGATTATTATTCATGCAAAGTCTTCATTTTTTAATTGAATCAATAGTTTGCGTATTTTTTATATTATTTGTATATTATCAGAAAAGCGGCTGACCAGGGACACCCCCACGCGTCCTATAACTTGGCGATAGGTCATCTGAAAGGCTACAAATCCGGCCTTAAACCTGGGTAAAGAGGCCAACTTATTAGGAAGTTATATGAACTATCCTTACGCAATCATACATAGTGAGTATATAATTGAGAATATATGTTTTATTGTTTGCTGAAATGTTTTTACAGAGAAGCCCACATGTTAATTCAACACGCGGCATCGAAGGGTGTGAAGGAAGCCCATCAGGTGTTGAACGAGGTGTGCTCCAGAGGAGGCTGCAAGAACTAGGGCTCGGGTGTCCAACGCCGCTGTAGGTGGTTTAGAGAACACTTAATCAGTTCACATATTATATATCTTTTCACTGCTGGACAAGGATCAACAACGAAACAATTGACACTCCATCCATGTTTGCGCGTTCAAAAATCTACTACAGTAACTATATTATTTTGTAAGACTAGTAGCCATGCAGATACATGCATATGCAAGCAGTGATTACTAAATTGTTAATTTTTAATGGATTTATTATTTTTCAATAGATGTGAAATCTCTTACATTCTAATATTCCGTCCTGTACATTCTCTGAACATTGATCTGCTGACATATGTTAAATACATGTTTTAATTATTACACTCACTGCTGCGTAATTTACAAGATGTGTATTTATATATTTGTTCATTTCTCGTGTGTTATTTCGTTTCATTTATTAGAGTTATGAAAATACATGTAAAGATATTTTGAGAATAAAGAAATTTGCAAAAAATCACCGGACATGTTAGATCTTTCTCTGAAGAGTAGTTTATAAATAATAGAACTTTAGAGTGGAGAACTGGAGACGTCCTTAATTTCGATCGACTGCTCGAAACACATAGTTCTTTCCCGTCCCAATTCACAGAAAAGTAGCATCCGAGACTCAGATTTACGTAAAAAGAAATAACCCCCCCCCCCTCATTTACTTGTTATTTAAAAAAACTAAATTAATAATCGCTAGAAAAATCTTTGGCAACTTTGTACGGGTGAAAACAAAACATGCAACAAAAGCGAGATCGATATTACGTTTGGTAATCCTCCTGGATGTAAGGTACGAGTACATGAACATAAGTGAAGAATTACAAAGTTTTACGCTGATGAATTACCATTTTAAGATGTCATTCTACCCTTTTAGAAATAGAAACTATCGGCCTCGAAAAAGTAATTCAACTACTATAGTAAGAATGTTGACTTCTTTTTTGTTTTAGGAGGTGGGAGGGGGAGGGCGGGGTGTATTGGGTGAAAAAATAACGTCTGCAAAGATTGAATGCAAGAAAATTTTGCAAAGTTCATGGAATTCTATGAGTAGAGTAATGCAACTGATATGTATGATGTAAAATAAAAAAACAACAAATAACAGACATGGCAAATTAACTTTTATGCTGAGATATGGAGTTCAACAAATTACATAGATACTGAAAATAAAACTCACCAAAATACTGAAAGCAGATTATTGAAACAGTTTAGAAACTTGGGGAAAATATAAGGTTCAAAATAAATTAAAAATGACAAGGAGAGTAAAACACAATTTGACAATGTGTACATTATATATCTGTGACTGTATACCGTCTCAGTTATTTTTTTTTATTTGGACATCGATTTGAAAAGAGGACTTAGTATATCTACATGTATATAGCATTTGATTTTGAGTGGAATAATCGTTATTGGATTACATATTTCTTGTTTCTTAGTTTATACCTATACCAACTTTAATTTCATAACACGGGGATTCGGATTCAGTGAATCAGAGGGAGGGGTGGGGTGGGTAAATTATTCTTTTGAGAGAGAGAGAGAGAGAGAGAGAGAGAGAGAGCGTCTGCAGTTGAGATTACTTGAGCTCTATTACCCGACAAAAAGAAAATATCGAAAGTAAGATTTTAAAATAATATAACGGCGTCTTCTGTATTGCATGTTTTTTTTTTTATTCACCCTACGTTATTCAAAAATTACTTTACCACGTAGCTTTATTTCTGTTCATACATCTATAAACCATTCAACATGAAATGACACATGACATGTACATGGATGTAAATATCTTGAAACTTGAATACACGTCATTGAATGCATTGCCACATATTTTTATCGTATATTCATGACCTTTGCAACAAAATTCATGTAATTTAAAAAAGATATATATTTTCTGAATAAAAATTTGCTTTTTTCGTCTATCAAAAGACAATTGTGAATGCACATAAGTTCAATAATCAATTTTTAAGAGATCATAGTAGTTTTACATGTACTACATGTATATATGTTTCTCATGATTAATTGATTCAGACACCTAATATGCTCATATACATAAACTATAATATTTATATAAATAAATAATTTCAACTGTGCACTGAATACATTTATTGAATAATCTTGAGTTATTTAATTAATCGATCGCAGATTTGAAGGTACTGATCGAGTTTCACTTTGAATGCAAGAGGAATATTGACGAAAAAAGCATTTAGTTGCCGAGTTGAAAAATAAAATACAAAAATCGATATAAAATGATGTATTTTGATTTGTGAATTATTACAAAACCCTCTGAAAGTTAAAAACTCATGTGAAATCAATTGCAACGTCTTGTGCCTTTTCGACAAACGGAAAAAGGTCCGAGAATGAAAGAATTATTTTCCCTCGGGATCGAGATTGAAATATTTAATGAGTCACCGGATGCCCTTTACTGCGCATGCTTGAACACCGTAGCAACGACAACTTTTGACAAGAACCTGCTAGTCTCATAAACACAATGGTAAGTGGAATCTGTGACTTTTTCTGAAACCTTTTACTTGATTTTGTTAACTTAGTATGTTATTCTTCACATTTCTTTCTCTTTTTATTCAAAAAAGTTATGAAATTTTTATTTTCTGATATAAGAAAAACCCACCTTGTTTGTGTTGATGTAAAAAAATCAACTTGAACACAAAATTCACACTTTCAGGATAATGGGTGCATAGTTATCTGAAAACATAGATCATGTTGGTTAAAAGAACATTTAGATTTATATTGTTATATTGTATTGCACCTGCCACCTGATATCATATTCACTAATGTATTTAAAAAAAATGGATGATTTTAAAATTATATTTTCTGTACTGACCTGGGACAAATTCTCACCAAGGACCATTTCTCGCAAGTGTTTGGTTACATCATTTTTCATATCTAATTTTATGTGTTGAAATAGTGATGTAACAATGCACTGGCGAGAAATGGTCCTTGGCGAGAATTGGTCTTATGCCAGTACTGTATTCCACCACAATAATTAAGGTTCTACAACCATAAATCTGATACTTTTTAGACAATTATGCTTTGATTCTTATTTAATAAAGACATTTATTTAAGGGCATAGCAAAGCATACTTCCATTCGCAGTTGTTTTGGATTACAAAGAAATCGCATCTTTTTTGACTTTGATTCAATCTGTGTGTTATCTTGATTGTAGGCTGAAGTTGAGGAAACTTTCAAAAGAATCCAGGCCCATAAAGGTGTCATAGGAGTAATTGTGGTGAATTCTGAGGGTATGATTGAGTATTTTTTAAATGTTTTTCATTAATGCCATCCCATTTATAGAATCTATTGACAATATGACCCTAGGCAAATTTTTATTTTAGATAATAAATGATGTGCTATTTCATGTACTTAGTCTGTGCATTTGTTATGCTGTTGAATTGCTATGTATAGTATTTAAATAAATATCACTGCTTACCTTGAATTAAAACCTAGATGATTTTTGTGTTCATTAAGAAATGTTGTGTATTTACAGGAATCCCAATCAGAAGCACACTTGACAATTCCACGACGGTCCAGTATGCAGGTCTGATCAGTCAGTTAGCAGCTAAAGCTAGAAGTACTGTCCGTGATATTGACCCAAGCAATGACCTGACATTCCTAAGGATAAGATCAAAGAAGCATGAGATTATGGTTGCCCCAGGTATGTATACAGACTATATCTATGTGTGTTTTGTTATTTTGTGGCTGCCTGGTTTTTAATTTAGTCCTAAATTGTGGACTTTGGTTGCTATGGGCTTTGGCATGGTTTGGGGATAGGGATTGGGTTGATAAATGGGTAAGTAAGAAATGACAATTGCTACCTTTCAGAAAAAGTTTTAGAAATACAAAGAGATACATTTAAATACAGAGAAATAAAAAAAGATACATTGAGAGAACAAGATGTAGTTACTGACAATCAAAATCTGAATTTCACTACAAACCAAGATCAATAATTGGCTCTCGTTGATATTAAAGTTCACTATACATCTATTTGAATTTATTTGCTTCAGTATTTTGCATGTGGAAGTACACATTATTTTATGATAGATCAGTACATGTATTATGTATAGCATATTAAAGAAGTAAACTTGCATCTTACTTTTTCTGGCATCGTATGTAGAAGTCTAGAAAGCTTTGCTGGTTTTGGTTGCATATTAATGAAAGAAATAAAATGCACATCATGTAATTTGATTTTTTCACAAACTGTTTATTTGAGATTTTATTTGAATCTAGCAATAAAAATATTTTCTTTTGGATTGGAATATAGCAAACAAGTTGTTGACATGATTTTCAATTTAAATCCCCTTCCCTCTTAAAAAAGTTTATTTAATAATTTGAAAACGTAATGGGATTAATAAATATCTTTCTGGGAGGATTGGTTTGTTCACACACATTAAAATATCTTTCAATAGCATCAATCCAAATTTAATTTCACCAACTTCACACCAACTGTGTTAGCTGCTAGAGTTTGATGTTGGGTGAAGGTTATTCAGCATATTACATTTTATTATGAATATCTAAAATAAATATTGTGAAATAATACCATAAATATTGAATATTATTGAAAAAGCATATTTGATGATAAATCATTTCATTTCTTTATAAAAGTATTATGGACAATTCTCTCTGAACTTTCAAAGTTGAATACTGAATAGAGTGTACTTTTTAGTTTGATAGAGAGCATATTAACAATTTTCCACTTTTGGGTGATTAATCAGGCTGTACCCTACTTATTTTTTTCGTATGCACTCCTTGTCATAGAAAAATACACAGATTCAATGTATTTTTTCTGTTCTCTTCTTTTTTCAAACAGAAAATGAATATTTGTTGATTGTAATCCAGAACCCAGATGCGGTGTAAATGCGTTATATCCCTTTGGATGTTCATCACCACTAGGTCTGGTACTAAAAAAGAAAATTTGATTCAATGTTTCACATTGTTCATACCATGGGTAAAGACTGCATTGATATTCCTTTTCTATTTTTTTCTGTACTGAATGTTTATATATAGTGGGGAAAATATTACACAAAACTCTTTAAAAACCTTTTTTAGCATCACTTAACAGTGATTCAAAACACTTCTGCAGTCTTTACTCTGAGTATTTGTTGACTGTGGAGCAGGCCTGATTTCAACCATATAGCATTACACTTTAGCTTGAACTGACTAAAATATCCTTCAGTTGTTTTTTTAGCCACTGTAGAACATGTTCCCTTTTATAGTAGATGCCAGATTTGCAATATAAAATATCGTGTTTTTCCGGAGAGTGCAAAAATATTGTAAAAGCTTGTCTATCGTGGAGTATACCTATGTCCTCTTTTTTTACATAATAACTTTCCATACAATTTCCTTTCGAATTAATATGGAATTTTAAACTCATGTTCTTTTTTCTTTTGACCAGATAAACATTGATACCTTTTACTGAAATACATTTGCTTTGCATTCAAACACCTGACCCCACCCATTTTTTTTCTTGTTTGGCTTCAAATGCTTCATGGCTGCTAAAGTTTAGAATAGTATAAAAAAGATGTTTTCCCGTTGTTTTGATGTCACCCATGATTGCAGTTTCCAGTTTGATATCATAATTGCATCCCTCAGCTAAATTCTAGTGAATTCTTTCAAAATTTATTGTTTTATAAATCTCAATTTATCATAACTTGTCATATTGTATGCCAATTGTTCCTCTTTCCATTAACTGTGAACCAATAATTCTTAGCTGTCTTTGACAGGTAATTTTTTTTTAAAGTAGTTAATATTTCAAAAGTCAGTCCGTCAAAATGTTTAGATTATTTTTTCCTTTAATATTTATTTTATTATATAAAGATTAAGAAGCTATGCAGTACCTATATCATTCTGAATTATGTAAAACTAGCTGAGGGGTGATTTAAGATATTTTGAGAACTATGTGCTTATATGCCTTTTTTCATTTCCTTTTCCGGTTTTTCCCCTTCAAATTTTCCATTTTTGTGTGGAAACTTTCAACAAGTAATATACTAACATAAACAAGTTCTGAATTTAGACCCATGTTCAAAATCTATCTTGAAACTTTTGAAAACTGTAACTTACTTAATCAAGTTTTGTGTGTTTAAATTAACCAAAATTAACGCCTCTTGCTAAAACATCTTTAAAATAGCTGATAACTTTTTGATTGAATGCCTTTGATTTGGATATTAGAGACTGATTTTTATTTCCCTTTTTCTCGAGGAAAAAAAACAAAACTGTATTAAAATGGTCCATAGTTAAATAATGTACCGGTAAACATACTCAAAAGTGATTCTTGTGTTTGTTGGGAAGTAATTAATACCTATTTCTGCCATATATACCTGTAATCAGACAGAGTACACTATCTTTGGGGACAGGCAAAATGTAGTACACTTTATTTCTTTAAAAAAAAAAAAAAAAAGAACTGTTTGTGATGCATGGATAAATTAGATGTAAATTTATTTAGTTTTGATGCATGGGTTTATTGGATGTACATGTGTGATATTCTGGTACCTGATACTTTACATTTTTAAGCATTCGTTTTATGTACATAATGGTTTTCTGGATTGGGTAAATTAATTTAACTTAGAATTAATGAAGAACTATTGATTATGAACATTTTACTATAAACAAAGCATGTGTGACATTAAACACTGAAGATTGAATTACTGATAATACTCGGGCTGTTCATAAAATCTACAAGCATCGCTTGAGCCTTCAGATTAAAAAAAAAACAAAACTGTGAGACCTAAATTAAAGATAGTTTACTAACAAGTAAATATAATTGATTAATGTAGCAATAACCAAAAATTATTTTTATGTACTTTTCGTTGAATACAGATACCAGTTAGTATATATGAAGGTTTATTATCTGAATATATGATTCTCTCAGAAACTTTTACAAGAGCTATCTGCCCTTTTTTACCTACTGATATGTTTGTATAACCCGTTATTATTCCTGTTCTAGAATATTCTGTATTTATGATATTTAAAAAAACTTATGTAGAAATAAAGATATCACAAGAAGTTCACATTCTTAAAAGCTATCTCTCTTTGATGAAGTACATGCTATGAGATTGATCATCAACTGAAGATCAACCCAAGATTTACATTTATTTGGGAAAAATCATGAAAATAGCATGCCAGAGGAATATTGATTTAAAGCATGTTTAAATGAAAATTTGATTTGTCAGTATCATCTATTTAATATGATTTGCAACTTTTCTTATAATGAATACTTAATGAACAATTTTGTGTTGCATACAACAAAACTAATTATGTTCCAGAATCCAGAGGATGTCTTTATTTTGGGGAAAAAAAATCATAAAAGTAGCATACCAGAGGAGTATTCATTTAAAACATGAGTGAATGAAAATAAACATATTGCATTGTAAAAGAGGAATTACAGAACTAATATAATGTTGAACGTTGGCACTCTTTGAATGTAAAAATGCACAGCTTGTATTTGATAGTGCATTTTTACATCCAGTTTGTTCCAATATTCACTTATGTGTAACACTACATTATTTTCATGTAATTTGAGAAATTTTTGAATTTGCATTTGATCTTAATCGACAGATCAAAATAATATCAATGCTTGCTAGAGTTAACATAGTTATTGACAACCAGTCTGGTCTTTTTATGTACTGTATACATTTTGTGTGCGAGTTTGTGTATAAATGTGTGTATCAATTATAAGAGAATTTGCTATCAACAATTGTTTGTAAAGAACAAACTCTGTTGGGATTTAAGATTCAAAAATACATGTATGTAAAATCATCATAATGGAAAAATTCTTTTTTATCTACTTAGCCTTTTGGAGAAGGTTTAGATAGGCAATGATGCTGTATAATACAATTAAGTTTATTAACTTAAGAAAATATGTTCAAATCAAGTTCAAATCTCTTTAGCCTCATCAATAATTCAGGTTTTTTTTCTCTCTTTCAGACAAAGAATACCTTCTCATCTGTATCCAGTCCCCCCATGATTAGGCTGTGACAGCCCCTATTTAATGCCACTTCTAACAAATTCTGTGTTACAATGTTCAGCTCTCTGTGTCATGTACAGCAACAGACTTATATTAAATGTTTGTTTTGGAACAATACAACTCATTATTTATGCATGTGAAATGTGATCAATAAAAATTCTAAAAATTGGAGATCAGGCATTTTTGTATGCATCTGTGAAAGACTTTATGATATGGCCTGTGTAGGTCAGTGGATGAACAAATGCATGTGTCAGGTCCTAAGTTCAATGAATTCAAACCCTGGTTTAATTTTCCATATTAGTACTCCTGTATTGGTATGTTAAAAAAAACTTGGATTTTCAAAGATAGTTTTTAAAGTCATTTGGATTATTTGTAAATCAAGTCTGATCCTATGCAAGCATAGGAGTATCATTTGAAATAGTTTTAGAAAATTTATAAAAAAATTGAAATAATTATGAAGGGCAATATAGTGATCATCACTGAAATTCAGAATTATTGTTCTAGTATGTATTGATTTGGTCCTTTCCAGAGACATCAAAGACATGGTAACTAATTACATAACAATGAACTGATTTTAGGACATCACTAACAGCTGTTATGTTTGCAGCCAATACGATTGATTGAAATAACTACCGGTAATCTGAAAAACAATGGTGCTGGAAAATTCCATTCTGCATTGTACTTGTACAACAGCAATTTGCAATATATATGTATATTCGTCTTTTCCCAAACGTTGACGATTTGATTCTTAATGCTGTGTAGAATCGTGTACCTTACTTATGCTAAAACATTTCTTATTATTGCCATATTATTTCCAGTAATATAAAACTTATTTTTTTAGTACAGAAAATATATTTTATTAACTAAGGCTGCCCAAAGTTAATTCTACATTTAACGTAACCCGCATGCGTAGGTTTAGGATATATTGGGTTTTGAAAAAAACCCAAACAAAATCCTATTTTGATTTGACTTTTTCCAGTTCGATTATACTAAAATACTGTAATCTGTAGAAATTCGAAATGTTTAGAGCACATTATGGACTATAAATCAGATACTCAATGGGATTATCAGGAAAGATCACTATTAAAGATGTGAACTATATGTAGTTTGAATACTCACTGTATTTGTATTAATGTAAATGAATGGAAATCATTGTTTGAAAATTTTGTTTTAATTTTATCGCCATCCCTCGTAGGTTTGGTATTTTGAAGTGACGTTAAACATTAATTTTGGGCGGCCTAACAGCACGTGACTTTATTATGACTTTATGTCTCACACGTCATTTGGGGTTTACGCTACTGCTACATGTAGCTGCATTGGTATATTCTTTTGATACGCTTTTTCACCATTTGAATGGCGTGATAACGTATTTTTTTAGTAATACGATATATCGCATTTTCTCGAAGTAATACGCTTTTAAATGGAGCCTTTTATTTGGCGTAATAAACGCATTTTGAATTTAGGAAATTATATGCAGTATAAAACTTGGTTATAGCGAAATCACAGGGAGCAATGGATTTACTTCGCTATATATCCACAATTCGGTCTTTCAATATAACGAATTCGTAATAAAATAAAAGTATAGCGAATTCGCTATATGTGCTTTATGCAAGTTTTCTTTCACATGACTACCATTTTTTGCTTTGTTTAGACATTAAATAATTTTATTATACCTTTACTGAAAACCTAAAATGTCGGATTGAATATTAAAGGATTTATGTGGAAGTTAATAAATTAATTCAATCATGTCATTTGGTATTGCTAAATTTAAAACTATGAAAGATTTCGTTGTAAAATTAAGATGTCAATTTCTACGGTTATTTTTCACCACTGCAGGATTAGCAATCAATTCGCAATATACCCGACGTTAAAAAGTAAAAACTTTAAAGGATTTGGTAAAAATTTTGCTGGAGACTCCAAAACTCATCGCTATATCGGTGTTTGTACTAAAGAGCTTTTTGATATACATGTACATTATACCAACACTTATGGGATCCGCTTTTTGATATTTAGAATGCACATGCATGTTAATTAAATTGATTTCTGAGTCACAGTTATAATAAGCCCTTTAATTGTTGTTTTAACGTCTTTTCGTTTAATCTTTCAAAGTGTAATTAAAACCTTTGATTAAAGAACTTTGAGGATCATCTTGGGCTAGCGAAGATGTTTGAGAAATTAATATTGAAATATTATATTGAATCAATCGTAATTATACATATATTACACCAATGAAATGGAATAATGATCACTAAAGTCAGTTACTGTCTTAATGTTTACCAAGCCTTCTAAGGACTTTTCTATCCTGTAAGTTGAACCTTATTTCTTGAGATAATGATACCTTAGTCTTTAGGTGGAATTTCCAGAGGTTCTTCACAAATCGCTTTCAGTTGGCGATGCACTTGGCAGTTGGTTGGAAGGAAAAGGAGGGCTGTGTCTTTTTGAAACGAGCCCATTTTTTTATTCAGTCACTAAGGACAACTAACATTTCATAAGTGGAGAGCCTGAATGTATTTTGTTGTAAAGTTTCTGTCATAATAATAGGAAGTTGTCAAGAAACAGTGCCGATTTTTGTCTGAATAATCATTGACATAATTAATGTTTCCTATAAAATCGATGCTTTTAATTTTCGATTGTAACGAAAACTTAGCAGATTCAGAAATAACACCCACAGTCTCGATGGTTGGCCTGTGAAGTCCCATTCCCGTCAATCATCCACACTAATATGTCTATAGTTTGAAAACATCACACATTTTAAAGTACAATCAGTGTGATTGTCATGTCTGATAAGAAGGTCCGTATATATGGTTGATCAATGATAGGCCCGTATTCTTTGTTAAAACTGTTTTTAAATAACAAGTTTATAATATTGACTAACTTGTGCAAAATAACGTCATAATTTAAATAATGCATCTGAATGGATGGACCTGCGTGACAAAAACATCGAATATTATTTCTAGGTCCTTGTTTATTTGAAATCATGACAGACCAACATATTATGAGTGACAAGAGAAAAAAAGAAAATGCGCGCCTTTATGCAGTGCGAGCAGCTTCGCGTCATGTCCACATGGTTACTACGTAAACAAGATGGCGACCAGTGCATGCTTGGTGAGGCGAATCCGTGGGTAAACATGCGTGTAGCTTGGCATAAACCACTATCGCTTACTGTCTGCTAGTGTCAATTGATCAATGGACATTTAAACTCGTCGTAAGAATGTCGGAAAAGCCGAGATCCAGGAAAATATCCTCATCGGCGGATCCTAAGAAGGGACGCCTTGCCGTGGCACCAGTGGAAAATCTTAAAGAAAAACAGGTCAGTGAAGTGGTAGAAAAATGTTTCAGCAACTGACCTTCTTGGACTTAACTAATTTCTGAAAGACACAGCGGTTGTTATCTTGTATTGGCTTCGTTTTTTTTTCTTTTCTTTTTTGAATGAACCTTTATGAAAATCATTCTTTACAGTATATGACATTTCCGCGCCAGATTTAATGATAAATAGATAAACAAATATTTGAAGGCCATCTTCGTCTGTTTGTCTGTCGTTAATTTTAAAGACCTTCAATTTGTATATAAACCATTTAAGTCGTTTCATGCTTTAAATTTTGCTTGATTTGAGAAGAGTGAAGAAATAGAAAAATTGAATAGGTCTAAAGTGTAGTTAACAAGTTCTTCACTCAATCTGAAATAATATATAATAGATAATTGAGTTTTTACATGCTCTTCTTAGACTACTTAGAGGGTTGCTTGATAGATTGTGTAAAGCCATTCTCCTGTGTATTTGGAATCATGCAGCAATTTGATTGCAAGAATTGTACAAAAGTGAGATTTAATTGCAATATGTGTAAGTGCACAGCTACGGCTTAATCACTCAGTCCGCTGTGCTTTGCAGTGCATTACTTAAAGTGCAAATAAATCTGTAATCAATACCGTTAACCATCAATTATCCTAGTAAGTCTATAACAAAAAGAACTGGGCAAAAATTTAAATTTCAAATAATGAGAATTCTGTGAACTTAATATATAATCTCTATAAAGCACTTTAAATTAATGGTGCATAATAAAATTTGTGTATAATTTAAAGCCCTATGTCAGAATTTTTAGGATACTTAAGAATTTGAAAATAAATATTGATTACATTCTCAAATGAAATGATAGTTTATAGGATAGGGGTGCTTACTTTAAACCTAGATACTTTGGATAAACTAGATGTCGTCACCTAAGTAAACATTTCATAGATCTAATCTTTATAGTTTCTTTAAACCAAAATCGGTATAACTTAAATATATTTTGTGCTATAATCAGTGCAAATATTTGAGTTCTTTCATGAAGTCCAAGGCTCACTGTGGAACTGTGGAACTAGATTAAGGCTTGGTTTGGTTTCCAAACAGTTTTCCATCGGCCATATCTCAGAGTATACAACATTTGTAAACTTTCTCTTTAAAACTTTCAGAAAAATAGAGTCATTTACGCAGTTCATTTATGCAGTGTCACAACTCATGCCAAACTTGTGGTGTTATTGCTCTGTAAGATATAATCAGAATCTTAGACTTGTAGGTCACTTTCAATCCATATAATTCGTTAGCTTCATATTGAGAGAAAATAAAAAAAAAATTTAACAAAATTATGTAATTTAAATTGATATATTTTGATAATACTGTGATGTACTTAAGCAAACATTGCATATTGATTTAAAATCAGAAAAATTCTTCATAAGATGTTTTTGAAATTTGTACCAAATCTGAGTAAGCTGTGTTGACAGTGGTCTGTTTTCACTCGCTGATTGTTCAATTGTCTACCAAATTAGCACGTATCAAATTTCTCCTCAAAAAGAAATTCTTGATGTTTTTATACAATAAAGATATTGTTAAAAAGAAATTTAATTCTTGAGTATTCAGAGACCTTTAACACTGAGAATGTTACTGATTTTGTCTATAATGACCATAGGTATCCAAGCTTGGAAATTTCATGGTGAAATACTTTGTACATTCACATTCAATTAGAATTATGAATAATCCATTTTGTTTTAAACTTCAAGTTAAAGGCAGTACCGTAGAGTAAAACAAATGTTGTTTGAACAAATAGAAATTTATTGAGCAAGTTGTACAATACAAATTAAGAAACATTTCACAAGCCAAATCATGTCGGGAACTAGAAAGAGTGCAGGAGTCTTATCTTTTCACTGTTGCTGGCGAATCGATCTTTGTACACTAGAATGTCTTCCCAGGAATAACTGCCTGCAGTTTATTTGCTTAAAATCTTTACTCAACATAAAACTTCGTCAAGCACTTTCTATCTTCCATTGACAGGTCTAGAGGATTTTCAGTGTCAATAAAATTCTTTCACTGGTAAAAGCCATGTTGATAAATTCAAACTTCAGTCTGTACACTCCATTTGTTATCTTTATACATTTTCTTTTTTTCTTTTTTTAAAAGGACTTGTGTGTTGCACCATTGGAAAATTGTGTGTATAGAACACATTACACTTTGGTTTTGAATACACAAAGAATTAATATATGAATGTGGTAAAAAATTGAAAATGAACTAAATTGATTAAGAAATCAGCAGGAGGTATTCATAATATTTTAAAAAACACTTGTTTACAAGTATAAAATTAGGCAGACATCTTGCTGTGGTATACTGTATTATAATAATGCTTATTATGAATATTTTTCGATAATTGAAGACAAATTTAAATAGAGTAATGCTTAAAACATGATTCCAGCAGTTTATGAAATCTTTTAAAGTACAACATTGAGTTTTATCAGTGAAACACATCAAGACTTAATTTTGAACCAGGTAAAAAACTTCAAACACAAATCACATATTACAAGTATATAAAATTGGGTGTGTATACCTTAACATATCAGTACTCAAAAAATATACTGTGAAACAAAATTTTAAATTTGACTTTAACATTTGAAATTTAACTTTTTGAATAAAATTTGACGAGGCATAATACAAAATTTAAATTAATCACTTCATACCCTGATTTTGTTGATTAAACCCTGATTGAATTAACTCCTATTCAAAGGAAAGCTAGAAACAAAGACACCTCCATTGTTACAAAAAATCATTGTATTTTTTTAAAATATGAAACAAGTAATAACATGTATAAATACTAAAACAAAACAAGTACACATCCATTATGTAATCTGACTAACTAATTAAAAACAATTTGGTTATTATCACTATTAATGTAAAATGAAGAAATCTGTATAAAAAAGCTATGATATTACAGTTTTACAGGCAGAATAAAATTTGTATCACATAATCGAATAAAATAAGTATCACAGATTAATTGAATATTGCTATTGATATTTTGATTTCATTCTAAAAAAGAATATTCACAATCACGTACAGGAAATAGAGCTATATTCATAATGCTATGGCTATAGGTCGATGTACATGGAGTAGTTTGGGTTTAAATATTAATTGACATACATTCAATACATAATACTTAGATAATTAAGTTTGCTACATTAAGTCTGTAGTAAAAGATACACAAATAAGCACAGTTTTTCTTTGGATAAGGCACACATGCATCAATGGTTTTTTTCACTATTTGCTTTCACGTGCTTCTCTTGGTTTTGTCATCACTTTTCGGTGCAGCAGGTCCGAAACTTTTCCCCCGCGTCACGAGCCCCATCTTTGTCCCACTGCTGCTGATCAGAGGTAGCGGTTTAATTTTGCGTTCAGGATGTGGACTGGACTGTTCACCATAGCTTCGATATTTGGAAATTAGTGACTGCAGACGATCACTGCCTCCCCTCTCACTCAGACTCTGTGTTCTTCCTAGAGAGTCCGATTTACTCAGACTCTGGTTACCTGCTGACTTTGGGGCAGTCTCATCTAAGCTTTGGGTTATGTGTTGACCATTTCCTGATTTAAGAGTATGTATCACCTTGTCTTTATCCTCAATCTTTTCCTTTGATTGTCTGAGCTGGTTTTCTAATGTTGTGATAGTTTGTTCTTTCCTTTCGATTTCTCCCACCAGTTTATGCAGCTCTCCCCTCATAGAATTTAGCTCACTTCCAACATCATCTAGAGATTCTCTAATCTGTGTTGGCTTTTTGGTTCTCTCCTCTTCAAGTTCTTCCTTTAACGAGCGCAACATATTTTCCTGTTTCATTTTGTCTTTCTGATTGCGAGTCAGTTCTGTGCGAAGATCTTCCAACTCAGCCTGCAACTCGCTCATATCTGGCCCAGACACTGGCTGCTTTTCAGCTTCTTCCAGCTCCTTCCTTAGATGCACGATTTCATGCTGCAGATCCTCCACCACTTCATCCAGCCTCTTTTTACTGCTTTCCACAAGAAGTAGCTGTCCGTTAATGAGAGCTACCTGTTTCTCAAGACCTTCCTTTTCTCTCTCTAATATGTCTACTTTCTGATATTCTTCACCATCGGGACCATATTTGTTCATGTACTCTTCATGTTGATCTTGCAGTTTATTGTACTGTTGTCGTACTCGGTCAATATCATCTGCAAGGCGATCTCTTTCCTCCTGAACTCGGAGTAGGTCGTATTTAGGAACCACAGTGCCGTCACCACCTACAGCCTCCTTAAGTTCGCGGTTTGCTTCTTCTAATGTCTGGCATTTATCGTTGATCGAGTCATTGATGTCTCTAAGCTGCCTGTTGGCATCCTGAAGTTCATCGACTCTGGTCTGTAGTTCCTCTAGCTTAGGATTCTTGTAGATGAGTTCAGTGTTTGCTAACAACTCTTCTTTCTGCTGTACTAAATTGTCTCTGACGTTTTCTAGTTCTAACACTCTGTTTCTTAAGTGTTCGTTTTCATTTCTTAGCTGATCAACGCGTGCTGTAAGTTGTTCGATGTCATGTAATTTTGCTAACTGTGATTCAGAGCTTTTTGTCAGAACCTCTTTCTGGGTCTCAAGAAGTTTGATCATTTGCTCATTCTCAGCTTTTTCTTGGATCATTTTTCTATTCTCTTCCTTCAGCTTGTTGACATCTTCTTGTTGATCTGTCAAGGCTTCATTATCTTCTTTTAGCAAACGAGTTTCAGCCTGAAGTTTTGCTGTTAGGTCTTCAAGTTCGAGGCATTTCTCAGAGAGAGATTGGATCTCAGCTTCTTTGCGACTAACTGAAGCTGTAAGCCTCTCACATGTGTCTTTCCATGTGTCCAGTTCTTCTTGACTAGTGGTAGCTGCATATCGCATATTGTCGTTGGCTTTGTTTAGTTTGGCAGATAATTCTTCAACTTTGCTCTCTAGTAAGAAGTTGTCATCTTTCTGAGTGCGAAGGTCATCTTTTAATTTGGTAATTAACTCATCCACTTCTTCTTTCTCTTTTTTCAGCTCTTTTGTCTTACTCATGAGCTGCTTGTTCAGTCTATCAATTTCTCCCCTTAATCGGTTCTGCTCCTGATTTCTCATGTCTCCTTGTTGTTGGTGTGCTCGTTTTTCATTTTCTAGTGCATCTATTTGTTCTAAGGCTTTTTCATAATAATTTCGCACTGAGTTTAGTTCAGCAGAGAGGCTGTCACTTGCTCTTCTTAAATCTGATGCCTCCTCTTGCAAAACGAGTTTGTCTTCTTCTATTTTCTTCATTGACTTCTTCATTCTCTCAAGGTCAGATTCCAACTCATTTATCTGATCTTCTTGTGCATTTTTCTTTTGAGCAAGCTCTTCTTTATTGATGAGAAGCTGCTGGTATTTATTGTTGAGGTCCATTTTCTCTTGAAACAGCCTGTCTCTCTCTCCAGAAACTGTGTTTGCTTTGATCTTCATTTCTGCCGCCTTTTCTTGAGAGCCTTCAACTTGTCGTACAAGTCTCTGTCGTTCCTCAGATAGCGCCTTCCAGGAACTTGCCAGTTTTTCATTCTCTTCCTTCATGGATTGAGTTAGCTTCCTCAATTCCATTAACTGCCCTGTTAACTCAGAGGTTTTCTTAGACAAATCTGCATTTTCATCCCTGAGAGTAGCATTTTCAGATCGTAGGTCTCTGTTTTCCTCCTCCATAGGCTCAAACTTGGATCGAGCGAGTTCAATAGCTTCCCTTGCAATAGCCATTTCTTTATTCATGTGTTCATGGTCAAGTTTCAGTTTATTGTTTTCTGTTTCTAACATGTTTAAAGCTTGAGAAGACTGATCTAGCAGAATGACACGTTTTTGATTCTCTTTTTCAGCAACTTGATGTTGGGCTTGTAAAGAACGTAAAGCAAAGTCAAGTTTATCTATTCTGTCTTGCATTTCTTGTCTCAGTTTAATGTTTTCCATTTTCAGCATATCCTTCTCCTGTTCTGTTAGTTGCAGGGAATCAATGGTTTTTCTGTACTCCCTCTCTTTATGTTTTAAATCTTCTAATAGAAATGCATTACCCTTGGCTGCACTCTCAATCTTTGATAATCTCTCACTCTGAAGCTCCAGCGTGCTTTGAGCTTCTCGCAGTTTATGCACAAGAACATGACGCCTATTTTCACTGTCCTCCAAATTGCCTTTGAGATTCCTGAGTGATCGATCCAGACGGAATGGAGTGTAAGTGTAAGGGGTCACCTCCTGTGTGACCAAAGGTCCACTAAGTCTAGATAGAGACTTGGATCTCACTATAGCTCCCGGAGAAACCATGGGTGATCTGGGAGAAAGTGAATAATCCTCGGATTGTGGGAGTCGACTGAGGCTGAAGCTTGAGTTAAAGCCACTGTCCTCATCGGGGAAAACACCTGAGGAGATAGCCAGAGAATCTGTCATCCCAAAGCGGTTTTGAGAGCTCCTTGGGCTGTAATAACTGCCCCCGATGTTAGAATAGGGCTCCATGTTGTTCCTCTCGCACAGTTCACTGGCCAATTGCTTGCCACTAGCTGGTATTTTCACTAAAATGGAGGCATGTTTGATGTCAGACACTTATCGAAGCTATTGAAAACAGAATTGTGTGCTACTGGCTGTAATCTATGAGCACAAATACCTCGTTCATTGATTTTGGTTTTGGTGGTAAATACGCTCGGACTTGTTTGGCAAACGAGACATTTAAATGCCATATCTGACAACATTTTATTTCTTGGTGATAAAGAAAATGACTCCATTCTCTGTTCTCATTTTTTAAAACTTAATGACAGTTTTTAAAATTTCAAAGGGTTTAATTCTTCTTTCAGTGTCTTGTGAAAAAGTATTTTAATTGACAACGAGATTATCAATCCCCCCTGGGTCGGTTGAAAGTCTCAATAGGTGGTAGTTTAACTGTGTCCCAGTGAGCTAATATCTCATTTTCTGATTAATATCCGTATATTCAGTGATTAAATTATTAAAAGTTTTCTTTTAGAAATAGTTTTCCTGATGAAACAATCATTTTTCAGTTGAATAGTACCTATTGATCCACAGTTAATCTGCTGATCCCCTGAGATTATAAAGTTAGTAAGTGACTGTTATGTAACACCAACTGTTTGTAGTTACTGCTCTATTGATTTTATTGGATAGACTTTACTTACACAGAGCTGTTAAATTGACATTCACTGTCACACCAAGGTATCTAAGTTGGTCAAATTCTTTTTAAATCTCACCTGTGCTCAGTGAGGTAGATTGCCTTCATTTAGAGTAGTCTCTCTTTGGTTGTTGGCTAGCCAAGGGTTTGCTAACCTGAAACTGTGGTACAATGTATATGTACTAATCTATCAATTATTATAAGAACTGTTTGCAGGTTTTCATTTATCTTGACACTTTGAGGCAATTTCAATTCAATTATACAATAAATCTCTTCGATATTGTTTTTAATTTTCATAAATTTTATTACTATTTTGAGAAGAAAATTAGCTCTTTGTTCATTAGAAAAATGAGTTCTGCAGCAATTATTGCAGATATGTATTAGTTAGATATAAAAATTCATATTAAAAGTAAAATTTACGTGATTAAAAAGGGGGCGGAGGGAGCAAAGCGACCGAGCACCTTCTAAATTTTACTTAATATGATCTAACTTACTTAGAACACAACCCACTTTTTCATTGGTTGATCAAAAGTTTTGCGCCAATCAAATATTATCTCTCTTTTGTTTACGGCTCTCTGAGCTGTCAATTGAAAAAGTCGCTGTAAACTTGGAGAAATTCTTAACGAGTAAAAACATCACTTAATAGAATATTTAGCGACTGGCGATTGGATGAAAAAGTGGGTTATGTTCTATATGGAGTTATATTTAAAGAATACAGAACTTGTCCCTATTCTTATATCCCAGGTGAAGAATATGTGAATGCAAAGTAGGAAAATTTGGAAACAAGCTTTTCATAATTTTAATAAATTTAAGGTGCATGCACACCTTAAATTGTTACAACCACTATCACCAAATGCATTTTTGCTGTTCCCTTATCAAAAAAAAAAAAAATTACATTTGGAACTTCATTTTTGCTAATGAAATATATATTTCCTTAGAACTATTTATGATTTACAATCTGCAGATGCTCAAGGTAATGTAAAACTCATGCACTTACCATGTAGCCAGGTCTTCTCTTGGACGGTCAATAGAGGATTCCACCATGTCTGCAGTTCAATCAGTACCAGCGTGTTATCTTTTTCATTTGGGCTGATTAATTATTGAACATCTCCACTATAAAAGACTGAACATTTCTGGGCTCCATTATCTAAGTTCTTGCTGCTCGGGTCTGCTGTCTGTAAAAGTCAAATCAAAATTCCTAATTGTCCTGTCAGCAGGCATGCTGATTGATTTGGGTTTTAAAAATGGAAGGTGAAATCAATTTTAAAATTAATGCATATCTCCTGAAGGTTAACAGTGCAGTTTGTATGCCCAGCACACTGTGTTCAATAAATACAACTAATGAAGACCAGTTTATGAAAGTGTTTTTTTATTAACAACAAAGAGACTTTGCATCTACCGTATATGAAGTATAATATATAAAACTAATCTACTGTAATTAAAATTAGAACTTCCATCTGGTCCCCAGTTTTTGATATATGTCGCTTATATCAAAAACTGGGGATGAGATGGAAGTTCTAATTTTAATTAGATAAAAATTTACTAGCCAATTGGGATATCATATTTATATCCCATGGAACAAGTTGCGAGGGGTATAATGTTTTGACCAATCCATCCGTCAGTCAGTCAGTCAGTCCTGTTTTTTTAATATCCCAACTCCACTTAAACCGCTGCATAGACTTTTGTAAAACTTTGTAGGTATATTTAGGACACAAAGTGTAGATATGCATATTACCAGGAAATATTCTGATTCCTTTATTAGCTCACCTGAGCTGAAAGGTATAGTGAGTTTTTCTGATCACTCTTTGTCTGGTGTCTGTCTGTTTGTAAACTTTTTATGTTTTTGACTTCTTCTCAAGAACCACAGGGCCAATTTCAGCCAAACTTGGCACAAAGCATTATTAGGTGAAGGGGTTCAAGTTTAAATTGAAGATACACATCCTCTTTAGGGGGAAATAATTAAGAATTATTGAAAATGTGTTGGTATTTTCAAAAATCTTCTCCAACAAAACTATTTTTCCAGAAAAGCTGAAACTTAATGTGTGAAAGCATCCTCAGGAAGTGTAGATTCAAATTTGTTCAAATCATGATCCCTGGGGGTTGAGTGGGGCCACAAATGATGTTTCAACTTTTACATAGGAATAAAAATAGATAGAAATCTTTAAAACTATTCTTCTCACAATTTGGCCAGAAAAGCTGAAACTTGTTTGGAAGCATCTTTAGATAGTGTAGACTCAAGTTTGATCAAATCATGATCCCCTTGGGTAGGGAGGGGGCCACAATGAGGGGGTTGGGGTTGAACTTTTACATAGGAATACATAGAGAAAAATCATTGAAAATCTTCATCTCAAAAATTGAAACAACAAAAGAGGTTTCAAGTGTTTGACATTGGAAGTTGTGCAGAAAAATTTGAAGATCATTTTAATTAAACAAGACCTAAATTGTGAAGATAATTTGTGCTTGATATCAAGAAGTTGATTTGATCAGAGTTATGGCTATTGCTGCTCAGGTGAGCGATGAGGCCATTATTTTTCTGGAAATTTTGGCCCTTTTGAACTTAGAATTTTGGATATATATTGAATATAATAATGATCAGCTTGTCAGCGCAACTCCTCTTAAGGAGTCTCGGGGGAGAATGTTTCAAATATACTATTTCCTTTGATTTTTGTCCAATGAAAGGTCAACTTATGAGTAAACTATGTACCAAATATAAAGTAAATTGACGGATAGTTTATCTGTTTACCGTGCTCAAATTTTGGTCTTATGTCAGTATCATCCCACTATTTTATATAGGATTATATAGGAAAAAGGGGGTTATCATTTTCAATTTCATATGTAAAAAATTACAAACATACAATTTTCTCCTGATTTTCAGCAATGAAAGGATGAAGTATAAGTAAACTTTTTGCCAAATTAAAACGAAATTGACCAGATAGTTTTCATGTTATCCGCCCTTATATTTTGGTCCTATAAACGTGTCTTGCCAGTCATTTTACATACAGAACTGTACAAAATAAAAGGATGTTTACGACTCAAATTCAATTTTATTTTCAGTAGATAAAAATATATGATTCCCCTCACATAGAACATGAAAGGATCGCGCATATTTTTATTTTGCAAATTATAATTTCAATTTTAATTATTGACGCTACAATAAACTGCAATAAAAAATGCACGACATTTATTTTTGTCAATTGTTACATCAAAGTCTCAACTGACATCATCGTAAGACGTTGACTCCGACGTGGATAACGTCGATTTTGAAGTAGCGGTGAAATGATAAAAATACTTCTGAACATTATTTTAAGGATTCATTTTACAAAAAATAAGTTTTATGTTATGTCATTTTTTTTAGAATAAAAACGTTATTTGATAAACTGTGTATGGTATTTGAACTTTTACTCTGCATTTGCATTTTACGACATTGAAACGATTTTCTTTAAGAAATGCGCAATACCTTGCGCAGAAAGCACAAAATTTTAAACCGCAACTGACCTTAAACCGCTGCATGGAATTTTGTGAAATTTAGTAGGTATTTAGGACACAAAGTAGATATGCATATTAATTACCAGGATATATTCAGATTCCTTTATATTTCTGGGAATGTTGGCCCTTTTAAACTTAGAATATTGGCCATATATTGAATATAGTAATGCACAGTTTGTACATGCAACTCCTCTTAAACCTCTGCATGGAATTTTGTGAAATTTTGTAGGTATTTAGGACACAAAATTTAGATATTCATATTACCAGGAAATATTCCATTTTCATTATATTTGTTACTGTTAATGACAAAAGTATAGATGTTCATGTTTGCAGGAAGTTTTTGATCTGATGATTTTTTGCGAGTTATGCCCCGTTATGAATCATTTTGTATATTTAATGCGTACCCTGCCATTCATTATGAGTACATTGTCAAGAAATGGGGGAGCATGGGGTATGTGAGCTTGCACACTTTTTTTTTCATTTAATGATATATTTGATTGGGAAAGTCATTAATCCTAGTAAAGCTATTAGGAAATGATAAATTGGCTACATCAATATCTGTCATCAAAAACCTTTAACAAACTTCTAGTTGAAACATTCTCTTATTATAAAAACTTTTTCAAATAAAGGAAAATAGAGACAAAAGTTGCGACTTCCGTCCAGCTACATGTATTATAAGTGTCACAAAATGATAACACTGTATGAAGAAATATAATACAATTTTGTATTCAATAGTCTATGTTCATTAGGAAATGTATTGATATTTTCATTCACTTTTTTCAGTGGACATAACATTAAAATTGAACTACATTAATGTTCTATTGGGTTTTTAATACTATAAATTCCCTATTGTATTTGCTTGAGTATAGAACGTAAAACCATGAGCGCCAAATTTTTATATAAATTTATATGGTTCTCAACTGTCTAATAAATAAAAGTGATACAGTTGAACTTCGATATCTCGAACACTGATATCTCGAATACAATGGATATGTCGAAATGATTTTTAAGTCCCAACCACTTATTTTTTAAGTATTTTACCCTCAATATCTCGAATACTCGGATTTCTCAAAGTTTTTAAATAGTCCCATCCAGTTCGAGATAACGAAGTTTGACTGTATTTAAAATCCACTTAGGGTACTTGTCGCTATTTTACACGAATATTAATTCCTCACTTTTAATTAGGAATTTACAGTATGTGTCAGAGCATCTTGGTACATGTATAATCACAGCAGAGTATGCCATTTGCTCAATGAAAAAGCTTTTATATTGCTTATTTTTGCATTTCAGTTTTAATCTTAACTTTTTAAATGTTTGACAGAAGCAATTATTAAGTGTATAAATGTCGTAAGGTATTAGGAGCAAACATATAGTAGGTATTTATTTAATATATCTTTAATGCAAGTAAGTTATTAGTTCCAGAAATTGTTGATACATGAGTAAACTATCTCAGAAACATAACTATGTTCATTTACAAACTTTTAAAGGGCTTCAAATTGTGGTTTTGCTAATATATGTTTAGCTAAGGTGCACGACACTTGTATGCTTAAATGGGGTGTGTACTTTAGTCTCACTGATTCCTTGATACTGAATGGAGGATATATCAATAGAAGGGTATAGGTACCTGATGTCTTCAAACCTCAGGTGTGAAATGAAAGGCAGTGTTTCTTCTTCCCATACATTTGAGTTTATAGCAGCTATTGGAGGTATCGAGATTGGCAAATATTGGATTATAGCGAGGAACTTTTTTTTTGTTATAATGAATTGTAACTTTCGTTACATGGTCAATATGAAATGACTGTTATTGAATTTGTGGCATTTAAAATAAACCCACATCAATGTTTTTTGTGCAGCATAAAGTCGTAAAAATTGGTTTTCAAAATGATAACATTTCCCTGCCCAGCGATCTGGAAATATTATTGTTTTAAATTTGTGACTTGTTAAATGTAACATTTTGGAATTTTTAATAACATTGTTTATGAAACAATGAATATGGCACAAGTCAATAATAATGTTTGAAAACATGGTTGCATAAAAGGTCAAAATAAAAAAAAAAATGTCATTTCATAGAATGAATCATAAATGACATCATGTATTGACTATACATATATTTCTTCAACAAATTCAAAAACCTGAGAACTGAAATATATAAACACAAAGAAGGTCTTTGATAGATATTTAAATGCTGCATCCATTACTGCATATTGTTGGAGTATGTACTGTAAAAAAGGTTGTTTATTTACGTAATATAGCTAGAGCGATGATTAAAGATCAAGGACCAGTAATTGAATGTTGTCATTGTATTTTGTGCAGTTTTTGTTCTTTGTACTTCATGGAGTCAAAGGTTTGCATGGTTGCATTGAATATACACATAGCAGACATAACAATCAGATTAAAACTTAAAAGGCTTGGGAGTCATCTAGGCATTTAATAACATTACCTTATTTTCTAAACTTTGTGTAAACATTTAAACAAAGTTGATCTCTACAACTTATAACCCCTTTGTTGTTAAAGATTAATATTAAAGTCTTTATTTAAATGAAAGAAGACTTTCATTTAATTCAAGTCCTTGTGTAGAATTCATTTCTAATGCAAATTACAGACATCGTCTCATTAGTCTGCAAAGTCCAATCTTGTGCAGCGTATGATCACTTCCATTGTATGAAGTTTCAAAGAAAACCATTTAGAGGTGATGTTGTCCCATGTATCGGAGAGGAATTAATTAAGTTGATAGTGAAGGGGGTTATTGGACATAACTGAGGATAAGATTAATTTCTAATATTACCGCATCAATAGTTTTATGGCGTGTTCATGTAAAACTAAACATTGATGACTTGGGAGGAGACAATAGATTTCTGGTGGTGTAATGGCACTACAAGATAAAGACTGTAAATACATGGAGTTATGAGACCCAGTGGAAGCCCATTACTTTCTTAAAGAGAACCCTGTTCAGTTGAGCACTTTTGCCTAGCTGCTATTGCTGTAACCAGTGGTATTTGAGTAGGGAAAAAGGTCGAGATTCAATAGTTGGAGACATTTAATAGAATTCAATCAAGTATACAGGTTTTAAGGGTTTAAGCCGCAAAGATGTGATTTTATACATTCTGAACTGAGGGAGTGATGGAGTTTTTCAGCTCTATATAATAGCAGGCTTATTCCCATTTTGCTGAGTGACAAGTTCATTAAAAGACCTACTCTGGCACTCTGAATCCTGCCAAAGAATAGGCGGTAATTAGACTGCATTCATTGGCTGAAGACTGGATTTGATTTCAAAATTGTTTACATATTAGGGATAGTATTTTTGATTGATGTGACTTTTGGCCCATTATGTTTTGACATAAATCCAGTCAATTATTAGAGTGTAAGGACAGTGTTTGTGAATATGATGTTGTTGTTCCCAGGACATGCAATGTAGTGTTTGATGGAATTTAGCCATTTGTTGAATTTTCTTTGATATTTTGACGAAATGGAAGACAAAACTAAAGGACGTAGATTTAGTGTAGCCGGCGGTCAAGGCGGCCGTAGAGGGAGTATTCTAATTCCTGACAAAGTGTACAGGGTAAGTACATGTATAAAGTCTCAATTAATCTATACATTCAAATCCTTTTCTGCAATGTCATTAATGCAATTACTGATCCATACCAATCGAGTCTAGTCTAAGGTTCTTGCAAATTACTTAGATCCCTCACAATTGAGTCTAGGGGTTTATAACAGTTAACTTGATCTAACCCCCCCTTGCAAGTCCAAGATTCTCATCCCTTGTTCGTATTCAACATAGTACATGGTTTATCATCATCATCATTTTACCAAACTATGTCTACCACTGTTTGGTGACTGCTTTGGAGTTGGTGACTATTGTACATGTTGAGTATTCTAATCCCAGGCAAAGAATAAAAATTCATAGAACATATAATTGCACTGACTTAAATTCAAGCTTATCAATAACAATATCGTATTTGAAGTTCTGGTTACAAGTTCCCTTTTCTGAGCTTGTTCCTTGCTGATGAAATAATGTAAATTCTGATCCCTGATGCCATCATTGCACCCATTAACTCAGATCCCAAGCAATCGGATCAGTTGAGATGAGATCAAGCATAAGGGATTAGTAAATTACATACACAGCAAGCAAAAACCTAAACATTGCATGGATGCACCGAACATGACTGACTTAGTTAAATCTCTGATTGAAATGACCAAATTTTTTGTATGTTGAGTTAAAATCTGTTAAGTGAATGTGTAAGGTTATGGAACTAGTTCTTTGTACAGTACATATAACATGGTCTCATTAGTGAATACATGTACCTTATTTTAACAGTATTCCCCTTAGTGACTGGCAGCTTACAATGTCTGGTGCAATATTACTTTCATTTTAACCCATATAAATATATTATCTAATTCCTTAATGTCTTGTTCAGCTAAATTTTGTTCAGCTGGTTTTGTAGTATGTTTACAAAAGTCCATAAATCATCAATCCCATAGTTTTTTGTGATGATGTTTTTGATCTTTGACTGATTTCTTACCCAGTATTTATTAAGCCAGGTCCATTTGATTCGATCATTTGATTTTGTGAAATTGTTAATTTTTTGGGCAATTGTTTGTAGATTTTATGGATTTCTCTCAAGCACATATGAATTTACATCCTCAACCAATTATACTGTATTTATGCATTATACAGGATAGCAAATCATCCCCACAAATCTATCAAAATCTAGAAGTCCACAAACATCCACATCATTTAATTTTGATAGTTCCACTGTAAGCGTTCACTGATTATTAATAGATTCTTCATCTCTTAATGAGAAATACCTATAGGATAGTCTACGTATGGTGGTTTGAAACTAATGGCAACACTTGTATCATTGAAAGAATCTACAGCACTATTTGATGCATGATGATAAAAAGTCCTAATCCCAAACCAAGACATTAAATTGGCTTTTAATGAGTTCATCTACAAAGTCCCATTACCCAGGAAATATATTTGTTATAGTCAACCTAGCTCTTCTGGTTTGATACAATTTAAGCTTGGATAGTTATATCGTTGCACAGATTTTCAAGTTCCTACTTGCAATTTCTCTTGAAATGTATTGAGAGTACAGAATATTTAGCATCTTTCATGTAACAATATATAGGTACAATCATATCAACTAACCATCTGATCAATGAAAATACATGTATATCAGTTATGTCCCTTGGTTCCTCTGCCAAGTAAACCTAATTTAGGAGAACTAAAAATAAATGATCTTGGGGACTTATCAATAACCACATGAAACTCAGGACAGTAAAATTAAAAAAAAGAATTCAATTGATTTTGTTTATGTCACATAAGGTAAAAAAATGTTCATGCTTTCATTAAACTCACATTCTTTCTACCAAAGTAAACATGTTTTACTTCCCCAAGTAGTGTAATGTGGTGTGGAGACTTAAAAATTCCCAAAATCAAATCGGCTAGATTATTTTATTGTTGTTGAATTGCATATATAAATTCAGTTTAATCTTAATTAGCCTTCTTTGCATTTTTGTGAATAATCAAATTACATGGACTAAAAACTTCTTAAGCTGAAAGAGATTGGGCAGATGGGTTAATTTTCTTGGGAGTGATTTGTGTACATCATCACATCAATGAAAAATTATTGCATAGAAAACATCCATAAGAAATTGATCCAGGCTCATAGATTTAATTAAATTAACGTTCCACAAAAACTTCCAATGAAATGAATTTTTGTAGAGCTATTATTATTTTTTCCTTTTATGAATTGAATAGCTATGGTTACTACCATTATTATAATAAGTTTTAATGGTGTGATACAGGAAATGGGTTATCATTACAATCTTTTCCATTAAGTAAAGGTTTAAATACAGGAATACTTTTGAAACTTTTTCATTTTAACAAAGTCAAATATTGTGCTTTAAAGCACTAGAAAATTGGGCTACTTGTTTTTTGTTAGCTAGGATACTCCGATAGAGGATAATTTTTTTCATGTCATTTAATTTTTTCCATCTGATCATAATACTGTGTGTATTTTTTGTAATATCTGCTTTTAAGGTGGTATGGGACATCTGTCGATTTAATGTGAATAAAAGTACATTATAATTAAAATAATTTAATTGGTTTAGAATTTTCAAATTTTACATATTTTAACCCAAAAATACGTTTAAAAATTTTTTGGAAAGGTAAAAATTTTAAAATCCCCAGCGGGATTCGAACTCATGACTCACAGATTTGTAATGAACCCTCTAACCCACTGCGCTACGCTGTTAGGTGGCAACTTTGGGAAAGATTACACTTGATTTTATTGTTTATTTTGATAAATAGTACGTCACAACATGGAAGTGTCCCATACCACCTTAAAGGGACTTGGACACGATTTGAGTTCAACATTTTATTTTTTGTTTTTTATGTATAAACTGGTTTACTTGTGCATTTTGAATGATTGACCAAAATTTGAATGTTTGAAGTCAAGTCATAAGAGAGATACAGAGGTAAGAATTCATTGTTATGTAAGCATTTACAAATAATGAAAAGTAATGAATTACCATTTATTTGACAAAATGACTCATGGCAAACAAGATAAACTGATTCAATGTGTTCATAAATAATATTAACAACAGAAAAAAGCAACATTTGATTGAAACTCATACCAATACCACACATATGTAAACAATAACAAGACTCTGGCTTTGTTTACAAAACAAAGAATTTCAAACTCTGTATCTTGCTTATAACTCAATATTTGACTTTCAAGTTTTGACAAAGCATTAAATATACAATAAGAATCGAAAAATAAAATTTAAAATTTTAAGCTCAAATCGTGTCCAAGTCCCTTTAAAATGAAAATTGTAGATATCTTGCATATACCCAGTAATCAGCTATTAATATTAACATAACTTTATAACATAACTATGAATCTGAGATTATACAATTGATTCAGTTATAAGTCTTATGCATGCAATGTTTCAATCTGTTGGGGGTGCCCAATACGAGGGCTGTTTGGAAATTATTGAGACGTTTATTCCCTTGGCAAAATAAGGTAAACTTTTGAAAATTCAGCAAAAAGTAAACCAGGATAAATTTTATTTATGTGAAATTTTTCTTGTCCATGACATCATCCCTGGTAAGCTAACAAACTTGCCTATGTCCAGTGACCCAGAGCAACCGAAAACTAGTCGCAACGTCATTTTAACGTGCCCTATTGCTCCTATATTTCACACACCTTACAAACAAATGAAAAACATTAATAATTCTTAATTTCTAATATTTTGTTATTATTTTAGGAAGCCAGCATTTACTTATTTTCTCCATTCTTGATTTTTGTGAACAAAACTTTAGTTATAGCTACCCAAAAATAAAAACTGTGGGACGTCTCTTATAGTCATTCTGTACATATTTAACAACCGTTGACGTTAGTTTGTATGTAATATTTAAGTATCTGTATCTGCTATTAAGTCCCCTTGTTTTCATTCTAGTTAAATGATCAGTCAAAAAAAACCCCCAATAAACTGAAGCTCTTGGCCCCTTTCCATCTTATTGATTTTGTTTAAGCAGTTGCTAGAAAAGGTCTTTTTCCGAGATTCTCACCAATTTGATATATATATATATGCTGCGCCGCCTTGACTTCAAAAATCATTATGCCATTGTTGTCAATTTTCTATGGCTTGGTTAATATATTTATACTATTTCATATTTCAACTCGAGCACAAGTGAAACTTACACAAAAATTAGTCACCATAAAAAGCAAAATGAGCATATATGTACCGGTTATTTGATTTTTTAACTATTAACTGTAGGTCTAACAACACTTTGTAAGTAGAAGTTGTAAGTTTTCCAACCTCTGAGTTTATGTCTGTGCTGGGTACCCCAAGCACCCACTTGTTTGTATACTGTCGTAAACAAAATATTAAATTTTTTAAATATTACTTTGTTCAATTATTTGTTACGCTTTGTTAAAAAGTTATACTATTTTCCCTAAAATCTGTCACTAAGATAGGAAAATATATGGGTTGTCTTAATAATTTCCGAACAACACTCTTACATGTTACAAATGTGCTGAGTGGGTGGCTGGTATTTGTGATGAGATAAGAGGGTTAAGTATTATCAAAGACCCCTATCTATTTGGTAATAGATAAGTTTTAAAGTAGACCATGATGCATAAGGCTTAAATTTCCATCTGTGCGTTTCATACTGTATTGGAGTTACTCCCCTTTGAATGTGAGGAAACAGAAAGTGTGTGTTTGGTTGTTGCTAAGCGAACAAACGCTTATCTCTGTGAAGTTTACTAAACTTTAAAGTGTAAATAGATACTTATGCCATGGATATCGAAATGAAATTTTTATGAGTTAACCAACCGAAAACACGTTAGACAAAAGATTCCTTGTTCAGGCTATATGAAAAGCTAGGTGTACAGGAATTGGGATATGAAATTAGATAGAAATGAGTTTGAATAATTGAAAATGCACAATGTATGCAGCAAAAATACTTCTTTAAATTATTTGTATTCAGATAAAAACCTTCAATGACTAATGGGTTACCGAGCAACAATACATACTTTTTGATAAATATTGATGAGTGCCCTTGTCATGCGCTTGTAATGCGCTGATTTCAAAGACAGAAAATTGGCCTTGAAATTTATGTATGTTTCATCAAAATTTTCAAGGAGAATTAGAATACATGTATTGGGAAACATTGACTTATGTATAGTCTTTGTATGTGATATATTGATGAAATTCAGGTGTTGAACAGGATTGAGATCAATGGGTACCATTAAAGAGGTTGTTATTGGGGGAATAGAGTTGTATTGGAAATTTCACGCTCTAGTTTATTACCAATTGATTATTCAAATTGTTCAATATAAAGATACTAGAGGGTTGTCAATTTATTCCTTCCTGAGAAGCGGTACTGGCATCTTCATATGCCACCGGTACACATCACATGTATGGAAGCAAATAGAGGCTTTGACTTGTTAAATTTATATAAAATTTTAAAGCTTTGACTAGCTATAAGTTCAGAAAGAGGCTGATGAAATTTGTAACTTGAACCACAAAGGGAGTCCACAGATAATATAAAATCAAGCTTTTCACATGTAATAAGAATTCCATATTTTTTATTTTATCACAAACCCTTTTTAAAGGGAAGTAGATGATGAAAGATAACCATGTAAACAATCAAAGATTTGTTTATTGTTGTGAACGCTTTAAGCCAGAAGGTATAAACACAGTTTAGTCAATTGAATACCTATGGTACATTACATTCAACTCATTTGACTCCATCAGTTGAGGTTAAATTATTTTCCTTTTCAAATTTTTAATCTGCCTTGAGCACAACCTCAGATGTTTTACAAAATGCCACTGATTTTATTCATAGCATCGTGAAAGATTCTAGATATGTTTGCTAGAGTTCTAATTAAAGAGTTTGCTTATTGAGATTGAAGAGATATAAACTAAATGGAAGAGCTAGTGCTTTTCTGTGATCTTCTGTTGCTTTGGTTTCGCTGACAATACGGTATCCTGAAGTAAATATTTTGATATGATGATAGTTATATGCACTTAGCTTGATCACTAAAACATTTTTGCCCTCAATCAATTGATGCTGTGAAAGTGTTGACTTTGTGATATAAAAGCAAAAGGCAAACAATAAATTATTAATATTTCTATAGCAGTAGTCTGAAACCTCCTGACATAAGTGACAATATGCCATTTGAGGAGTTTATGATACACACAGTTGAAGGGATTCCTATGACTCTAAGAATGGTAGATTCGCCAAGGAATCTTGGAAACTCCTTGAGATGAGAGCTCCCTTAGTGTGTTTAAGTAAACTCTATACCATCTACACCGTTAACCAATGTCAAAATTTGGTGAAAGACTGCTGATTGGGTAAACAATGGATTTTATGGACCACCTTTAGTTGATAATTACTGATTTACATAAGCTCATGACTTGCAGTCGAAGAGAATAAGAAATTTTTGAGTGTCTGGGTTCATCTTCCATTAGGGATTTACCACCCACTACTTGAAGACTTGAAAAGGTTTTTGGTCCTGACTTCCACAAAAACCTAAAAAAGTTGAATTCATTTGAAATGCCATTTAATGACTTCACATTGTATGAGAAAGATTCATTTGGTGTTAGCAATTTGATTAAATTGTCTGATATAAGAATAAATTAGAAATGAAGTGAAATCATAAGAATTAATTCCTTAATGGATTTAAATTCCATTGTGATTCTCTGAGATGTGAATTTTTATCCATGGAGAACCATACAAAATAGTGATAGTTTGATGGAAAAGTAAATATTATTCCATTGAACCATTGTGCAGGAAATTGCATGAAAATATATAGAAATATATATTGCCCAAGTGTATTTAATTTTGAGATTTCTAAGAGGAAAGTGTTTAAAAATGTGGAAATCCAGTGGAAAATGGAAAGACTTGGCTGCGAAAGCTGTACAAAGTAAAGATAAAACTCGGGAAACATCAAAGAGTCGAACCCGAGTACAAAGGAACATCTCCATTCAAAACCTGCAGGTAAGGGAACAGGGAAATTGGACCAAAACTGTGGCATAATTGGGGAAAGATCCAAGGACTGTGCATGGCTAATAAAAATTTGACAGTATTATGATCTAGAAGCAAATTTCAAATATGAACACAAACTACTTAACACAAGGTTTATATATTGCAATGAAAGCTGATGTATGATATTGGGCTAATCAATTGTTCAGGTTCACTTTTTGCAGTTTGAGAAGAATGGCCTTCTCCTATAAGATTAAAGTTGATTTTTAGAGAATACATATATTTCTGTTCTTACAAACCACAGTAGGAATGTTTCCTCTAGAAGTAAACTGGATCATCCATAATTGACTCCTTGCTGTTTTTATGCATTGCATTACTCATCTCTACTGGATGAAATTGATTTATCTTCGAACCTTTCTGTAAGAAAGTCTAATATGAATGAAAATGGAAATTTTTATTTCCATGCTGGGAAAGTAGGAAATTAAAATTTCTCTCCTTTTTGTGAACAATTTTATTTGATCCTCTAGATCTCTGTAAGAAGAACCCTTGATTATGTGTGGTTGACTGTCTTTGACTCTGAAGGACAGGAATAGTGTTCCTCCTGCCTATTATTGGGCTTTAAATTAATGCAATAAACTCTCTAAATCACAGGGAAGGTAAATAAAGTAATATGAGGGAGGCTAGCTTAATGTTACAAGTCAACAGCTCCTTATGGTCCCCATGTAATGGTGTTAAAACCATTGAGAACTGAGTTTGAAACTTACTGACAAACTTTGGCAAACTCTGAACCATTCTAAAGTATAACATTGAAGTTGTTTGAGGAAGAACTTATCATCATCTTAAAGGATTATGTGATATTATCATTCTTTTCTGAAAAAAATGATACATGGAAATGTGATATTGTGTTTTTGAATTCAAAAGGACAATCTTGTACTATTGGAAAAATCTCACAGAAATCGTGAAGTCATTTACTAGATAATGGGCCTTTGTGGTTTTAAATTGGCTTTTTGATTGGTTTGCAAACCTTGAGTAAGAAGTAGGATTGAATCCTGTTACCAGGCATTAGCGCTGGTTCTAGCTCTACTATAACGGATGACTGAGTACTGTGCTTATCATTGTTCCAATCTTCAAAGTGAGTTCTGCGCAATAAGAGTGATTATCTCCATCACTTTGGCAATCTGCACCATTAAACTGGTTACAGACATTGATTCGGCTTTGCTGATCAGAGATGCTTTCCCATGCATAATAAATTAAGATATGGACTATGGCAATTTTGTGCAATAAGATAATACCTCACCTTAGATAAAAATTCCTTGCTGTTGACAAGAGAACGGTTTGCAATTCTGCATACACTTGTGTATTAATCTCCATGTAATTTACATTAAATTGCTCCATATTATTGTCGGAAAGGTTTGTTAAGCTCTGTTGATGCTTTTACTGCTTTAAGTTATTGAACTTGTCAAAAGACTTCCTATGACTGTTTTCCGTCGTGTATCCGTAATTCCTACTTAAAGTCAGCCTATTTAGCTCCTAACCAAGGTTATTCAGTGGATAAAAGTCTCTATCATAAGAAGTGGAGAAACTTGGTCAGATTGGGATCAAATCTCATGGATGAAGTGTGAAATTTGATTTAATTTCTATCATGAAATTCAATGCATACCTGGGAAAAAGCAAGGAGGCTGGAAAATTTGATCTTCTAAAAGACACAGTTATTTATGGAGACTGAATGAAAAGGATAAATATCGTACCATATACCTGGGAAGCAATTGGATAACTTATTCTGGAGAAAGCACAGAGTCTTAAAAGCTGTATTATTTCTCTACGATTATGTCGCGATTAATGAAGAAGGCTGTTCTAAGAGTAAGGACTCGGATCCGACAGCAAAGAGTTGTCGATGTGATTGTAAGTATGTACCATAACATTCAGGCATTTATAGAGTTTATATTTACATTTAATGTAAAGTATATTTTATAGAAAGTACTTTTCAGGGTTATGGGGTTGTTATATAATTTTTCTAACAATTTTTACCCTATACAATTCTTATTTTTTCTCAAGAAAATTTCAATGAAAACAAAAATATTACATAAGAGATAAGGTTACATTGGAGTTTTGCATGCTTTCTTAATTTGCAAGAGGAACATTAATTGCATGCAAAGTTTAAGACTATTTTTGTAATGTTTGTTTCTGAATTGTTCAAACAATTAAGTTTTTGCAAATTGCACATTTTCCCCTTGGTGTCGATGAAATGACTGCTGACATGCAATGACTCCTCGCAGTTATTGATGGCAATTTGGTTGCATCTACAGGATGTTTTGATGACATTGTGTAAATTGTCCCCTCGTGCATATAGCACAATTTACCTGCAAAGTATCACAGATTGCAGTCATTATTGCCATCACTGGAAATCAGCTTCCTCCTCAGTTCTTTATGAAACAGTCTGGGCCTTCATCCGTTTAACTTGACTACCAATGTCTCCTAGCTTTGAAGGAGATCGCAGTTGTCATCGGAATATACAAGGCAACTGTTGTCATCCCAGACAGAGATAAGCCATTTCTCCTCCGTGTGCGGATGTGATGTTCCTCCATTTCCTTGGCGGGAATCTCCTGTGTATTTATTATTAATGTAGTTGTCATTTGTTAGACGGAGACTGAGACGGACGAACCCCCATTACACTCTACAACCTGATGAATAGATATTGGAAACCTGTAAGAAATCAGTGGCAAGGTCTCCGGAGATCACACAAATGCCATGTACTGCATGTCTTGAACGTCACTTGGATGGTCATGCTTTGGACATAAAAAATGCAGATGTTGGTTTAGGTTTTAATGTTTTATATTGTGAGAAAAAGCTACCAGAAAATAGTGTAAATGTCTGAATGTGATAGACTTTTGAAGTCAATGGAGTGTTTAAAATGCCTTTGATTACCATGTTTGTTGCATCAAGATTTCCATGTTTGTTTGGGATTTTTGCACTTTAAGCTAACAGTACTAGTTAGTCAAGACTCAGTGGCAAGATATAGAGTCTGCATGTACTGTAGTGAAACACCTATGCCATATTTTGAAGTCAATTAAAAAGTTCCTAAAAATAAATTTAAAAAAAAAGAGACTATGGCGTCTTGGAAACAAATGATCAAACTTCACCGAGAGAGAATAGCCCGCTTGTCCAGTGTAGGGTCGCGGGGCAAATACCAACTTGCACAACAGATGGTAAGGAGATTTTAAGCATTTAAACAATAAGATGCTTTCTTTGATGATTCATGTGGGATATGAAGTAGCGACATTACACAGAAAAAAATACATTAGCATGTAACTAAATTTATGTTTATGTACCTCAGTACATTAGATAAAAGAAATGGCCAAGTCGTCTAATATGGGAATTAGAGTCTGACATCATCATGATTATTTCGTGCAGTTTGTGATTTTTCTTAGGTCGCTGAAGATTTCGGCTGATTGATAAACTGGTTAGAACTGGATTGTGTAGATTTCAGCCCTCTCAGTTTCTTTAGAGCTATGAATCACAATTGGTTTTCTTTAGAAATAGAGGAGAAAATACTTGGTAGATGTAAATATATAACAATAAAACTGGATAGAAAAAAATTCATGTGCAACACATCATAATAAGATGGTAACTATGTAGGAAACTCGAAAACATCCTCTGTGCAAAACAGCTAAAGAGGTGGTAATGTAGGTAACTCAACCATTTATTGCCAGGTCACATCAGAAATTTTACAACTGTTTACAAGATTATGGTATTGTAATATAGCTGTTTAATTATGTGTTTGGGTATACATGAATAGATGGAATAGAGACCTTTTGATGTACATGTTTTTGTTGTATATTCTAATTTTAAAGGCAACAGACATTCAAAAGTGTTTTTAACATAAAGGTTTGTTTTTTAATAAATTTTAAGTTTTGTATTAATTATGAGTATGAACATATGGCTATAATGCTTGGAATATTCTCCACTTTATTTTATGGTTGTCATAAACTAAATAATCAGACATGATGCATTGAAATCTTCATCAGAATTCTCAAATGAATACCATATGTGTAACTGTGCATGAGTACTTGATGGAATTTACTCAGTTTTGATACTTAAATGACTATACCCAACCCCAGAACTTTAATTTCACCTGAAAACTCAGATTTCTCAATTAAAAAAACCAAATGATCTCTCTTTAAGACTTTTAAAGTGTTACTGGATTTTGCTTGAGAACTGGATTTAGAAGGATGATCATGAATTTTCATTTGAAAGTTCTTGTCAGAGTCCTTTCTATCAAAATTCCTTCTAATTCAATGGATCTATACAGTTACTGATTTCAATGGGGTGAGGGTGGTAGGGGATACTTTTAAATGATATTATCTATTACCTTTGATAATTTATGCATGTCTGATATTAAGGGGAGGGAAAACTATTTTGCAGGTCTTTTGAGATGTTCATCAACAATTTAGCATTCAATCACAAATAGTAATATCTGCAGCTGTACATGTACTTATTTATCTAGAGCACCCTCAACAGCTTTGAATCCCTCCTTTGTGCAATAAAAAAGTGGAATTTCTTATGTTGGATATCCTTTGTGTATTGTAGAAATATGGTCCACTTGTATTTTACTTGAGTTCCAAGTACAAATTCTCAGTTCTGTTTTTGATTCTGACACTACATGTACATATACACTGTAACAGTTAATGATAAATGAATGAACACAGACAGGCACAGCTGATAGTTAGCTGTTTATTCATTAAATGCTTATGCGCCTTTTGTACTCTACCTGTTATTAATCATGCTGTTATTTACACCTCGGGGATTAATACCTGAGATTAAAAGCCATTAGCAGAAATAACTAGTATTTCATAATTAATTAGGTCTTAATGAGAGGTTACTAGGTTAATAATTAACCATGCCAATTAATGATTGTAAAAAAAAAAATCCACCCAGCAGTAGCCATATAATACTGCAGGGTATCTTGCTGGACCGTGGTAATTTGAACATTAAGTTTAATCCCAGTAATTCATGGGATTTGGCCTCGACTCCTTCTTTCCTTATGTGAACAATGGGGTTGATTAAAACCCTTTAACCAATATTTGTTCTTTGAAGAGAAGGTATATATATGCAGACAATAGAACAGGCACATGGAGGAATATATAGATAAAATTGATCTGTCCATGCAAGTTAGAGAAATTGACATTTAAATTCGGAACACTATGCCGGCTTTGTGTTTGGGCACCCACTATTAATATTTTGTTTGATCGTTTTACTCTCTTCTGGTTCTTATCTGTGACATGATTGGTTAATTTTCTCAATATACGACACATGGAAACCATTGAGTTCTGGACTGTTTGTGTATGCTTGTTATGTACAAAGAAATGAAACCTGTCAATTTTTTTGGACAGTCTTCAGGGGTGAATTGTTGTCACCTGATTTGATTGTGTTACCTGTGATTGTACAGAACCGTTTTTTTGTGTTGCTACCGGACACGACAAAAAGTTATCTGTCATTAACGGCAGATAGGCTGTAGTGATATTGGATTTTATTCTATGGATTTTTCTCTCTCGTAGTATGGATCTGTTTTTAGGCACTGTACAGTAGATTTTTAAAGAATTTTAATTAGTGAAAGTTCAAAATGGCAGCAACGTCGACAGTGAAAGCCAATAGAGAGCTTCAGATGGTAAGTTTTGCTGTTTCTGTGGGGGTGGGGAAAAGGTGGTAGGGGTGAGGGCCAGGCTATGAGAATCAGAGGTAAATTTTGATGGCTCAAAACACTCATTACTTTCATAGACAATGAATGGAAACAATTATTATATACCGCACTTGTAGAAATCATTATGTTTAAGTTAAACTAAACAAATTCATGTCATACCCGGCTAATTGTTCACCTTTTGTGTTATAATTTAAATATTATATCAAGTTGTTGATATGAGTTTTCTTTGTAAATATACAGACCATAAGCACATGTGTGTGGTATATACAGACAGACGAAAATTTAATGAGTGTATAAATTTCTTGGTTACCGACCAGTTAGTATTGGAAGGTGATACTGACTTTGTTTTCAATATTTGGTTGGCATAAAATTTTGTTAAGAAAGTAAAGAATCTAATGATTCGAAGAGATTTTTATTCTTAATTTCCCTCTTTATTGTCTTATTGATAATATCATCTTAGTAATATCCATAAGTATATTGTTGCCATGTAAAATTTCCATTCATACAAAATGCAGTTCTGTGCAGTGAAATTCTTAATTAAATTGGTTGGATTTTCGGAGATTACACAATGGGATTTATGCAGTAGGAGTGTGGGAACATTTCTGTTTATCTATCAGATAAACTTCAACCATTTACGATTGAATTTTTGGCTGATTTAAATGTTGTTGTTTAAAAATAGTCATTATGAAGATTGGGACAGACATCTGTCACAGGATATCAATGCTTGGGCCGTTATAATCACAGATAATCTGCACTCTAATCAGATTAACCTGATCTATGCAGATGTTATGTAATAATGTGTGAGTTATTACGTAGCAAGTTGAAATTTGTTTTCCTATGAAATTTTGTTTATATATTCATCGATTAAACCTGGAACAAGGAACAACTGAATATTATTAAAAAAAAAATGTTAGACCATTATTCATAACCATGCAGGCATGCATGTTGGTTGCATGTTGATTTTCAACAAAGAATGCTTTGCATGGCTTTAAATATTTCATATAATCCTCTTGAATATTGGCTTTATTCAAAATTGCTCATATTTCATATACCTATTTATCAATAACTGTTAATTACTTCAAATTCCAAATTTGTTCCAGACTAGAACTTTTGCTGGGGATTCAGCATTTGTGATGAAAGTGCGACTGAGGCAAAATCAACCTTGTAATTGTATTATTTCATAGTTTGTCTGAATATATATATATATATATATATATATAGTATGTCATTTCATCTCATGCAGCTTAATTACTTTAAAGTTTATACATACTATGCTGTAAATTAATTATATGATGAAATGAATTTTTCAAGTGAATAAATTTTACTACTTGGCCAGGGTTAAGGACAGTTTAAAGATAACAAAATTTAAGCATAAATGCATAAAGATTTCAAAGTAATGTATTATTATACTTGTAATTGGAACACCAATATTTTGTTTACTTATACAGAGAACTTAAGGTGGTACACTCTCTCTCTCTCTTTTTCTCTCTCTCTCTCTGGATGGTTTATCTTAAATTTTTTTGTAATTCTCACTAGTACTTTTGAATATCTCTTGAACCATGGGCCAGCATTTAGGAATTACTCACATATGCTTTTAAAGGAAAAAGTTTTTCCTTTATTTTACTAAGTTAAAAAAAGAAAAGAATTCTTATCACACCAATAGATCCCAATATAAGTATATATAAGCATACCGCTCCTTAATTATTCAGACCCTTGGCCCATGCAATGATCAGAATTTTGTCTCTGTTTAATTTATCAGCAAGTGTAATATTGATTGTCGATCTTTATAAAACTGTCAGTGTCAACATTTGAAACTCACAGCACTCAGGGTAGATAATCCTGCGGGGTTTACATTGAAGTTAACAATCAATGACTGAATAGGGGGGACCTGTTTTATTGCTCAAATCACGAATTTATCACGTTATCGCACCGAAATCTTAACTACTAGATAAACTATCATAAATTATTATGACTATCAGCCATGAAATTTTTTTGTTCAAGGGCCTGGATTTATTTTTGTACCCACTTAAATCTGAAAGTTAAGGACAGATTTATCAAGACATTCGTGTAAGAAAACCTTCTAGATTCCCTGGGCACCCAGATCATTATTTGCACAAGATCTTGGAACATTATAAAATGTTTACATCTTCAGCACTGTTCAAGTTTACCAAAATCTTTCATTTAAAAAAAAAAGTTAATTGTATATATGGTGTGTCATTCCAACTTTTTATATGTCACTGTGTCGTATTTCATTTTGAAAAAGTAAAGAAATCCTTAATTGCATACATGGAAAGAAAAACCTAAGGTCATGTAAAAAACCCAATAGAATTGTAAAGGTTTTCAGCAGGATAACAAAACTTACATTGAATTCTTTTGAAGAGTTTTTAGTTTGCACTATTTTGGCAAGCCAAAACTTCAAAGGCTTGAGTTGAAATTATACATCCAAATCAATACTTGTTCAATTTGCAATGCCACCTGTTTGTAAATATAGGACTTTATTGTGAGGCGAGGGGAAATGGTTTGTAAATATGTACCAAGTTACCTTTATTAAATTTTGTAAAATAGATGGTCTTATAGGACTATGATTAATTTAAATGATTCCATTGCATGTGCAATTTTCCAAAATGCTGATCTTCCTGTGAAAAATTCAATCTCAAATTTCTTCTGCGAAATGGCTGGACAAAAAACCATGGCTTTTTCTTACGGAAAATCAGCCCTCTTCATGGGAAGAAGACTATATCAATGCAAACATCCACTTGTACAATAATGTTCAGGCTGGAAACAAAAGCGTTAAATTACTTTTATATTGTACGATGACGTAATGAGCATATGATCTTGAATTAAAAACTTGAGAGATAACCTATAAAAATTCTGCTCATTGATTCAGACATATGCTTGTTTAACACTTAGTGCTGAGATTTTAGTGATGGGTCACTGCTGCTTTTGCAGTGTGCATCTGACTTGTGTAGTTTTTCATCCAACAGTCATTACCTGATTACTGATAATCTAGCAAAGCATACATAGTGAAAAATAATAAAAAATTTAAAGATATACTGGTACTGATCAAATGAATACATTTAATAGAGTAGATTCGAATTGAGTGGAATTCAATTAAATTGAATGGATTCTTTCCATTTTCTTTGGTGCCATGAAACACTTTAGAAATGACAGTTTAATATGTAAAATAACAGGATTCCCATATTTGCTGCTAGACGTGAAGAAAAACATGAGAAGTTCAGGGGTATTTGAGCAATCAGAGCAGCTAGAGAGCGCAATGAATTAGGCATCATTTTTGTTTAGAAGGTGTTGACTTATTCTTTTTTTTCTCTTCAGCAAAAGCTCAAAGAAGAGAGGGAAGCTAAGCGAGCACATCTAGATGAGCGTCACTTCTACATCCTACAGACCGTCGCTGACAGCCTCGGTCTGGAACTCACTGAAGTGGAGGATGCCATATTGGAGGGAAATCAGGTACGATTCGGGGTCCCTTAGAGCCATGCCAAAAATCTTCGGCAGTAATGAAGCAAAGGGATAAAAAGCTACAAATCATGATATTAAAATAGGCACTTTTGTATTGTGCATTGGAACAGATTATAATATCATAAAAAAGTTCATCATGATAGTTTCATGCACAACCCATATACTGGTATGTAGTGATGCAACTCCTCGGTTAATAAGAAATTTACTGTATGCCTTCTTCTTACTTAAAATTGACGTAGTTTTTTGGTGTTTGTAGATTGAAATGATGGACCAGTTCCTGAGTCCAAACAGTGTGAGCCAGCTCTTGTTCTATTACCAAGAACCAGAACATGTGGAACCAGGTACAGTGTCTCCATAGCGATAGTAGTCTGCTGTGTGGCTAGTCAAAGTGTAGAGAACAAAAAAAAAAGTCATTTGTGAATGAAATGATCACTTAATGGATCAAATTATAAAATGTTTTTGCGATTGTTGATCATTGTGCAATATATTAGATGCTAGATTGTGATTGTGAATTGATTATTGCAATAGGATGAGGAAAGCAAACACTTTAATTGGTTAATGGTTAATGGTTCAGCACCATTTTGTCAATGGAGGATCCATGAACAATCTTAAAAAAAAAATCATATGTGCACCATATTTGTTGTTAATAACTTGGGGCTACTGTTTTTTTCTAATTTTTCTCTTCCTTCCAGTGCACGCGGGTATTTACATTCCTATATCAAACCGAAGACGAGAATCAAATATTTGTATGAGTCTATATCTATTCAGATATTGTTGTGAATTGTATATGTCTCACATGTCGTAAATTGAATATATGTTGGTTGAAAATGACAAACACTAAAAAAATGCAGTGGAATTGATCAAACTACTAATCAATATACCGTTATACAGATGTCTGATCCTATAATTCATTTCGCAAAAAAATTATACCTAAAGTGTGCAATTGAAAATATTAATAATTCAGAGTTGTAACTATACTTGTGCACCTAGGTGATGGAATCCTAAACCCAACGGTTATAGATCAGAACTCTCAAGTATTAACAAATTGGTGCAATTTGTTCAAGATCTTTAAATTTGAATTCAGCTTGTGTTTTCTAGTAATTAGGCCTTACCAATAAAAGCTTAGGGAAAAATAGATCTGCTTTAGCAATACAAACAATGGAAAATTTTAAATGTTTAAATCCCTGTCAGGTCCTGTTGCCATGGAGATGTACAAACTAAGACATCATGGTTTGTGTTCTGAGGGCGTTTTTTTTTCTGTATGTGGGACAACTTCATATCTCTTTTAAATGTAACCAAACGTTTGTCCTTCTGGTATTTCAGTGGCAGTCGGATTTCATATTCCCCAAACTGCTGAATCAAGGAAAAAAGACCAGAATATTTGTATGATTCAAAGTTGTCTGTTCCCTACTCTTCTTTCTAAAGGCTCTGATATGGACTTTCCCCATTAGTCACACCTAATGTCATTTTGAAATTCCTTTTTCTAGCTGCATGTCTTTAAAATTGGCAGCATTTCAAATAGGGTTTTTTGGGGACTTTAAATAATAATATGTAAAAGTAATGGATATATTTAGAAACGGTACATATGTGAACAAGTGCTTATGACTAAAAGTGTTTGGTTCTCTGTCCATATCAGAGTCTGTCTCCATTTAGTCAGAAATATAGACAAGTTCTCAAAAAATAATCATCTTTATTTATAAATACTAGAAATGATTCACCACAGCTTAAGATTGAAGCTTTCACCCTAGGTTTATATGAAGCAAATTTTTTTTATAGCTGTATATATCATTTGAATGAATTATGCAAACAAGGCAAAAACATGATTATATGCCACTTAAATTTTGCTAAAATAATGATAGCGCAAATCACACAAGCTTCTTCTCTAAGCAGCATTTCTTCTAACCTCATGATTTTTCATCTTCTTTCTCTTGAACTGTTTTTGAATATAGTCATCTTTTTTTTTTTAGTAAAAATTATATTAAAATTTTTAGCACATCCATTATGTTACTCTTCATTCCCTGATACCATTTCTTACTTCTTTTAGCGTTTAACCAGAAACATTTTAAGTTTTTGTATTATATTGATTTTATGTTGAGTGAAGTCTATTTTGCTATAAAATATATACAGTTTGTTTTTCTTTTGTCAGCAGATTTGTTTTTCTTATGTTTTGTTTCACAATAACATAGCTAGCAAACAATGCCGGATGTATTTTAGATTTGCAGTTGAATGTGAAAAGGCACCATTATAGATGTGATTTTAGCAAGTTTTCGATGCAATGTATTAATGAACATACTTAGTCATGCACATTGTGTCATAATAGAAACCGAATATAGTACTATAGTGTTATATTAACCTGTAAGACTTTGCTTAATATCGAACAATGCACATATGTCCTTAAGAGTTCATTTACTTACAAGGATTAATTCTCTAGTACACGCAGATTTATTATGTAAACATAATCCCTCTATAAATGCTTATTGAGAATTAGGGTTACTATTATAGTTAAAAGAAATGAATGGTGGGCTATACTTATGAAATTAAGTGTATTAAGTAAACAGAGATTTTAAGATATTACATACAACATTATATAAGAAGTGTAAAAAATTGTAGGGGATTTGAAATAAGAAAAAAAATTATGTTATAAGAAAATTATTATTTTTAACAAATTAAAATTACTCATATATTCAGAAGAAAAAAACCCTGTATTATCTTTATGCACTTTTTATTAGTGTTTAAACAGTGTATGTTGTTTTTGATAGTGGATCATTTGAGAGTGGGACCACCTCAAGCCAAAGTTTCCAAGACATCCAAACCCAAGGTGTTTGTCACCAATGGTCGAGACATTCCCCTGCGAGGAGTGGCCCTAGTCTTCACCAAAGTGGCGGAAGCAGACGTCACCATCACGGAAACCAATATCATGAAGGTAAATAATCAAAAATAAGCAGCTGGAAAGACGTAATACAGTGTTTAATTAATTAAAGTCCCTTGATTTTATGTTAAGAAGAATTTCAAGAATAAGAGAACCATTTTTTTTAAATAAAAAAAAATCTTTCCATTGCAATATGTATCATGGCAGAAGATGTGGAATAACATGAATTTCAACAGGCAGCAGTTAACAAGTACTTGGATATTTTATTTTCACAACAGGAAGTGACCTTCACTCGTTTGGATACCAATGGGAATGGGAAAAATGGCAGTGGATTGCTACATGCAGTGGAGACTCTTCTGTCCTCCATCTTTATTCCTGCCCTGAAAAACCTGGACAAGGGATGGGGAGCTCTGGGCACTCCTTCTGGTGAACAAGTCCGACAGGACTTCTTGAACACTCTGGACTCTTTTGTCTCAGTCCTTGTTGGTGAGGAATTTTTTAAGTTATATTGATGGATAAAAAATCAAAACAAACAGCTAAAACAGATTATTGATATATGATCAACTTTGGGTTGATATATATTTAATAGTTTTGTATGCAATCATTTTACTATTTAAGGCGCACAAGAAAGTTTGGAAGAAAAGGTCACGCTCAAGCCCTGTGAGACATATGACCTTTCCAAGATCCAGACCCCGGCCGACTACCAGGCAGTAGCCAACAGCTCTGAGGCCCTGGAGGGGATCGAGAACTGCATGAACGTCTGGCTAAAGCAGTTGGAGCAAGTCCTGGCAGAGAGTGAGCAGATGAGGAAGGAAGCTGACGACATTGGACCACGGGCTGAGCTCGACCACTGGAAGAAACGAATGTCACGCTTCAACTACCTCCTGGATCAGATCAAAGGACCTGATGTGAAAGCTGTGCTGGGGGTCTTGCATGCCTCCCAATCCAAGCTCATCAAGGTATTGCATTTCACTTGTATCGATTTTGTAGAAATGATAGGAAGTGCTATGAAATACTTTGAAGTAATTGAAGTGTGTTAATTTCTATTTGATGAATTCTCATGATTTTTGTTGTAGCAATGGCAAGAGCATGACAGGAGAATCACTGACTTAGCCAATGAAGCCCGTGACAATGTCAAGTTTCTGTACACCCTGGAGAAGTTCTGTGACCCACTGTACAACAGCGACCCCGTAAGGACAACTCTAATTTGATTTTTTCATTTTTATCTTCTTCTCTTTTGCTTTCTGCCAAAAGATAACAGTAATATTGGTTTGTTTTGTACAGGTTGGCATGTTGGAAGGAATACCTGGCCTGATCAATGCCATCAGAATGATCCATTCCATCTCTAGATACTACAACACATCTGAGAGGATGACATCCCTCTTTGTCAAGGTAAACTTAAAATCTGTAATCTCATTACTATTTAAATACGTTTTTTAAACCCTTAAGATCAAAGATCAGAGACAGATGTTTTTCATCTTTCTGTGAACTTTCCTTCTATTGTACACAAAAAGATGATCATAGTTATTGTAACTTATATATTGCTATGCTGTAGGGAATACAAAATTATTCCTCTTACAAGGTTGCCACTTTTGACAGTAGCATATATAAGTTGTTCAGGCTTTAATAAATAATTTCAGCAATTTGAAAATATTGTCGAGTAAGTTTGTAATTGAAAACCCTCTTTTCCAGATCACTAACCAGATGATCACAGCCTGTAAGTCCTACATCAGTTGTCAGAAGACAGAGACTGTGTGGACTCAGGACCAGGCTGATGTTGTCCGTAAACTCAATGACTGCATCAAGCTCAATGAGGAGTACCAGCGCTGCTTCCACAAAACCAAGGAAAAGCTGGAAAAGATGCCCAATGAGAGGCCGTTTGAGTTCTCCGAGATGTACATCTTTGGAAAGTTTGACACCTTCACCCGAAGACTAAAGAAGATCATTGAGATGTTTGAGACCATCTCTATGTACTCTCATCTGTCCGAGTCCAAAATTGAAGGTAGAAGTTTCTAGTACATGTACATGTTGTAATAGATAAAATGTATAGCATAGTAAATGACAATTTATTCTACAAGAATTTATCAGTAGATTATAAGTAGTAACATGTATTGGTCTTCATTTACAGGAATTGAGCAGTCAGCAACAAGATTCAATGTCATTGTGACCAACATGAAGAAGAAACCGTATGACTTCTTGGACCAGAGGAAGACTGAGTTTGAATTAGACTTTGATGAATTCAAGAGAATGGTGGCAGAACTTCATGTAAGTTACCTGTGATGTGTTTGATAGAGATAACTATTTTATAAGTGTTATGTTTTGAAATTGCAATAATGGAAAATGTTCCCTTGGTTAACAAAAAATATAATTTTCAGTGAATGTAGATAGCTTGTTACCCTTTCTTTTCTTTGATTTTTAGCAAAACATCCAGATGTTTATGGACCAGAAGTTTGAGAAGATCGTCAGTACCACCAGAGCCCTGGTCTTACTTCAGAGGTTCGAGAAGCTGAACCTACCAGGACTGGGAATCTACGACAAGTACCAGAGAATCCTCAGTCACTATGGAAAGGACATTGAGAACGTGTCCAAACTGTACCAGAAAAACAAGAATGATCCACCGGTGGCTAGAGATCTGCCTCCTATTGCTGGTTAGTGTAGATTAATAATAGACTTCTTGTACCTGGTATTTCATAGATCAATGGTTATAACGTGTTGATTAAAATGCTGTTCATGGTGTTCTTACAATGAAATTATTTGTCCTAAACAGGGAAGATAGCCTGGGCCAGGCAGCTCTACCGTCGCATCCAGGAACCCATGGAAGTCTTCAAACAGCAAGGAAAACTCCTGGAAATGCCAGAGGCCAAGAGGATCATCAAGAACTTCAACAAACTGGCCAAAGTTCTGCTGGAGTTTGAGATGTTGTACCACAGAGGATGGCTCAGACAGGTACTAGCTTTGTATAATTCTGGAAAACATGAAAATTTCATTGTTAATCATTAAGAGAATAGATTTTCTCCCCATTGTATTTTACTTTACTGATGGATGCTTTGTTTTGTAGATTGAGGCTGCTAGATCAGGACTTCAGGCCTCACTCCTGATCAAACACCCAGAGACTGCGGAACTGTTCGTTAACTTTGACCCCCAAATTCTGACCATGGTGAGAGAGACAGAGTGCATGGCCAGGCTTGGACTGGAGATTCCTCCACTGGCCATCACAATGAGGGCCAAGCAGACCGAGTACAAAGACAACTACAATGCACTGCAGGTAAATAAACCAGGTGTTCTAATGGTGAAGCCTGAAGGGACCCTTCATTGTAATCAAGTACCTGAGTATTGGTATCCTATTTGTAATCATAATCTGTATTGTTCTATTTGTTAGATGCTACTGCAAGAGAATAAGAGGGTGAGAAGTAAGATCCCCACAGCCTTCGAGAGTTTGATGGGTCCACATGTTAGTAAAGTGGACAAGAGACTGGAGCCAGGCCTGAGCAAGCTGTCCTGGACCTCTCTCAACATCCAGGAGTACATCCAGGAAGTGTACAGCGTGCTGGGAGAACTGGAGCTCCTGATGGACCGTGCCCACGATCTGATGGAGTTCCGGATTGACGCCGTCCTGAAGGAGATGTCCACCACCAAGCTGTGTCAGCTTCCAGAAGACGAGCCCTGGCTGTGTGACGCCTTCCTGGAGAACACCCAGGTATGTTAATAGGGAATGGTGGAGAATGAATCTAAAACTAAAATCTACAATGTGAGCAAAGGAAGAGAACCTGACAATATTGATTCTGTTGTGTTATTCAGATGCTGTGTGCCAAAGGAGCTGTGGCCTTGCAGACAAAGTCACTGGTGGTGGAGGAAGCGGCCAATGAACTGATCAACATGTTGTGTCCTGTTGATTTCGAGGATGAGGATGAGAAGATTGAGATGGAAGAAGATGAAGGTAAAGTTTTAAAAGATACATATCAAAGATAGTTCTTGTACCCAAGAAGATAAGATAATGTAGTGAAACACTGCTAATTGTATTAGATGAATGAAATATTTTATTATTTTAAATAGAAGAACAACGAAGCCAGGCTGGTAGCCCCACTGGATCCCAGGGAGCTAGGACCAGCAGCAGGAAGTCTCGCCCTGTGTCTTCTAAAGCTCATCTGGTTGCCAAGAAGAAGCGAGAAATGAGAGAGAACATCGAGGAGGCAGCCAATGAGCTGCTAGCTCACTTCAACCACAGGAACCAAGACGCTCTGATGAAGGTCACCAAGAATACCCTGGAATCTCTACGGAAACGAATCACCTCTAGCTCAATGGTCCACTATCTGGGTAAGGATGATGCATTTCTCGCATTATCATCGGTGTGAGATCGGTTTGTCCAGTGTGAGACAGCAGTGTGAGATTTTTCTGTCTTACACTGTGTATTACTACGCCGCGTTAAAACGTAAACAAATGTTATCTGCTGTAAGGAAATGCAAAATGATGGATTGAGACTATCCATTAAGTAATTGTTTTGCTTAATTAATTACAATTTATCATATTTTTATTGAAAAAAACTGTTGTATGCTCTCATTTTGACTGCACTATTTGAAGCACGCGGAGGGATAAACCAAAAGTAATCTTCTGAACGTCATAACAGAAAGTTGTCAAACATCGTTGTTTAATGTAAAATAATGCGAGAAAAATAATCATTCATTATATACTCGTGTGGGATAGTGAAATTCCACCTCAGAGCCTCGTCCTAGACTGTGAATCTTGGCCCCGAGGTGGAATTTCACTATCCCACACTTGTAATAATGAATGATTCTATTAGTATCAGTACAACTTTTCCTGACAATTGATACACTCTATGGGGATTAAAGTGATTTTGAATGGTGGATGAAATGGAAAATGAAAAAATTTTTTTATTTCTTATTGCAGGAGACTCTGGAGGCTTTGGTGATGCTAAGAAAGACAGTGGCCCCTTCTTTAAAACCTTTGCTACTTTGGCCATCCCAAACATTGTAATGCAGCCTGCATTAGATGAGGTTCAACAGACAGTCAACAAAGCTGCTCAGATGATCATCTCCGTCAGTAAAGGGGTGGCTAAATGGAGTGAGGAGAGAAAAAGGCCACAGAAGTCGGCTGTAGAACGTGAGCACGCCGTGGCAGCCGATCGCAGACAGAGCGTGGTCAGTGCTGCTTCTGATGCTGCTGGAGAGAAGAAGGAAGAGGAAGCTGAGATGAAGAACTACACCATCACCCAGCAGGCCAAGAACTACTTCAAGGCTGTGTCCGAGAACAAGGAAGTCACCAAGCTGGTGTCCCTTCTTTCCACCTCCATTAACTCCACCAAAAAGGTAAGAAACAGAAGTGACAAGATGGAAGCTTGCATCTCTTTTTAAACATTCTGAGAATTTCCTGTCATTGGTGTATTTTTTAAATGCTATAAAAGAAATGAAAGAGCACTGCTTGCTTTCTGATTTGTTACTCACTGAAATGGAAAGACATTGATAAGAGATGTATAGTAACAGGAATTTAACTTGATACTTTGTTAGGAGGTGACTACTGCCCTGGACCGATTCTCTGGCTATCACCCAATCTGGGAAAAGGACAGAGAGGATGACCTGGTGGAGTTCAACAAGGAGGACCCCAAGCTGTCGGAGTACGAGGCCAAGATCAAGCACTACGAGGAGCTGGAGGTGGAGATCAACGGACTGCCTGAGTTCTACGATGTCGGCCCTATTGCCCTATACACAGGTAGGAAACCGAGGGCACTGACTATACAATTGTTGTGATTTTAGTGGGTAAACTATTTGTTCATTAAGGTTGCATCTTGAATTGTGTAGAAAAAGTAACCATAAATGTTGGCATAAACATGAGTACATGTTTATGCCAATTTAACATCTTGTTGATACTAGTTCTTGAAAAAATTGAACATTGAATGCTATTTAGAAATAAACTGCTATTTAGAAATAAACTTATAGTAGCAGAAGTTCAATAGATGTTTTATGAAAAAACACATAACATGGTATAAAACTGTGGTGCCCTTTTCCAGAGAACCTGAAGCTTGGTTTAACAACAGAAACCAAAGCATGGAAGCTCCACTATGGCAAAGCATGTAACCAGAAATACAGCATGGAGATGGAGAGGATCTTCACCTTCATCGAGGACCTCACCAAGCGCCTGTCTCGGCCCCTTAAGGACCTCGATGATATCAGGTTTGCCATGGCAGCCCTAAAAGAAATTCGAGATGATGAAATCAGGATTGACATGTTGATTGGTCCAATTGAGGTAAGTTGACATCTGAAAGCATCTTCACCCAACCTTCCCCTTATCAACCTTCTAAAATCAAATTTTAAGTATGTTCAATATGCAGTGTAAATTTGAAGTATAAAATAACCCCAATAAAAGTGGATGTGAGATGAGATAACCCCCAGTGTTTTACTCTGTAGGAGTCCTATGCCATGCTAATCAAGCATGACCTGCCTGTCAACAAGGAAGAAACGGAGAAGTGTGACACACTGCGCTACTCCTGGGAGAAACTCCAGGTCCAGACCTCTGAAGTTCAGACGGAACTCCTCCAGGTCCAGCCACAGTTCAAGTCGGAGCTTATCGAAAACGTCAAAACCTTCACTACGGACTGCAACGATTTCTACGGCAAATACGACACGGTGAGTTTTGTTTGGCTCTGGTATAAGTATATAAAAACTTCAATTATTCTTTATTTTTTTTTAAACTCAAAAATGTTCTCAAATAGTTTACACCACCATACTTACTGGCAAAGTTCTGGTTTTTTGTTCTTTGAAACAAATGTAAGTTTTCTTTATTAAAGGTTTTTTTCTCACTTCTTTAGAACGTTTAAATGCAATTTGAATTTCTTTTCATTCCAACAGCAAGGACCAATGGTTGCTGGAGTTCCCCCTCGCGAGGCCTCTGACAGACTCATCATCTTCCAAAACAACTTTGACGTCCTTTACAAGAAGTTCATCACTTACACAGGGGGAGAGGAACTGTTTGGTCTGCCTGTGTCGGATTATCCCAAGCTCGGACAGATTAAGAAGGAGCTTAATTTGCTCCAGAAGCTGTACAGCTTGTACAACAATGTACTGGAGACTGTGCACGGATATTATGACATTCTGTGGGCGGACATTAACATTGAGAAAATCAACAATGAACTGCTTGAATTCCAGAACAAGTAAGGCATTGAAATATAAATAAAACTGAAATTATTGATATATATTATGTCTACATACATGTTAATTACTTTATCTTACTGATAATCAAAATTAGAGATGATATGTATGTAAAGAAGGATATGTAACAATGTGTTAATACTTACAGATGTAGGAAACTTCCCCGTGCCTTAAAGGATTGGCCTGCCTTTGAAGACTTGAAGAAAACAATTGACAACTTCAATGAGATGGTGCCTCTTCTTGAGCTGATGACAAACAAGGCCATGAAGCCGCGTCACTGGAATAGAATGGCAGAGGTTACAAGTCATGTGTTCGATGTGGAGAGTGACAACTTTGCTTTAAAGAACATTCTTGAAGCCCCACTTCTTGAGTTCAAGGAAGAAATTGAGGTTTGAATCACTGTTATTACTCAATTATTACTTATTGTTACGTGTATGAAGCTTTGAATTGATATGCAAGTGAGAGGTGGATAACTCTGATAACTGTGTTTTACAGGATATATGTATCTCGGCCGTCAAGGAGAAGGACATTGAAGCCAAACTGAAGCAGGTCATTGCTGACTGGAACAACAAGGAATTCACCTTCGCTCAATTCAAGAACAGAGGAGAGTTACTGCTCAGGGGAGACAACACCTCAGAAATTGTCTCCCTTATGGAAGACTCCCTCATGGTTCTCAGCTCCCTGCTCAGCAACAGGTATGACACACAGCTAGAAACAAAGGGCAAGATCCTTCTATCTCAGCTGTATGACCATGTACAATGATGATGTTTGAATCAGGTTGATGCATATCTCTATTATATATGTGTTATACTTTTAAGGTACAATGCTCCCTTCAAGAAAAATATTCAGCTCTGGGTGCAGAATTTGACCAACTCCTCTGAGATCATTGAGAACTGGATGACTGTTCAGAACCTTTGGGTATACTTGGAGGCTGTATTTGTTGGTGGAGACATTGCCAAACAACTACCCAAGGTAAAAATTTTGAATTGAAAAAAAAACTTATTTAATATATAAATTTTTTTCCCCAAAATGTTAGATTTAGAATTTTAAACACAGATCTGAAATCAAAAGAGTGTAAATTTTAACTTTAAAAACTCTGTTTTCCGACAAGCATTTATTAATTGTTATGTTTATGCTCCAAACAGGAAGCCAAACGTTTCAGCAACATTGACAAGTCGTGGATCAAGATCATGACCCGGGCCCATGAGACGCCCAACGTGGTGCAGTGTTGTGTGGGAGATGAGACCCTGATGCAGCTACTGCCCCACCTCCTGGAACAGCTAGAGCTCTGTCAAAAGTCACTCACTGGGTAAGGGACAGTCAAGATCAAAGTCCTGAATACTGACATCTACTTGTTTATTGTTGATTACTTGCTCAAAATAAAGGTAGACCTTGCACTATTTGATGGTGTGATGGAAAATGGAATAAATAAGTTAAGAAGAGCATTGTGGATGAGTGAATATTTTTGGATTTAAATGAAATATGAGTAGATTGTTAAATGGCTAATTTTGGTTTGAATTGAGATCAATAAAAATATTAATCATCCTGTCCACTTTGTTACTATGAAATGGAAATGATTGTTTAATGTATCATTTTTTTCCCTTAGATACCTTGAGAAGAAGCGTCTGTTGTTCCCCCGATTCTTCTTTGTGTCTGACCCCGCCCTGCTGGAGATCCTGGGTCAGGCCAGTGACCCCCACACCATCCAGGCCCACTTGTTGTCTGTGTTTGACAACCTCAAGACTGTCAAGTTCCATGAAAAATTCTATGACCAGATTCTGGCCATTTACTCCTCAGAAAACGAGACTATTGATGTATGTAGTATTCAACTTTTTGCACAATTTTACAAAACCAATAACCTGAACCACTGATTTCTTTGCCTAAATCCAATTACAGAGAAAGCTTATAATGTGTTTATACAGAAGCAAAATCATGATGCTAACATTTATGTGTTGATGCAATTGTTGAGTGACTGAGTGATGAATATATCTGTGTTTTAATCCCACAGCTTGAGAAGCCTGTGAAGGCTGAAGGTAACGTGGAGACCTGGCTGATGTCTCTCATGTTGATGGCCCAGAAGTCTCTGCACGGCGTCATCCGGACGGCGGCCATGTCTATCCAGGATAGCAGCTTCCAGCTTCTGGAGTTCCTCAACATGTTTCCTGCCCAGGTAAACAAATCTTCAACATTTCAGATTGACATCCTATTCTACTCAAAATAAGGGAATCTTTTCCATTCTGGAAAAATAATAAAGGATCTTGATTTTAATGATTTAAGCAAGTGAATTTACCGGTAGATCCATATTGTTATGGTGATTTTCGTATGTATGTTTTGAAATTAAATGCTTGCTTAAATTCAAGCAATAGATTAAGAAAATAATTTTGATCTGTTTGTTTTAGGTTGGAATCCTGGGTATCCAGATGATCTGGACCCGTGACTCCACAGAGGCTCTGACCCACGCCCGCTACGACCGGAAGATCATGCAGCAGACAAACCAGGCATTCCTGGACCTGCTGAACATCCTGATTAATCAGACCACACAGGACCTGACCAAGGTTGAGAGGACAAAGTTTGAGACCCTCATCACTATCCACGTCCACCAGAAGGACATCTTTGACGACCTGGTAAATTTGATGTGTTTTGAATGCTGTTGAAAAGCCATTTTTAAAAAGATAGTATTCTGTATTTCCTAATTTGAGCTCAGAGAATCAGTTTTATTGTTATTTTAGTTTAACACTTTTTATTTTGAATCAGAAAATGAGAGGTATTATATATAATATAAAATCATGTATCAATTTATGTTTTTTTTCTATATAACTGCTGAAATGGAAAATTCTTGCTCAGAAATGTTTTATCACCAGTTATTTACTTTTAACTGCTGATGTAAAAAAATCTGACACTATCAGCTATCAGTGTTTGTTTTCTTGTAGTGCCGCATGCATGTGAAGTCACCCACAGACTTTGAGTGGCTGAAGCAGTCCCGATTCTATTTCTTGGAGGACCAGGACAAGTGTCAGATCTCTGTCACTGATGTAGACTTTATCTATCAGAACGAGTTCCTGGGATGTACGGAGCGTCTGGTCATTACCCCTCTTACTGACAGGTACATTAACAAATTGTGTGTAATAGAACTTACAAATGTACATGCATATTATGGGTTATTTGAAATTCCTTAATGTATTTGTAAGGCCTGGTGATAAAAGGGAGGTAACTCTCAGATAAATTCATATTTAATGTTAATTTTGCCATATCTCATATGTACATCATTGTTTAGATGTTCCGAGATAAAAATGTTTTTAAATAGCATATTAATCTGTTACTGTGTTTCAGATGTTACATCACCCTGGCTCAGGCCCTGGGAATGTCCATGGGAGGAGCTCCAGCTGGTCCCGCCGGGACAGGGAAAACAGAGACCACCAAAGACATGGGTCGTTGTCTGGGTAAATATGTGGTTGTCTTCAACTGCTCCGATCAGATGGACTTCAGAGGTTTGGGTCGTATCTACAAAGGTCTGGCCCAATCTGGGTCATGGGGATGCTTTGACGAGTTCAATCGTATTGACTTGCCTGTGTTGTCTGTGGCTGCCCAGCAGATTGCTATTGTGTTAGGTGCCAAGAAGGAGAGAAAGAAGGCCTTCATCTTTACAGATGGTGATAATGTGACTCTAAGTCCAGAATTCGGAATCTTCTTGACAATGGTAAGTTAATTTGGGTCTTCTCGTGTAGATAACAGATTTCTTATGTTGTGACTGCATGTCCACATATATTCTGATATGTATATGTCCAAAATATTGTTGAATACTGACTAAATCACTGATTTATTTTCTAGAACCCTGGTTATGCTGGTCGTCAGGAGTTGCCAGAAAATCTGAAGATCAACTTCCGTACTGTGGCCATGATGGTCCCTGACAGACAGATTATCATCCGCGTCAAACTGGCCTCTGTCGGTTTCCTTGACAACATCACGCTGGCCAGGAAATTCTACACCCTGTACAAACTCTGTGAAGAGCAGCTCACGAAACAGGTGCATTATGACTTTGGTCTCAGAAACATCCTGTCCTGTCTGAGAACCCTGGGTACCGTCAAGAGACAGAATAAGGATGACCCTGAGGCCATGAGTGTGATGAGAGTGTTAAGAGACATGAATCTTTCTAAGCTTGTGGACCAAGACGAACCCCTCTTCCTGTCCCTGATCAACGATTTGTTCCCAGGAATTACCCTGGACAAGGGAGGTTATCCCGACCTGGAAGGAGCCATAGCCAGACAGATCGATGAAGCTAAACTAGTTGCCCATCCTCCATGGACACTGAAACTCATCCAGGTGTGTAGATATTAGTTCTTGTAGCAACTATTTATTTACTTGTTTAAGAAGTCCAAAATTCATTTTTAAGACATGTCAAGTGATGTCATCTGTTAATGAAATCACTAATCAAATAATAAATAGCTAAATAATTTTGATACACTTTTAGCTGTTTGAGACTCAGAGAGTGCGTCACGGTATGATGACCCTGGGACCCAGCGGAGCAGGAAAGACCTGCTGTATCCACATTCTGATGAAGGCTATGACGGATTGTGGAGAGCCACACAAGGAGATGAGGATGAACCCCAAGGCTATCACCGCCCCCCAGATGTTTGGTCGACTAGACGTGGCCACCAATGACTGGACCGACGGAATTTTCTCAACTCTGTGGAGAAGGACCCTCAGAGCCAAGAAAGGTAACTCCTCTAAAACATCTAAGCTAGGAGAGGGGAAAGGGGGGAGGGAGGAGAGTTTTTTGTGACTGACAAACTTTTCTGTGTCTCTTATAGGTGAACACATCTGGTTGGTGCTGGACGGGCCTGTAGATGCTATCTGGATTGAGAACTTGAACTCTGTGCTGGATGACAACAAGACCCTGACCCTGGCTAATGGGGACCGTATCCCCATGGCCCCCAACTGTAAGATCATCTTTGAGCCCCACAACATTGACAACGCCTCCCCCGCCACTGTCTCCAGGAACGGTATGGTCTACATGTCCAGCTCTGGCCTGGATTGGAAACCAATTCTACAGGTAAGTACTTAATAACTGCCTGCAATTTTTAATTTAAATACTATGCTGTTAAATTCAGTTCAGTTAGAATAAAAAAATTATTAAAGAAATTTTCGTTTGATAATTTTTTTGAAGAATAGAAAAGTTTAAGCAAATCATATACGTAAATTATGTTTATGTATTATATAATAAAGAACAGTTTTATATTCCAAACACTGAACATTTGTACCATTTTTTACATCAAAGATGTTTTTGTTGCTTTTTTGATCACAGTATGTTAAAAATGTTTTTGTTTGCTTTCTTCATAACAGTGCTGGCTGAACTCTCGACCTGTCAATGAGCAAGCCATCATCATGGACCTGTTTGAGCGCTCATTCCCATTAGTGCTGCAGTATGCAGTTCAGAACCTGACCTTTAAGATGGAGGTCCTAGAAGCCTTCATCATCTCACAGGCCTGCAAGCTGCTGGAGGGACTGATCCCCTCAAAGGACGACAAGGACACAGGCTCGGTCAGCCAGTCTCACTACGAACACCTTTACATCTTCACTCTGATGTGGACCATTGGTGCCTTCCTGGAGTGGGATGATAGGATTAAGGTGGAGGAATTCATGAGGAGCAATGATGATATCGTATTGGACCTGCCACCCACAAACAAGGACGCAGACGAGACAATGTTTGATTACATGGTGGATACCAATGGTGTGTATAGACTAGAATTTCTAATAGGTCTGATTCAAAGAGATTGATTGTAAGGAAAAGCATGCTGTCAGATCAATGCTCACTGCTTGCATCTTGATAATTGTAATTTTTACGGAAGTTTCTTTGATATTTATATTTATTTTTCTTTTTCCTTACCAGGCCAGTGGCAGCACTGGAGCAATAAAGTGGAGCCCTACCATTACCCGACAGACAGCACCCCAGAATATGGCTCCATCCTTGTTCCCATGGTGGACAATGTCCGTACAGAATTTCTCATCAACACTATCTCCAAACAAGGCAAGGCTGTCCTCCTGATTGGAGAACAGGGTACCGCCAAGACGGTGATGATCAACGGTTACATGGGCAAATACAACCCAGAGTACCATCTGGCTCAGTCACTTAACTTCTCTTCTGCCACCACTCCTCTCATGTTCCAGGTAGGTGCCCAGTTCCAGATGTAGTCGTTCAATTTTTTAGCAGAGTTCATGGCAACATGCATTATTACTGAATTGGTTTCTTGATGTTTTTAGGGCTTGTTAATTCATTACACTTTTTTTATGCATGAACCTGGCTTTGAGCATAATTTTATTATCAGTACTTTGATGTTCAGTTACTTATTACAGGTTTGGAAATTAAAATCTATTATAAGTAATACCTATTAATTTTCTTTTTTATAATATAGAGAACAGTGGAGAGTTATGTGGACAAGAGAGTGGGCAGTACCTACGGTCCACCTGCTGGTAAAAAGATGACAATATTTGTTGATGACATCAACATGCCAGTCATCAATGAGTGGGGAGACCAGATCGCTAATGAAATTGTCAGACAACTTATGGAGTACAAAGGATTTTACAACCTGGAGAAACCAGGAGATTTCACCAACATTGCTGATGTCCAGGTAAGTTTCATGGGGTAAAACCACTTTATTTCACTCTATTTATCTATTTCTTTGAGATATGATTGAAAATCTACAAATGTACAGTATATATCCAAAAAGGAACTCCATTTTATACCTTTCATAAACTGGATAGATAGATAATAATTTTGAGTAAATGTCTGTTTTATTTGTTTTCTTTAGTTTTTGGCAGCCATGATTCAGCCAGGAGGAGGGAGAAATGACATTCCTCAGAGACTGAAGAGACAGTTTGTGATCATTAATTGTACCCTCCCCTCCAACCCGTCCATTGACAAGATCTTCAGCTGTATCGGGTGTGGTCACTACATCTCAGACAGAGGATTCGCGAAGGATGTGATTGACATGACGGCTAAACTGGTTCCCATCACGAGACGACTCTGGCAGCTCACAAAGGTCAGTAGGACAGGTGTTCAAGTTGACAGTTGTCCCTCTGGTAACAGAGAAAACTCTCCTCCTGATTTTAGTTTACTTTTGCCTTGCCTGGAAGGTTTAGCTACAATATGGACATTTCAGTTTCAGTTGTTAAGAGTTTTTATTTGAGAAGAAGCCAAAGTTCAGTATGATGAAGAAATACTGGTACTATTTACCTTTCTCCAATTTTGAGTAAAAAAAAGAAGAATCAAACTCAGATCTACCTTATCCTGGCTTTTATTTTTTAATTTGCTCATGGAAAGAAATTTTTTTTCGGACTAGTTGTCCATTGCCAAATTTATGAAATTTTGTCATTTTGGAACTTACGCAGTTAATATTAGTATGTATGCAGTTGCAATAGAATGTGAAATGGATTACACAGGTATAAATTTATTATTTTTGAACTAAAAAATATGATCATGCTTGTCGTATTTATGTTGCAGATTAAGATGTTGCCAACTCCAGCCAAGTTCCACTACATTTTCAACTTGCGTGACTTGTCCAGAATCTGGCAGGGCATGATCAACACGGAGTGTAGCGTGATTAAATCAGAGAAAGAACTGCTCTGGCTCTGGAAGCATGAATGTAGCCGTGTCGTTGCTGACAGGTCAGTCTCCAACATTTATGTATCTTCATTGATAATTATGAATTGGGAATATGAATGCTGATGTTGATATTGCCAGTGAAAGTTATTCAGATAACAATTGTTGATATGATATAACTTAATCTATGAAAGTATGTGAATTTTCAACATTCAAAATATAATTTGAATTTATGTAAAGAATTGTGTAATTTTTAGTTGATTGAACTTTAATGATATTGATTAAGCATTTGTTTATATGTCTGTATTGACTTTGCAATTGTGTTGATCAGATTTACAAACTTTGAGGACCAGGCATGGTTCAATAAGACCATGTCTCGGGTCATTAATGAGGAACTGAGCGAGACCCATGGAGCAATGGTCGATTCGACCCATTATTTTGTTGACTTCATGAAGTGAGTTACCTTCCCCAAGCAGCCTTTCTTTGGATTGCACGACCTAGGGGTGACCTCACCCTGGCTTTCTTTTTGTAGCTTTTTTATTTTTTTTCCTTCCTGCACTTCTTGATGCATTCACTTCCTGGGAACCATGGTGTGGGAAGCCAAAATCTTCGGTGGAAGAAGTGATTGCATTACCTTCCCCCCTTTTTTTTGCTTTTACTAGTTTTTATTTTTTTTATTACCCTTTTTTTTGTACTAACAACACCACCACAGGTTCACGACAGCAGAAGATGGACAATGGTTTGAGAAAACCTTGTTGCGTGTTATTGGGGATGAGCTGGGTGAAGATTTTCTAGAAATTGTCAAACCCACTTTTTACTTTGGAGATTTCATGAGGTACATAATCCTTGAGATTCATTAAAATGGGAAGATAGTAGGGGCAAGATCAAAAGTTCAGTGTATTTCTAAGTTCTTTTAATTTGAAAATAAATATACATATATACTTTCCTCATGGAACTGAATTTGATAGATATTTAACTAATAAGCTTTTGATCTGGCCCCTTAGCTAAAAAATGGACAATTTAAATATGATACTTTTTGAAAAATGATGACTATAAAACTTTGTCAATGAAACTAATTTGGTATAAAGAACAGTTTTCAGTACTAATGACAAGGTTAACAAGGTTAAAGAGGGTAAGATGTAAAGGATGGACCAATAAACCTCTGACTGAGATGTAGCTGAGTGGGAAATTTCCTTTAGATGCAATCCTTTTTTGGTGTTTTTTTTTTTTTAGAGATTTCATTAGAATGTTTGGTAGCTTTATTCCTAGCTTTTAAAGATGTTGAAATTTGATTTATTGAATCTTTTAAAACTTGTTTTATTTCCTTGGTGTGTTTGGCTGGTGGGTAGAAAATCATTATATCATTATTTTGACTTCTTTCACTGAGGTCTTTTCGTACATTTTATTTTCAGAATGCACAAAATATTAATACATGTACATTTACATGGTAATGAAGTTATGGGTTTTCCTTTTTTTAATTTTGCATCACATATTTTCCCTTTTTATGCACATTACAATTCTAGTATTAATCCAACAATCAATAATCCGTGTTTATTATTGCATGCATTTATGATTCTTTATCTTTCTACATAGACATATAATACAATATACATCAATCGTTATCCATATTTATAAACTGAAATTTACTCCCATGTTTACCATATGAAAAAAATATTTGGAATTCTTAAAGAATAGCATATTAAAATAAATCTGAAATTTTCTATGCATTACTGAAGTAGATCTTTGATCATTGGTTGATTTATAACCTTTGACCTCTCTAGAGACGCCCCTGAAGCCACAGGTGATGAGCCAGAAGATACTGACTTTGACATGCCAAAGATCTATGAACCGGTTTGTTTCATCTTAGATTCAATTAAAAATTGAAAATATCTTGTATAATTGGTAAATAATCACTTACAATCGGGCTAATTTGAATTTCGACAATTCACAACGAGGGTGCATAGATGTACCAGTATTAAGTTATAACTCTTTGATATTGTTTAATAACAACTTTAAACTTTCTACAGCTATTAGTTTGATTATAATCAAATGCTTCTGCAAAGCTTGTGGTAAGGCAATGTATATTTAATGCATGTTACATTTGTTTTGCAGATTCCCAGCTTTGAAGTCCTGGAAGAAAGGCTACAGATGTTCTTACAACAGTACAATGAGGGAATCCGAGGATCAGGAATGGACCTGGTGTTCTTCAAGGATGCCATGATACATCTGGTGAAGGTGTCCAGGATCATCCGCACCCCCAGGGGTAACGCCCTCCTTGTGGGGGTGGGAGGGTCTGGCAAACAGTCCCTCACCAAGCTGGCCTCCTTCATTGCCGGCTACAAGACGTTCCAAATCACTCTTACAAGGTAGATAAATCTAAGGTGGGGGCTTTATCCAAGTTGTACTCCTCAAAGAAATATTGGGAAAACATTACTTAAGTTTTAAAGTTATTGATATAGTTGACTTGTATTGCTGATTTTTTTCTGTGTGTTTTCTCATCCTCTGCCAGTGGAGGAGGTGAAGTAAAGAAGAAATGGTAAATTCAATTGGTGTAAAAACAAAAAGTGTTGTATTCCACCAGTGAAAAGATATTGAATGACAATAATAGGTCACAGTTCACTATTCACTGCATGATATCAACTGTCTCATTCACATGATAGCTATAAAAGGAGAAGTAAAGCTTGGGGGTGGAGAGTAACTGCAATGTATAATAAGACAACTGAATATAAAAATCAGTGTTGTCATACATTTCAATGTGATTGTATTTGACTCACATATTTGGATCATCAAATCCATGTTCACTATCATATGTGTCTGGAATAATGTCCTTTGATTATTGATGAAAACTTTTGTTGTTGTTTTCAATGGTTTGAGTTTCCAGCAAAACTGAACCTGGTCTTGTTGATTGACAGGTCGTACAATGTGTCCAACCTGCTGGAAGACCTGAAGTACCTGTACCGTACAGCTGGTGCCCAGGGTAAGGGAATCACTTTCATCTTCACTGACCAGGAGATCAAGGATGAAGCTTTCCTGGAGTACCTCAACAATGTCCTCTCCTCAGGAATTGTAAGTGACCATGGGATTCACTTAAAGCTAGAACCCTCTGCCAACAAAATTCACCGTATCAGTGTCATTGATGTGAAATGTCATTACCTGGGAATTTTCTTTTGTTTTGACAGGTAGCTAACTTGTTTGCCAGAGATGAGATGGATGAAATAATGGGAGAACTTATCCCGATCATGAAGAAAGAGTTTCCAAGGCGACCACCATCCAATGAAAATCTGTACGAGTACTACTTGACCAGAGTCCGAAACAACCTCCATGTCGTATTGTGTTTCTCCCCTGTAAGTAGTTACAAAACATGAAAGTGGCATATAAAATTAAGATTTTGTAGACATTAATGATAATGGAATATATATAATTTTTTACATCAAAGCTTCACAATGTGGAGAAATGAAGCTGCAGGAAATTCAAACAATAATGGATTGTATACCGGTAACTCTTAGTAATAAAGCTTCATCATCTGTATTTACTAGGTTGGAGAGAAGTTCCGAGCAAGAGCCCTGAAGTTCCCCGGACTGATCTCTGGATGTACCATGGATTGGTTCCAGCGCTGGCCGAAGGACGCTCTGATCGCTGTGGCTGACCACTTCCTGTCCAACTTTAACATTGAATGCACGGCAGAGGTCAAGAAACAGGTCATCCAAACAATGGGTCTGATCCACGACGGAGTCGCAGAATCCTGTGTCAACTACTTTCAGAGGTAATTACAGACAAGGAATTCATTTTGATATGATGATTTTGTTGTCTTTATTTACAACTGAAGTAAGCTTAAATTATATACTTGTCATAATTTTTTTTCTTTTACTTTTCAGATACCGTCGCTCAACACATGTGACTCCAAAGTCCTACTTATCTTTCATTAATGGTTACAAGACAATTTATTCCGACAAGAAAAATGAAATAGGAGAACTTGCAGAGAGAATGAACACTGGTTTAGAGAAACTGATTGAAGCTGGACAGCAAGTGGCCTTACTGAAAGAGGAACTAGCAGTGAAAGAAAAAGAGTTGGCCATTGCATCAGAAAAAGCTGATAAAGTGTTGAAAGAAGTAACAGTCAAAGCACAAGCTGCTGAAAAGGTGAAAGAGCAAGTGCAAAAGGTCAAGGACAAAGCTCAGGGCATTGTAGATGCCATTGAGAGTGACAAGGTCATTGCCTTTGAGAAGTTGGAGAAAGCTCGCCCAGCTCTTGAGGAGGCTGAGGCTGCCTTGAACACAATCAAACCAGCCGATATTGCCACCGTCCGAAAACTGGGTAAGCCTCCTCATCTCATCATGAGGATCATGGACTCTGTTCTGCTTTTGTTCCAGAAGAGGGTCAATACAGTAGAAATGGACCCAGAGAGACCTTGTGTTAAACCATCATGGGGTGAAGCTCTTAAGGTATTGATCTTATGATAGCTCTCAGGTTTTTTCGTTTTTTAATTTAATTTTGAACATATTACATAGTAATATCTTTTCTTATGAAATTGCAGTGTATTATTTTGAAATTTCAGTGTAGGCAACAATTTTTAAAAATTTTATGAATTTGTTTTCAGCTAATGTCAGGAACCAACTTCCTGCAATCCTTGATATCCTTCCCCAAGGACTCCATCAATGATGAGACGGTGGAGCTGCTGGATCCCTACCTCTCACAGGAGGACTACACCCTGGAGGTCGCCAAGCGTGTCTGTGGTAATGTGGCTGGTCTCCTCTCTTGGACCAGGTCCATGGCGGTGTTCTTTGAAATCAACAAAGAAGTCCTGCCTCTGAAGGTAAAAGGCTTGTGGATGCCAACTTTTAGGCTTGTGGATGCAAGCATTTTTGTTTAAATGCCAGGCATATTGATGGTTTTGTGGCTTTTGTGATTAAATTTGATTTTTTTTTAGGCCAACTTGGCAGTTCAGGAAGCCAGACTGCAGGTTGCTATGGGAGACCTGCAGAAAGCCCAGGCCCAGCTGGATGAGAAAGAGGCTGAGTTAGCCAAAGTGAGAGCAATGTATGACCAGGCCATGAGAGAGAAACAAGTAGGTCTTTGTTTTATGCATACTTATACCTGCTACATGTAGGTGTCATTTCAAGGCATCTGTTGTTATCTGTATCTATGGGTTAGTTCAATGACACATGACATAAGTGGTTCTCATTTGTTTATAGACTCTTCTGGATGATGCAGAGACCTGTCGCAGGAAAATGACAGCTGCTGCGGCGCTGATTAATGGACTCCAGGGAGAGAGAGACAGATGGACAGAACAAAGCAAGGAGTTCAGGGCCCAGATTGGCAGGTCAGTCACCTCGAATTTCAGATTTCAGAGTTATCATCTCTTGAATAAGCCATTACAAATAAAAGTCTCTAGATTAAAGGGTTTCAAATGATTAAATATTCGATTGAGATCTCAAGTAATATTTGGTGAGTTATTCTCTTTTTCAACCATTAATTGGTAATAATTGTTATGTTTTTCTCAATGATGTATTAATATTTAACCAGTGACAGTGGGGGTAGCAGGTGATCTCGATATTGTGTCATGATTGTGTATGTCACCATTTTTCACTGATGCATCATGGTCATTATTATTCACCTCAGGAAAACAAGGATAATTCATGTTTTTTAAGACCTATCAAAACCAGCACTATCAAAGTTTGCCTGATGTTAAATGACACCAAAATCTGTGAAACTTTTGTAAAGAAGCATGGCAAATATGAATTAAAGGTTTTTCAGTAAATGTCTTGCATGAATTTTTGCTTAGTCAAGCTTTTGAATTAATTTTCCTGCAAAGGATTAGAATTCTTGATTGAAAATCTGTAGTATACATGTACATATAGTTTAGCAAGTATTGTAAGTTAACAGTGTATCAATTTGTGACCTCTGGTTTCCACAGGTTGGTGGGAGATGTACTGGTTTGCACTGCCTTCTTGTCCTACTCTGGTCCATTCAACCAGGACTTCAGGCTCCTATTGAACCAGAAGTGGTTCAAGGAATTAAAGAACCGGAAGATTCCCTGCACCCTGAACTTGAGCGTTATTGACATGTTGACAGACCCCACTGTTGTAAGTGTAAATAAGAAAAACTCCCTGCTTATGGTATACCTGTGTTTACAGCCATTACAGTATAATAACTTAATTAAATTTTTAATGTATCAAAGATACTGGAGCTAAATGCTTGAAATTATCATATACAATATACCAGTAATATATCATACATAAAATATTCATATAATGTTTATAACCACCCTCACCCCCTATTCCTAAAAAAATTAAAAGAGATTAAGATATTGAGTAAGTGATCTTGCATTTGACTATGTTGTCTTAAGATCATGTCCCTGTCATTCAGATTGGAGAGTGGAACTTGCAAGGCCTGCCCAACGATGAGCTGTCCACACAGAACGGTATCATTGTGACCAAGGCCTCCAGATACCCCCTGCTGATCGACCCCCAGGGCCAGGGCAAGAACTGGATCAAAAACCGGGAGGCCCATAGTGAACTCCAGGTAAAGCAAAACGACCAGAGCAAAAAACCAGTACACTAGGAAATCTATTCTTGTTATGCCATATCAAAGTCTTGTGAAATTTTCAGGATGAATGGTATGATGTTTTGAAAAAAAATCTATGCATTGTGGTTTCTTCAATACATTTATTTTTTTTAATACAAATTTTCATGGATTTTGTTGTTAAGTTGGGCTACAAAATTAATGACATTTGCCACAAATTTTGCATCCTTGTAACTGATTTTCACTTAATCCACATAAATTGATGCCCATGAATATTTATGAAACCCCAATAATTGAAAAATATGTTAATATACACTTGCATTATTACACAAAAGTTAATGCAATAATGAAAGATACTTTTGAGAATAATCACTTGCTTTTTAAGTATGAATTCTTCCATTAAAAATGTATTTTGTTTCTCTAACAGTTGACATCTTTAAATCACAAATATTTCCGTACCCATCTGGAGGATTCCATGTCTCTTGGTCGACCATTACTGATAGAGGATGTAGGAGAAGAACTGGATCCTGCTTTGGACAATGTATTGGAGAAAAACTTCATCAAGGTTGGCTCAACTTTGAAGGTCAAGGTCGGAGACAAAGAGTGTGACATCATGAAGGGCTTTAGTTTGTACATCACAACCAAGTTGGGTAACCCATCCTACACCCCAGAAGTGTCTGCCAAGACGTCCATCATTGATTTCACGGTCACCATGAAGGGACTGGAAGACCAGCTTCTAGGACGTGTCATCTTGACAGAGAAAGCTGTAAGTTTTTTTGAAGGAAGTTTGAAATAAGGCCATGAGGAAAAAAGATTGAAATTGGGACCATTTTTCTGTAAATAAGACTACAAAAAGTGAAAAAATGTGATAAATTTTTTTTATTTGGCTTAATACTATTTGATTCATGAATTATATCTGAATTAAGTATGAACGGATTTAATTTTTCAGGAATTGGAATCTGAAAGAGTGAAGCTGATGGAAGATGTGCAGTCCAACAAGAAGAAGATGAAGGAGCTGGAAGACAACTTACTGTACAGACTGACCAGTACAAAGGTAATGGTTAATGTTAGGTTATCTATGCTTACTAATGAATTTAGCATATTGATTGTTAATAATTGCCTCAATTATCACATTTAAGGCAAAAAAAATCCCTTAATATTAATTGGCTGACTTTTCAATTCAAAGTCCAAAATTGAAATCAAAATGTAAACTACAAACTCTCATCAGATCTGTACGTCCTGTGAAGTTAAAGGATCAATGTTTTATAAAGACTGTTAATTTGTCAATTTAAGGGATCTCTGGTGGATGATGAAGATTTGATAAATGTGCTGAACACAACCAAAAGCACAGCGCAGGATGTCAGCCAGAAACTGCAGGTAGCTGCAGAGACCCAGACAAAGATCACGGTGGCGAGAGAGGAGTTCCGACCGGTGGCGGCTCGCGGTAGCATCCTGTACTTCTTGATCGTAGAGATGGGCCTGGTCAACTGTATGTACCAGACCTCGCTCAAACAGTTCCTCTACCTGTTTGACTTGTCCATGGCCAGGTAAGATCATATTTTGAAATTAAGGTATCCGACCCATATTAGGACCTAATTTTTCTAACCCTGAATATCAATCATGTATTAAATACTCTGATATTAATTTAAAGCATTTTAGAGTAGAAAAAGATTTACCGAGAGAAATTTTCAAAAATATTATTAACTATACAGTAATTAATTAATGAAGATTGCATTAATGTCTATGTGGACATGCACATTTTTTAAAATAAAAAATTAAATATTAAGAATATCAATAAATGCTTCGGTGGAAAGATGCATTTCATCATTAGGAATACAAACACTATTGAATATAAATTTTATACCGTATATATTGTTTTTAGAATTAATTTTTGTAAATTAAAAGCAAAGGGGAGCAACTCTTCAAAAAAGGAAAAGGTCAATTATTAGGACACATTCTGCTCTTACATACTGCCACTTAAACATGAAAATTATGTCCAAGTATATTAAGTATGAAGCCCATATATATCTGTTATGCATCCAGATTCAATGAATCTGGGGCTATTATGGATCGGATACCTTAAATCCAAGTTACGGAACAAAAATCCTTTCTATTGCTTTATTGTAATTATTGGCTAAAGGGCCATAAAAGTAAGATGGACCAACATCTTACTCCTCACTTTACATAGAAAAGTACTGAAAAAGTAAGGTGTTATTTTTTAAAGTATTTAGCCTCATGATTTGTTGTCTTTCATATTATAATTGTGGTTGTTCATTGGATCATTAACATTTACATTCAATTTGTTAAACAGGTCTGCCAAATCTCCAATCACACAGAAGAGAATTCAGAACATCATTGATTACATGACTTTTGAGGTGTTCAAGTATGCTGTTCGAGGTTTGTACGAGGAGGACAAGAACACTTTTACTCTGCTCCTCACCCTCAAAATCGACCTCGCTGCCGGTAAGATCAAGCACGAGGAGTTCATGACCCTCATCAAGGGAGGCGCCTCCCTAGATCTGAATGTGGTGCAGCCCAAACCTCACAAATGGATTGTGGATCTGACCTGGCTCAATCTGGTGGAGCTGAGCAATCTCCATCAGTTCTCAGGAATTCTTGAACAGGTAAAGCATGGAGACAGTGATTGACCATTTATCATTTATAGCCAGTTAGAAATGAAAAAAACTCCATGTATTTATTATCAAATCTTATTTTTAAACAGGTGAGCAGAAATGAGAAGCAGTGGAAGCAGTGGTTTGACAAAGAGGCTCCCGAGGAGGAAGTGATCCCAGACGGTTACAACAACTCCCTGGACGTGTTCCGTCGCCTGCTTTTGGTCAGATCCTGGTGTCCCGACAGAACCATGTCTCAGGCCAGGAAGTACATTGCAGACACCCTAGGAGACAAGTATGCTGAGGGAGTGATTCTAGATCTGGAGAAGATGTGGAGTGAGAGCAACAGTAGAACTCCTATGGTGTGTCTGCTGTCCATGGGATCCGATCCCACCAACAACATTGAGGCTCTGGCCAAGAAACTTAAACTAGGTCAGTATACTTTAAATAACAATTCTTAATGAGAAGTTAATTAAAAATCCTTGAGGATATTTTTTGCTGTTTAGAAATAGGTCATTTTGTGGGCTTTAAAAGTTGGCATATAAACATGGTGTGTTATTGCAATTAATAGTGGAGAAAAAGTGCTTTTACAATGCAATGTTCCCACTTTCAGAGTGCAGAAACATCTCTATGGGTCAAGGACAGGAAGTGCACGCTCGGCGAATGATGGCCCAAGGCATGGCTAATGGGGGGTGGCTGCTACTACAGAACTGTCACTTGTCCCTGGACTACGTGGAGGAGGTGCTGGACCAGCTGATAGAGACCGAGACCATCCACCAGGAGTTCAGGCTCTGGGTTACCACCGAGGTTCACAAGAAGTTCCCCATCAACTTTCTGCAGGTAAACTGTCATAGATGAATATGATACTGTATTAAATGTTTTTACATTTGGCTGCGTATTCTGTTTCGCTAAATGTCATGCATATATAGAGATTTATATGTATGATATGAATTTATTTAGAGTTGCACTAAATCAAATCTATGCTAACATGTTGAAAATTTCATACCTATTAATATCATGCACACCAAGTATAATATGTTTACATTACCTTGTTTACATCTGGTATGAACAATTTTTTGTTCTGTGCCTTAAATGAACCTTGTTTTTGCTTTCTTTAGATTTCAATTAAATTCACTAATGAACCACCTCAAGGCATCAAGGCCGGTCTGAAGAGAACGTACGCTGGTCTTAGCCAGGACTTCCTGGACATTTCCAACATGCCTCAGTGGAAGCCCATGCTGTATGGCGTGGCCTTCATGCACACTGTGGTGCAAGAGAGAAGGAAGTTTGGACCCCTCGGATGGAATATTCCATACGAGTTCAACGCTGCTGACTTCAACGCCAGTGTACAGTTTGTACAGAACCATTTGGATGACATGGACATCAAAAAGGTCAGAGAGATTAATTTGCCAGATTTCATTAATTGTTATTTCTTATTATTTCCATTATTTTGCAGTTTTGATGAAATTGCCATTACTTCAAAAAAGATATATTAGGCAGATCAAGAATCTTGTTGAAAATGGAGATCAGCTCAAAATATTCCATATCCTTTATCTTTTAATTTTTTTTTTCTCTCTGAACTGTAATATTTGAAATTGAAGTCTATTATCAAAACACAAGATAAGAAATTTTAGATTTCTTATCTCTGTCAAAATTGCATTGTATATGATTGAACAGGAAATAAACTAGAGCCTTAATTGATTATTTCATTATAGGGAGTGAACTGGACCTGTGTCCGCTACATGTTTGGTGAGATTCAGTATGGTGGCCGTGTGACAGATGACTACGACAAGAGGCTGCTCAACACCTTCTGTAAAGTCTGGTTTGGAGAGAACATGTTCCAGAGCAACTTCTGCTTCTACAAGGGCTACATCATCCCCAAGTGTGCCAAGATGCAGGAGTACATGGACTACATCAGTAACCTGCCCGGCACAGACACCCCTGAGGCCTTCGGACTGCACGCTAATGCTGACATCACGTAAGTCGAATAATTTATCTTGGACTGTCACCGTGGAAATGATGGTCAATTTTACAATGACTAGAAATTGCAAAGTTAACAGAGAAATAGTTATGAGAGTTACTGGTAACACTGGTGGAGACAAATATCATTTTATAAAATTTAATTTCCTATCTTTCAAACAATAAAAATCCTCTTAAATGTTAAAATTCCAAGCAAACAATGACATGAAATTCATAAAAATTTTAATCCAAAGAAATATTTGTTTGCATCATTACTTAACCAGCATTCAATTCTTCATTAGTCTTTTTTCTGTGTGGAAAATTTGACAAGTTTCATGAAATGAATTTTACATCCATTTAAAATGAACTTGGACGTTTCTGTTTTCAGTTACCAGAGCAAGTCTGCCAAGACAGTGCTGGACACGATCCTGGAGATCCAGCCCAAGGACAGCAGTGGTGGAGGTAGTGGGGAGACGCGCGAGTCCATCGTCTACCGCATCTGTGATGACATGTTGGAGAAATTACCCAATGACTATGTACCCTTCGAGGTCAAGGCCAGACTGGAAAAAATGGGTCGCCTGCAGCCAATGAACATCTTCCTGAAGCAGGAGATTGACCGCATGCAGCGTGTCATCTCTCTGGTGAGAAGCACCCTCAGTGACCTGAAACTGGCTATTGATGGTACCATCATCATGAGTGAGTCACTTCGTGACGCCCTGGACTGTATGTATGATGCCAGGATTCCCAAACTGTGGCAGAAGGTGATTACAAATATTTTCTATCTTTGTAACTTAAAAACCAAGTCTATTATTTTAAAGTTAGATTTTTGCATATCAATTAAGTTTTTGAATTTAGAATTAATTTTGAATTTCTCTTTGTTTTGTGATAGATCTCCTGGGATTCCAGTACCCTTGGGTTCTGGTTCACAGAGTTGATTGACAGAAATGGCCAGTTCCATACCTGGTGCTTTGAGGGCCGACCTGTAACGTTCTGGATGACTGGATTCTTCAATGCTCAGGGATTCCTTACAGCAATGAGACAGGTCAGAAACTATTTCTTTAATCATTTATTTATCAATGGAAGCCCCTAATTAAGTTAAATCCATACTCTGAGTTTTTATATTTTCTTTATAATTTTTATTATTTAACCTGTATTTTAAGAAAATGGGGAAAAAATTGCATATTCTCAGTTTTCTTTACCTATGTATGAAATTTCTCTGGGTTTTCATGTTTGACATCTTATTTTCAGGAAGTAACAAGAGCCCACAAAGGTTGGGCCTTGGATGGAGTGGTCCTACACAATGACGTCACCCGCCAAATGAAAGATGACATCACTACCCCACCCTCAGAGGGCGTGTACGTGTACGGACTCTTCCTTGAGGGAGCTGGGTGGGACAAGAGGGGCAGCAAACTCATCGAGCCCAAACCCAAAGTCCTGTTTGAGCCCATGCCGGTCATTCACATTTACGCCATCAACACCACATCGGACAAAGAGGACACACGCATGTACAAGTGTCCGATCTACAAGAAACCGCGCAGGACGGATCTGACCTACATTGCAGCCGTCTTCTTGAAGACCAATCAGAACCCAGATCACTGGGTGTTACGCGGTGTTGCTTTGCTCTGCGACATCAAGTAAAAGGCATAGCCTATCACCAGACTGTATACCAAACCAAATTGACCGTTTCAAAAATGACAGGATTGAACTGTTCAAGGACATCCTTATACTTATTATTTTCTCTAGTTATTGTTGAATATTTTTGAAGAATTTTATCAATAAAAAATAGGACTATTTATACATTAGAGGTTTAGGACCTAGCTCACTTTTGAGTAAATTTACATTTCATTGCCAGTTTTATATTGATATATAAATAACATTTTTACACAATAGAGATACTGATATTTCTTATTGTCTCCGTCCATTGCTTTGTATGTTGAATTGACCAGTCAGTTTTGTTACTTGTACAAGTTTAAATCTGGATGTACACGTTACATTTTTTGTGTATCAAAATTATTACCTTGTGTTGCACTTTAATATTTTGCTTGAAGGCAATGCAAAAACTTACATGTAGCAACTTCAAAATTGAAAATGTTAATTCACTGTATTCAACTTTCTGGACTGATTCTGGTAATTGAATCTGTTCCTATCTGGTTCACCCACTAAGCTTGAGATATCAAACTTGACAGTAAAACATTTTGTATGGATAACAAGCATATAGAATAGTATTAACTTATTAGCATTACGAGAATTCGATCCAAAGAGCTGTGATAAGTTGGCCAACGACCTTTGCTTGGTCATGTGATCTAGTTGCCGTCCATTTCTTTAACCTTTCAGTGCATTTATGTTATTACATTGAGAATATTTATTTCCTAGATAATGTTTATTTCTTTCTTGATTAGAGACAGATTTTTTCCTCAGCTTCTTTATATTTGTAGCATTTGTTTATAATTTATCTGATTTTCACATCTTGTGGTGAAATGTTCGCATTATTTTATACCAATGTTTTCAGCCAACTACTTGAGTAGTTCTGTTAGATAATAAACTTTATTAATAATCCCTGCTTTCCGTGTTGTGAGCCCCTTTTGATGTCAGAGTGTGGTGTTACTACGTATCGCCTCGAATTTGATGTGTGTGCACTTTAGACAGGTAGTAATCTGTCGCTGGAAATCTTATTAAGACAAGCACCATCCCAACGTATAGACAGTACCTCACAAAGTGTACACAAGAATCTCTGAGATCAACAGAATTATGCTGCACTTGTTGAACCAATCATTTATACATGAATGCAAGGATTGTTTGACTATGCAATGTTTAAACAACATTATGAGAATTATGAAAACCACACGGAAAATGATTGCCCCAAATTAAATATTGTCTTTTCCCTCAGTTCATCTTGAATGCGCAGAAAGGTTGGGGTGGCAGAGAGGGTTGTATACATTAAGTGTCAATCTGACTGCATCAATACGTTTGAAACACGAGCTACGAATTCATGTATATGTGAAAGGTTGAAAAATTGAAGCTACCATCTACATTGGTTTGCTAAAGTCATTTAGGTGTTGTTATCGCATCGTTATACATTGATCTACAAGTGAGAGGTAATTGACATGAAAACACATAAAGGGTGTGATAATGTAACAGCTGGCATATATATGACATATGGAAGATTGGATAGTAATCTTATACTCTACTGCAAGGTTACCATGTAAATGTAATTGGTGCATCAATGCAAATCCATAAATATGTAGCTTAGTTACGTTTTATTTTACAGTAATTTGAAAAAAAAAAACAAAAAAACATTGGATAAATATACATGTCATTATCTTGCAAGATATTAACTCTATAATGCGAATGCATACTTGTTCTTGGTAAATGGTAAAATACTGGTGCAGCATGAGCTAGGTCACAAAGAAGACAATTGTTTATTTTTCACAAAAATTTTATATAGCTTCAAATCAACATCAAAATAATTACACCAGACTATAATTAAGCTATCAAAACTATCTTCAGAAGTTTGTACAGGCTAGAACTCTTAATATCTTTTACTTCATTGTCCTAAGTATTCAAGGAGAGCATATGGACAACTAAGTCAGAATTGTGTTAATTGTCAGGTAAACAGCAAAATACCCATACAACTTAATGATGTCAGATTTTGATCATACAACATCCTTTATATTAAAATGGTTCTTCCTAAAAAAAAAACCCATCACACCTACACAATGTTTTCATAATATGGTGATTACGTTTGCCTAAAGTATATAAAAACATGTTTGATATTCCAGCAAAACATCTTATCTATCTCATACAGGAAAAGTTTATATTCAGATCTCTTTTCACCCCTTTTTCCCTGAGTATTTAATCAAGATATATCAAAGAGAAATCCCCACTGTTAATTTACAGAGTATAACAAATTGCTAATCTAAACACTACACCTATACAGACAACCCTGCATTGTACCAAGTATTGAGGCTCGGTACATCATGAATATTTGGTAGCAAGGCTAGGCATTTTTTGTTGTCTTTGAAATGATATCAAACTTGATAAATGAGAGCATTTCAGTTTAATACCCTGAAGAAAGAGCAATAAATAAGAGTCTATGATAATACAACCAAGGTATCTAGACAAAATTAATTGGGGTCTCATAAGCTCCTTGATTGCTTTCTCTATGATGAATTATGCAACATGTGGAGATCAGCTCTGCACCAACTTTAGAACATGAATTCAGGGTCGACTGAAATCATTATCCGCATTGATTTCTCTCCACTTTTTTTCGCTTATGATACATAAAGACAGAAAGTGAGCTTTCGTGTCGAGCTGAAATTTATGATCGGTTAAACAGCTGGGTCTTTACGTTTTTCCCTTGTTAATCAGGCGCTGTCAATCATTATCTTCTGATTTGCTTGATCAAATAGATGATGAATGGTTTCGATTCACACTTTTCTCCAATAAAAAATAAAGCATGAAATCACAAGTCTATCTATGTAATCCATACGTGCTAGCTTGTTCTCTCCTCTTTCCAAGATAATTTCTTGTTAACAGAATCGCGCTTCCTGTAACTTTGATGGATTGGAATAAGATTTTGCAAATTTTTATTGTAAATTTCTCATATCCAGGAAATAAGATTTTATCCCATAATAAATATATCCAGATTAAATATCAAAATGAATAAAATCTATAATTGCTTTCAATGGAGAAAACTAAATCCAAGGGAAACTGTAGGCAAGGTAAGTTCCTTCACCCTAAGCTTGCATTGGTGGAATATTCTGTCTTCTCAACACTATCAAAATCTTCCAATGTCTATCTGAATGTACATGCATTGATATGGAAGCTGTATTTTAGGTTGTTCCATCATAAACACAAATAATTTTATGAGTATGCAAGTTGCTTAATCATGAATAGGGTTGCAAGTGTGCACGACACAATATTGTTCTGCTTGAGGACATTCAAAGCAATAATATAGAATATTGTACAAGGAAGATAAACTTACCTCTGTTTATAAAGTGAAATAAGAATGCTCATAAAACTTGGGGTTTATTTTTGTTTAAATACATTTTGTTAAGAGTTTATTTTTAATGATCATATTCTTTGTTTTTTCCTTCTATCAATTTTCAGATTGACATTTTTTGTTACATTTACCTATTCAGCGTGGCTGAACAAGATTTATATTTAGCACTCAAGATCACACCATCCATATTTTCATTTTCTTTTTTTTCCCCCAAAGCCTAAACTTGTTCTAATTTCTTTTTTTCAAGTTCCAACACAAACTTTTCCACATGTCCTGCATTGATTATCAATGAACATTCTCCCCATTTATGAAAACCCGAACAAGGCCATGGTGCTTCGACTGATGCAACTGATTGTGTTAATAACAGGGACACTGTCAGAGTGAGCGATTCAGATTTTCTAATTAATGGCTTTTGGAGTCCATTAGTAGATCTAAATTTTGTTTTTTGGTCTTGTCCCATTTTTCAGACAGTAACAAATCTTTGGATCATGTGAAATCAGAATATGTAGAATTTCTACAGTTTGGATGCAGCTTTGGTTACTGATCTCGTGCTGATCTGTGCACCTCATGAAAAACAGATACATCAGTACTGATCAATAAAAACAAATTAAGACTTTAATTCATTCATATATATTTTCATTGTATTGTATACAAATGTAGTAATTTTTATACAATCTAAATATGAATGATGCTTTTACATTGGTGTTGTCAATTAAAATACAAAATACACATCTTCAAGATTACACTGATCTCAGATTACTGTTAACCAAGTATTATACGTCACATTATTTTTTATTCACAAATGGCCGGTAGAAAATTAATCCACAATGACAAATATCCATAAGCAAGTACCATAGTGACTCGTCATGTTACTGTAAACCAACTTTTATTTGCCGTGACTTTATTTCGCAAATTTCCGGAGGTATACTGGTTTGCAATGACTAATTTTTCCTATCAAGATGTAGATTATCTGGAAAACAACATATCAGAGACATTTGAGGACTGATTTGCGGCAAGAAATATTCGCGATGACAAGGCTCTCGCAAAATTTCTTGCATGTGAATTAAAGTTGGTTTAGTATATATTTCTAACTATATACATGCAGGGTTTGTGATGATAAATATTCACACGAAGATCTCATAAAAATATTTATCACACATGTATAATACCAGGTTTACAGACACTTATGACTTGGTGAAGGCGGTGGGAGGGGGATACAAAAACATGGACTTCATTTGAAGTCAAAGTAAATGACTATTAATCTCCCACAGGGTACAACATAAATTGTCAGTGGTATTCATACTGCACAGCATTAAAGGCATTTTTACAATAAAATTCCCACATATTGGTACTCTGCCTCATTGTACAGATATCTACAATTTCCATTTCTATGCATTCCTTCTTCCTGAATTCTATAATTATCTCAACATCTATGGTAGAATGTCAAAATTGTGACAAAATGATACATGTATTACATTTAGTACACCTGGTATTAAACCTTTGGTTTTTTATAAAATAATGTGCTATGAAAATGGCATTTTCATTAGAAAAACCTTGATTATGACACAGTTTACATTACAGTAACTTCATTTAATAACTTTCACTGTGCTTTGAACCAGTCATTAATCTTTGATATGTATCTATCTGAACAATAACAAATGAACATAGTTATTAAAATGAAATTACTGAAAACATTAAAACATTGTTTTAAACATCAATTCAATCAAGATGATTTTTAGTGTTTTATGACAAAAATCCAATTACCGGTAATGAGGTCACCATTAAATTGATAACAAGACACAATTTCCATGATAGTAAAATAGGTACAGCAGATTCTATAATGACAGGCAGCATTAGCACCCCATTTCTGGCTGAGTTTCTCCACAGTGTTCGAGACAATTTACTGTGTCACGGCCGGCCAGCTGTGGATAATGGCTACTTGGTCATGTGTCAATGCTTAAGGTAGTTCACACCTTGATACACAGACCGGAATTCCCCGTCATAAGTGTCAATAGTTTCTCCCATCATCCCCTCATCTTCCTTGCTGATCTATTTTGGCACGTTTGTAAGCTATTTCTCTTTCCTAAAAAAAAAAAAAAAAAAAAAGAGGCAGAAATGATTAACAACCTCACTAAGTAACCCTTACTTCTTTGATAAACACGGAAAAGAAAGTCTCCACTTTGACAAGATCGACACTTGATATGTTTGTATTTCATAGTCATTATTGGGTAAACATTCGATCAAGTGCAATTTCATTCTCCTTCTCTGAGCTAAGATACACCAAACAAAGCGTCTTATTACTGTTTTGTTGACTTTCTTCATTAACCCTGCTTGAGCTTCTAAAGCCAAACCATGTATACCGTCATATGGGTGTGATAATAGTTCTTCAAAGTCTGTACTTAACATTCATTCATCTGATAGATATAATTATCATCAACAATCCTTGTTTCAGAGAATAATAAACTGTATATATTTTAAACATACAGTTGGCAAAATCCTATTTACCTTTGACGACATGTTGATCGTGTGTAAAGACTTACTACAGTTTGTTTTTACATAATTTTATGATTCTCAGGCAAATAATTTATGTAGTTAACTTAATAGAAAGTGCAATGAAGTAATAGCCAATCCCTTGAAAGTTGAACTCTTTAATGGTGCAGTTTCTAGCATTGTTAGTCAATTGTTATTTACTCGATAAATTAAAAACATGGTTGATTAAAGAACATTATACTAGTATCTCTGATTTTAGTTACTTTTGAACACCAAGTTTGTTTCAAATAACTTGCTTAACCTTTAATTAAACATTACACATAAGTAATTATTCAATCAGCTAAAAATAAAATTTCCTTAATTGTCTTTTTAATAAAATAACTGTGTAGATTAATCGAGATTGAACTCTTGCTAGGATCCAAAGCTAACGCAATCAGCAAGACAGCTAAAGGTACACTGTATTATAGTTTCCTAATTAAATGCCAAAAAATAATATCCATGTAAAATTGCGAGAGGCAACCCTCGCAGATTTTAAAATCTCGCTTTTATTTTTCATACAGCTTTTAACTTTTTGAAAATATCCCAAAATTTTGGTGTTTGTACTCAACACTGCATAAGTGCAGAATTTAGTACTCGTGTAAACCAAGGAATCTACACTAAACGTATGAACTTACAGTTCCAAACTGGTAGAAATGAGGAGCCAGCTCACACAACCAGTCCGGTTCAATCACCGTGATGTCCCTCATGTAGTCCTTGTTTGTCTGGACAATATCATTAAACACTACCCTGAAGAAAAAATAATAATCCCAAAAAATCAATAAAATTGAAGAGAATTGGAATGAAGTTGTATGATCGGCAATTTTTATGACTTAAATAATGTACTATACTTTCGAAAATATTAGTTTATTATGTGAGATGACTTTTTTTCTTAAAAAATAAGCACAATATGCTAAAATATTCAATAAGAATTCCTAAGCTATAAAAATTATTAAAGCATGCAGATAAAACACAAGGAATACCATTTGGGGGGGTCAGTGAATGTGAGTACAGATGTTGGGTGAATGTGAAGTTCATGATCGTCTCTCACTGTCCTATACACCCCTGTGTAGTGTAGATACGCAGCATTGGCAAAGAAGCCAGAGGTTATACAACGTCTGATTAGGCACACATCCTCTGTTGGTGAAAAAAACATACAGTTGAAATTTTAAAGGAAACAGAATAAGAAATAGCATAATTTTTATAATTTTGGTACAAAATACTTTTAAAGTATGTTTAATATACTGTATGTTGAAAATAATAAGCATAAAGTTTAATATAATTAAAAAACAAAAGAAACCTGCATAAAACATGTACATGTCGTCCTATAAAAGCAACACTATATAGATTAAGTCTTAATTTCCTCCATAAAACCATGGTCCCAAACAGTTATACAAAGTATTTTTGGCCCATTTCATTCAATTGTACCCTTTGAAAAGCAAACATAAGAATGCATTTCAATCTGGTTTATTACCAGTATTATAAAACCGATTAAAAAAATTTGGGAGGTGGAACTGCATTTTGAGTACCAAATGTAATAAAGAAAATAACATCAGATAATCTTACATCTTAATAAATAGGTTAAGTACTGTTAGCACAGGTAAGACTGAGTTAATTACAGGTACTTATGTACTGGTAATTTGTGAGGAGGATGTACCGGTAAATAGGCACACCTATTGCCACAAAATTTCACTTTCAACCCAAAAGAAATTGACTATCAAATTAGTATATTGTTAGTTAAGTGAAACTACAATTGACTTCCTAATCAGTTATATTGAAACATTTATGTCTGATGTCTGAAGGTGATTTAATGAGAGCACAACAACCAATCTCGTGACCTTGTGTACATATACATGTACAATGACCTTAACAATGGATAGTCAATACAAATCTTGAGAAAAATAAGATAGAATGTCCTTGTACTCAAGAGGCACTAGAGTATCATACTTTCTTAATAGTATTTCATTGGTAAAAGAAGAAAGAATCTACTTGCCCTATATACTGTATAGTGTATTGTAATTTGTATTGTATACATATGTTTTCAATTTGGATTGTTTCCAGAATTGAAGTTCACTAAAAGTAAGAGATGTGTCTATGATTTGCACTGGTAGATCTACTATTTTTGAATATACATATTCTTGAAGCTGCATATTTTACAAAATCCATGAAAATTGATGAATCCATCTGTCTGCTCAGCTAAGTAGAGACTATCTATCTCCTTGGTCACGCTGATGGATTTCCACAAGATGTCCGTTATATTGGCACAAGACAGGTAATTATGGACCATCTATATCCTAGCTGTATTACTGACCATATCAATTATTCTTCATAAAGATACATGTATTCTTGTCAATAATGGATCCCCCCCCCCCTTGCAAATTTCCATAATACAAGAAATATAACATGTCATTTTTCATCCCATATTTCATATAATTAAAACACATTAGTAGTTTGTTCTTTAAGATAGGGCAATTTAACCCACAAGCATGCAGTTTAAACCAAAATGTTTATCTGTTCAATATTAATAACAAGAGGCCCATAGGCCACATCGATCACCTGAGCAACAATAGCCATCATAAAATCAGCTTTATGGAGTCATATACAACATACCTGGACAATGTAGTATATCTTTTTTAAAAAGATTTTTCTCTAGATAATTTAAAGTTTAATATTAAGCCCCTTTTGTAACAGGATGATTCCATAATCATATCACATTTTGAGCATTGCAGTTCCTAAGAAGATCTTAATTCTACATATACAGTACCGATCAGACCCAACCTAACAGAAAATAGACCCCAACTAAACCCTGGGTTTACTCTCGGGGTCTGCTTGGGGTTTACTCCGGGTTTGCTAGAGCAGACCCAGAGTAAACCCAAAGTAAACGCAGAGTAGAACCAGAGTGGACACAGAGAGTAAACCCCGATCAGAAATAGACCCCTGAAAGCAGATGCTACATGTGTATTTGGAATATACATGGGGCGGGGCTTACAGGCAGTAAGATGGTAAGATAAAAGACAGGTCTGCTTTACACTTCAGTGCGTAAAGTGGACCCCAAAATAAAGCAGACCCCGAGTAAACCCCGAAAGTAAACCAGGGGTGTGGTTGGGGTCTGCTCTGGTGTTAGGTTGGGTCTGGTCGGTACTATATATATAAACCTACATCAAACTTTAAATTCCTACAGAGCCCAAGAAATGTTCAGGTGCCACAGTCTAAACAATTAAGAATTTTAAAACAATAAGTCAATAAATCCAAACACATCCTGTGGAAAAAATTAGTACAGTGTACCATTAAATTCTTCATTCAATTTACTACTGATATCGGTACTTTACTTGCCTCAAACTTTCTCATAAACACGCTACCGACCTCGGAAATGAAGTATGTTAAATTCACGTCGAAATCGAGAGTCGCCATTTTTACATTGTAAACAAACTGCACCACTTCACTTTACGGGGCTGGTGATGGTGTTTAAAAGAATATCAGAGGCAAGTAAAATGATGATATCTGTAGTAAAATGTCTGAGGAATTTTTTGGAATCAAATATTTGTATAGAATGTGTTCGAAAATAAGATTAATCAGTCCAAAACTAGCGCAATTTTTTGTGCGCCGTAAATTGCAGTTTTTCACTTTGGGAGGCACTGTAGCTCCCAGGTCGTCCATCCGAATTTATTCTGACCTGGAGCTACAAACCTGCAGCTATAAATTTGGTTGAAATGGCCCAGTGGCTCTGGAGAAGAAATCGAAAATGTAAGAAGTTTACAGATGGACAGACAGACAGATGGACCCCGGACAAAACGTGATCAGATAAAAAGAGATGAAAATTGATCAAAATCATCATCTATTAGCATTAAAACCTGTATATTAATACGTACTCATCTCTATAATTTGTTCAGGATTTGTACATAATTTCACTAAGAAAACAGGCTTAGTAGTCTTTCAATTTCTGAAATTTTACACACAGGGTCTTAAGCAATATTACTTATAGATATATGAATTCTGAAAATTGTGACCTTCAAATTAAACTCAAGTGCTCTAAAATCACCAACTGGGTCTTAAAGCACTGAGGAAAGAAGGTATATATATTGTAGCTAATATGAATGAAATGAAACTGCAACTGTTCAATCAAGATAATAAAATGAACTGTCTGCCATGAAAATTAACTCTTATTTACGGCCATCTCAGGAAACCACTTAAAATTCTCATCTTCCTGGTGAGCGCCTTGCGTCACTTACTCGTCCTCTCAACCGTTATCTGCGACAAAATGCATGCCGTAACTCTAGGTATTTGGGGAATTAATTAATATAAAAAATATCCTAACAGATTAATAACCACTTGTTATTCATCATTTGCAATTTAAATACTCATAAGTAAATCGCCTACACTGCCTCTTGGATTAAGTTAAGTCACATTTTCTCCTGGGATTAAAAAGTTCCTCTGAATTTATTGTCCTAGTTTCAAACTAAATGAAATTTCCTAAATTAGAATACACTTTTAATTACAAAAACAATTTGATGAAAATCTGTAGAAGAGTCACTGAGTGTTTATAATATTGAGTTAAAGCAGGAATATAGGAGATGATGGTTAATTTCATTATTTAAAGTATGAACCTTTGGTGTATTTTGAAAATTTTAAGTTCAACAAGCACTCACCCTGTGGAATATATCTGCTTCAATAAAGAGCATATTCTGTGCAATGCTGCTAAATGCAACAGACAAACATTGTGAAGACTTCACAACAGACTCCCTATAGCCCTGAGTAACCTAACCTACTAATTGGATTAAACTCAATATTTCCCTTTTCTTTTATCTAATTTTCAAACAGTTTGATATCATAAAAGTACCGGTAGCTGGGTTTGCTTTCATTGATAAAGGAAAGAGTTCACAAACTAATTTGACAATACAATTATTATTATCAAGTGCATGCACCACTGAGTTTAATTCTGAATGATATACAATTGTATATATTTTGACTGAATGGAATTTTTTGTAAAATTTTGCACTGACTAAATCTTCATCTAATGCATCTGTTAAATATGGAGTGTATTTTAGAGGGCTAACATACATCTGGTTCTTTCAACAAAAGATTAACCGTCAAACATTGTCAACTGCTCAAAAAAAGCCCAGGTTTTATTGGGGGGTTCAGTTTTTAAATTTTTTTTATTCAAACGACTAAATAAAAACATCATTTGGAATAATTCTGTTGAAAATCATACTTAGAGAATAAGACTTACTGAAGAATGGGGTAAATGGTCATGATTAACACAACATCTGAATAATTGTAGTTTGTATGATTCTGAAGCATAAACAAGCAAAATGAAGTGGGTTTGAAAACATCACACAGCTCTTACAACAAACGTGCAACACAAGTTCAATCATTTTGAGGGAGTTCATTCGTTTCTTGTGACAGAGATAAACTGGCTATCACCTGATGTCCATTTGTAAGCTATCCTTTTACAAGCTGCTGTCCATCAGAGAAGTGGTACTTGAAGAACAGGACACTAATATGAATTGCTGGAACCTTATCACCCAGCCGAAGAAGTCATTTGAGAGATAAATATGATATTACAATAAAGATATATGATATACATATGATTTATGAATTGGTAATAAGTTACTAGATATTAATTTAAAGTCCATCTTATGGAAATACTGTTACAACATGTTTTAACAGCTTGCTGTTTTTATTTTAACTTCAACTCTACACAGCATGTTTCAATCCCTACTTGACCAAAATATCTGTTCTTCAAAACAAATGAATCCCAGCTGTGGTTCCATCAAAGGTTAATGGTTTTTTTCCTTGTTGTTACCTGTTCTATCAGAATCCATAATTTCTCAACAACAGTAATTATAAAAATAGAGAGATGAGAAAAATTCTGTCATATCTTTTGGATATAGAGATAACTTTCACATCAATTTGAGAAAATTGTGAAGAAAAATTAGAGAGAAAAATGGGCAATGAAAATTAATATATACAATACTACAGATATGATGTTTTTAACTGTTCCTTTGTTAAGGAACTGAATGTCTTCAGTTGTATACAAAGGTAGATATCAAATTGAAGCACTTTAAGAAACACTTCATTGTTTCAGTCCACTAGTACACTGTACTAATTACTACAATAACAGGGTGATAATAGGGAAATACAAGGAAATAAGTCTTATCAAAATATGATTCTATACGTCATCGTCATGAAGTACGTGTCACATAGGGAAATCAGTCAGTTATGCCATAAACATACCCATTACTTTATTCATTTGTGTTACAATGCTAAAGCCTTCAGTAACAGACCTGGTGGACGTACAGCAGAGCTGTCAATAACATGTTGGATTGTTTGAGCTATAGGGATCATATTGGTGACCCTTGTTCATAGTAATACAACCCACCATGCAGTGCTATTATCACAGCTCCAAACATTGTCCATCAAATGGTCAATTTCATGGTCTGAATTCCAAAATCATGCATGTAGATAACTTCTGACCTTAATTACTAATAAGATATAAGTTTAGGACTACAAGAAAGGTACCATGAGGGACAAGGTTCTGAAGTCACTCCATTATTTAGGAAACACATTTCATAAATAGCCCAAATTCAGACCACCCTGATATTTTTTTCACACTGCCAACATTAAAAGCTGTCAATACAATATGTCTGACTGATTAAGTAAACATTGGTCAACCATTCCAAATAAAGAAAAGTCTGACCACCCCAAATTTACAGGTATACAGCTTACACTGTTGGATTATTAAACATTTCAAATGGTGGAATTAAAATTGAGAAATACAACCAATAGAGAAGAATATCAGGGAATATAAAATGAAGTAGGAAGTGGAAAACAATGGTGAGCTTTCAAATATATTCATGATACTATTAGAGAACTTTGTGAAATTTGTTCTTAGAATTCCAGTGAAAATTCACTTAAACATTAATTAGTTTTTATATAACAGCATCTGTGTGGTTTTGAATTCATGAATTTCATTTCGCTCTTATCAATGCAAAAAAACTGCATAAAAAACTTCAAAATCAAAACCTTCACTTTAATAAAGTTTAAAGACCACTTTGACATGTTTAAAAAAAACGTCCTTAATTATTCAAAAATATCACAAAACTGAAATACATTATGATCATAATGAACAGTCTTTTCCAGACTGCATGATCACACATTCACAAGGTCAATTGTAAATTAAGTCTATTTAAAAGTTCAGATGCTAATAAGTCATAATATATATATGTGTGCCCTGGTTTCCTTGTAAAATCTCTCCCTATAAATGATTGCGGCCCCAATTTCTTATTTACATATGCTACAACAAACGGCTGGTACCGACCCCACAAGAAATCTGTCATTTAACTCACTTTTCTGTTATCTCAGCAAGCACTCAATATTTCATAAAAAAATTTAGGAAGTGATTTTTCTGGAACTTTTGCTGATAGAAAAAAAGGTAAGATATTTTTTATAAGACCTTTTTTAAAAATTTTATTTTTTATTCCTATGAATACTGTTCCTTCAGTCCCATAAGCAATGATATTTACATTTAATTACTAAAACATTGTTACTGCATTTGGATTCTCAAAGGCAAACATGCATGCGGCAGACATACTTGTATGTGGGAAAATATATTAGCGAAAAGGAAATTGCAAATAATCTTTAAAAATTTGTAAAAACTGAAACTGCAATCTATATACAATTAAAAAATTTGCATCAGACACAAATTAGTTTTGAACTTAATATTATTCATACATCATTAAAATTTTCGCTTGATGGAGCTTATTTTAGCTGCTTTCAATTATCAGCCCTGCACTTTTCCTATCAATGCGATAAAATGGGCTAGAACAAAACTAATTATGCTATTGTCTATTTACCTATGTGGGAGAGGCCAGTACCAAGAGATAATCATCAAGCTCTCTAGCATTGAGGAAGTTCAGATTAGCTTTGTTATATATTATCAACAAGTCTTTCCGAACCCACGCAAAGTTCTGTACTTCTTGTACCTCATGAAATTTTCATTTTCGTTGACAAAAACTTAAAAGTTTGTTCAGTAAAAACAGCTCTTATTGTAAATAGGAACACAAAAATAAACATGCATGGAAAATACAACCAATTGAATTTGTGAGGGAATTTCTAGTGCATTGAAAATATATACATATCCTGGGAGAGAACTGGGTTAGCTCCCCTTCCCAGACAGAGTACCTGTCTGACTTTAGACTGGAGTACATCTGTCTGCAGTGTCACAGGAATATGACAAATAGATTCCCAGAAGACAAATATGTTAACAGGGAACAATAGCTTGCACAGAGAGAAAATCAACACATGCTGAGGGGCAAATCAACAGGCACGAGTTTTCAATTATAGACTTAAAACCTTAAAAAATGGCTGGATCTCACGGCAAAGAACGTTTTTGACAGACTGCAATTAGGTTATCCATAGCACAGCTCTGATGCATCATTTTCTTGTTGCAAGGCTTGCTGCTTCTGTCATGATAACCTAACAAATTTACAAGCCCTTAGCTTTAAACCTTTAGGATTACATGTACAGAGTACTACCAAAGTTGGACAACTCCCCTGAATAAGGGTCAACTACTGTATCTGTCAGCAAACATCACAGTGTTTTCATTTCTCACAAAACTTGGCAGCATTTACTGTTGTTGTGCTGTATCTACACAGATAACAGAATTAAATTTTTTACAAACAATGCCAACCATGGGATCACCTTGAATTGCCACACAACTTGCTCTTTTCAAACACGACAACTATGTAGGTGCCTCAGAGCTGCACAGGTTCTGAGAATGTCTGGGACTCTGTTATCTTTCTGGCATTCTCTAAGTAACATTTTACAAATTTTTTTTTTTGGTCTCTTTTCCTCATCTAATCAGTGGTGCACTACATAATGATATTTACTCTCAATTTCGGAAATTCTTCCAAACCTTTAGTGTTTACATCAATTTCTATTTAAATCTTTTAAATGAAATGCTCAATTAATTAAATTCACATGTCAATAATCACTCCTTTATAAATTGCAAATTATCAAGGAAAAGTCAGACCTCCCTTCCTAGCGTAAAATCTTTATCTCTGAATAAGCAAAGCACCTGTGCTCAAAACCACAAGAAGAAGTTTCCTAAAAGTACACAAGGAAAGAATATACAAACTTGTGACAGTAAATCAACTAATTGAAATTTGTGGAGCAAAATATCTTGTTTCTCGTACATTTATGAAAAGTGTAATGTAGCATGTCATTCCTCATTACAAAACTACCTGTTAATGAGGGAGCTGGAATAAATGAGCTGGCAACACTAGTCATCCCGAGTAGTTGGCTTCTGAGAGCCATGGACAGACAATATAGACGGCCCCCACTGTTGGCTAAAGGAACTATACTCACTGCAAATTAATACAGATCTATCTGAGAATATTAGAGAACTTCCTGTTGAGTTCTGCTTCATTAAATGTCTGCATTAAGGTCTACTACAATTACACAAGGAATGATATGCAAAATTAAAACTGGAATGAATGGACTTAAATGGAGAGTTTTGCTCCAATTAAGAAGGATAGAGGGGCAAACATTGAAAAGCACAAAGCAAATTGTATTTTTGCAAATTTTTTTTCTCATGTAACTGTAATATTCGAAGTGGAAATAGATATTATATGGACCAAAACCTATAATGACCTTGACTTTTAACCTTGCACACGATGAGATGTGGTAATTTATAACAAACAGTTAATGTGATCAACTTTTTTTTTAAAAATTGGTGGATGATGTAAATCTGCTTTAATAATTCCCATTCAAAAGAAAAATATCATATTGGGGTGGAAGAAGCAGAAATCTCTTGAGGGAAATAAATTCTAACAGTCATATCTTTCATAAATCTATTTAAAACAAATTTCGATTCCCTAGCATTATCAAAGTTCACATAATTTTTACTTGAAAAAGTAATTAAAACAATTTAATTTTAAATGAAAACTATACTTCACAAGCCTCAAATTTAATGCATCCAAAAATACATAGCAACTTCAAGTATAATCTGTAGTCTATATACTTTTTACAGCTGACAATAAAACTTGATAGGAAGACTTACTAAGGGTTTTCATCATATTTTGGGTTATAGAACTTTTAAATGGGGGATATCTCATACAGTTAATTAATCCAAGTGTATCCAAGTCCAGTTCTAACTTAATTATGATAAATAACTGGGGTAAAATAATCTGAATTTGAATAATAGATAAGCCCCTGAATAAACAAATTAGAACAATTTTATGCACATAATATCCCCCAGTTCAGTGCAATCTGCTGAAGATAAAAAGGTTACTGAAGTTGTAGGTCCTATCAAAGGAACAATAACTGATGCTATCTACCCTAGTGATGATAACCAAATCTCTGGAGGCTAATTCTCCCATAATCCTTTGCTGCTACAGAGGTATGATGGGAAATCATGAGGCTCCATGTCAGACTTTGGGGGTTTTGCAAGACAGTTAGTTTTGTTAATAAGACTGGCCTGATGATACAGACTCTAATCCCTTTTTCACATAATTTATGTCCGATCTTTTACTTGTTTGTCGTGATGACTGATTTATCAGAATCAGAATGGGGTTCCAGTACTTTTGAGGGATTTTGTCTGTCCTATCAATATTCCTGACCACATTTTATTGCCCATTTTTCTGTCTGATTACTGAATTTGTTTCAATAACTCAAAAATGAATAAAACAGTATACTAGGGTTTTTTCCCTCATTAATCTGAACAGTTTAAACACAAGAGGCCCATGGGCCACATCGCTGAGCAACAATAGCCATAATAAAACCAGCTTAATGGAGTCATTTACAATATATCTGGACATTATGTATTAAAATAGATCCTGTATTAAAAGATTTTCAAAATTTTCTCCAGGTATTCTTATGTTAAACATTAAGCCCCTTTTGTAACTGGATGATTTCATAGTCATATCACATACTGAGCATTGCAGTTCTCAAGAAGATCTTAAACAACTGCTTATGAAATTATAAACCTACATAAAACTTTAAACTCCTTGTGTGGCCCAAGAATTGTCCAATGGCCACAGTCTATAAACAATTAAGAATCACGAAGATGCTTGCATATTAGTAATATCAAAGATTATAACATTTGAGTTTTTGTAAATAGATAAATTTTTTTCCTTTGTAAAAATCTTAACCCCCCCCCACCCCCACCCCATTGTGGCCCCACCCTCCCCCCGAGGATCATGATTTGAACAAACTACCTTAGGATGCTTCCACACAAGTTACAGCTTTTCTGGCCTATTGGTTTTTGAGAAAAAAAATTTTCTTATATATTCCTATGTAAAAATTTGACACCCCCCCCCCCCCCATTGAGGCCCCACCTTTCCCCCAGGGATCATGATATGAACAAACTTGAATCTACCCTACCTAAGGATGATTCCACAAAAGTTACAGCTTTCCTGGCCAATTGGTTTTTGAGAAAAAGATTTTTAAAGATTTTTCTCTATATATTCCTTTTCAAAAATTCAACCCCCAATTGTGGCCCAACCCTACCCCTGACAATCATGATTTGAACAAATTTAAATCTACTTTACCTGAGGATGCTTCCACACAAGTTACAGATTTTCTGGCCAATTGGTTTTTGAGAAGAAGATTCTTGAAAGATTTTTTTCTATATATTCCTATGTAAAAATTTGACACCCCCCACCCCTCACTGTGGCTCAACCACACCCCCTGTGATCGTGATTTGAACAATCTTAAATCTACACTACTTAAGGGTGCTTCCACACAACTTAAAGCTTTTCTGGCCTATTAGTTTTTTAGAAGATTTTTTAAAAGATTTTTCTCTATATATTCCTATGTAAAAATTCAATCCCCTCATTCTGGATTAACCTTACCCCTGGGGATCATGATACCTGAGGATGCTTCCATACAAGTTACAGCTTTTCTTGCCAATTGATTTTCGAGAAGAAGATTTTTGAAAATACCAACAAATGTTTATTAATTCTTAATTATCTCCCCTTGAAAGAGGGCATAGGCCTTCATTTTAACAAACTTGAATCCCCTTCACCCAATAATTCTTTATGCCAAGTTTGGTTGAAATTGGCCCAATGGTTCTGGAGAAGAAGTCAAAAATGTCAAAAGTTTACAGACAGAAACATGGACAGACAGACGGACGGACGAACAGACGGACAACGGACAAAAAGTAATCAGAAAAGCTCACTAAAATGAGCTTTCAGCTCAGGTGAGCTAAAAAGGAATTGAAATTATATAACTGCCTCAGAGTGGTAAAAACTATGATAACAAGCATGCTTTTAATTTATAATCATGCACTTGTATGAATCCTCTTTTATTTATATACTTCCTCTATGCATGACTACAATATGAGTTAATCATCTAATTCATATTTCATTTAAGCAAACATGAAGGTTTTAAACATCCCAAAGGAAGACATTGATCTTTCGATAATTTCATGTACAATTTTCCTTGGAAATCAATAACATAGGCATATCATATTATTGTTTCATTGAAAAATTGTGGGAAGAAAGTCATTACTTATTGATGAATTTTCACAACTAGAACCAGTTGACTCATATGATAAAAGACCAATTTGTCTTTGATAAAATTAAGTGCAGAAGCTTTAAAACATGTACATTGTGCATGTATATATATGCTGGTCATAGAAGTATGTGAAGAAAAAGTTAATTAAGTTGATAAAGTCATAAGAAATGGAGGGGAAACAATAGGACTTTAAATGATATACAATTAATGCATGTACTGAGTTCTAATAGGTTATTGGTACCAAAGCATACTCTTTAGAATAAAAACATCTGTTACTTCAGTTTAATCACAATGGCTTACAGACCAATTATATTCATGATAAAAAAAAAACAAACAAAATCAAACAACTCTGCCATTTATGTATCTATTTTACCCGTCTTTAACATGAAACTTTCAATGCTAATTATGACAAGAAAGTGACAATTAGTTACAACTCCTTGTCTTAAGGTTAAAAAAATAATATGCCAGCTAGTAATTAAAATGCAGTGTAAAATTCTGTGAAGTACATCTATAATACGATCTGCACTTCACGATAAATCAGTAGGTGTGAGAGACTTCACATAACCGTTTTTGACACAAAGTGTAGCTGGTATAAAGAGCTTTGCAGTGGTTGACACAGTGTTCGTAAGAATTGAGGTACATAGTGTATTTCCTTTGATGTTTGTAGTGGTTGACATTGTGTATACAGGAAGTGCAGGATATCACCATCACTAACGTTCCCACATTACAAAGTTTAACATGAATGACTCTCTCTCTCTCTCTCTCTCTCTCTCTCTCTCTCGTACAAAACAATTTTTGAAAATAGATGCATGTGTCAAGAAAACTATTGCATTAGAACTATACTCCTTTAGAAAATATTTCTAACTACCAGTATAAAAAAAAAACTTGACTTTGAGTTAAAAGTAAAAAAAAATCTAATTGTAGCTTGATTTCAATGTTAATGAGCACAATGGCTGTATTTCTTCCTCAAGATGAATGCTTCTGTCACAACAAACAAACAAATTTCATGCCCTTCAAATCACGGTTGAAATAGTTTGACTCTCACCAAGTGATGCTTATATTCCTTTTTCTAATTAGTTATGCCAGAAGACCTTTCAAGTTGGTAATCAAATTAACATTATCTGCTTTTAATGTTGCAATTGTAATCAACGCATATCAACTTTATAGATTACTTTTATGTATTCATGCCTTCGTAAACCACATACAGTATTGAAATCTGACATATTGCAGTCAAGTTTTTTCCTTTCTTTCATTTTTTAATCTAAGTGAATTAAATAACCACAGAAAAATGTATAAAAACCTCAAAAACCACAAAGACCTGAAGTGACTAAATCTGACCCAGAAGGGAATGATTATAATGCTACTACAGTGAGCTAAGACTTATAATACGTATTTTGGTTACAGCTGGAGACTGCGAACATAACACGGATTAAGCCATGGAGTCATTACGACAACAAAATATAGGTAAACTTGGGACTTAATAGCCCTTAGGCTTACTGTAAGTATATCACTGTTATCTGACATTCTAGCTCTCTGCAAATTTCGATGATTTTCTGTGACAATCTCTGATCTCTTTTACACTCCGATTGCATTTAATGGCAACTTGAATCATTTGTTCTACACTGATAATGGAATCAGCCATAAAATATCATATTTAAAATGGGAAGCCATTAGGAAGCTCTTGACTTGGATGACTTTTTATGATGCTGTTTTGTTGCTAGTTGATACATTTGACAAGTTCTGTTTGCTTTTCTCCAAGGTTTTGACGCACTTCCACTGACAAAATGTGAACATTGTTTGTTTGTGACAGTGCAGTGATAAAATTATTGTAACATACCCATTATGTCTTCAATATTCACAAAATATCTAATTATCAAGCAGATAAAATCTCTATCAAATAATATTTTACTCCATTTTTCCCCCCTAAATATTAAAAATATTTTAAGTTACTACAATTGTATGATAAAACAATTAAAGCCCACATTGTTTCATAAACATTTTATTACTATAGATATGGTTAATGATCTCTCATTTTTATCAATAATATTATTTGATTGACATGAATCATCATGAAATAAATATTCTATACTGTATTAGATAAAGACTAAATAAAGGCAGCTTAGATTAGTCATGGTATGATTTAATCTTAACAAGAATTTATACATGTATTAACATCCTTGCATTTATTTAATTAATTTTCCATAAGGTATTTAATTAATTTTCCTTAAGGTATTAATGAAGCTGAGAAAAAGTATTAAAATGATCTGGGCAAAGCCCCAGTCTTTAAATGGTTATAACTTATGGGGACATCTTGATATTCATATATTAAGATAATCTTAAAGGGAAGTAAACAAACAGAAAACTGATTCCAATCAGTATGAAAATATTTAACTCTAATGAGTATGTCTTCCTTTATTTTTAAGAAAACCAATTGTTATTTATAATGGTATAAACATATCATACGTCATTCAAGCTCAGGGTTAGTTGCGTTTTCTCAAAGTAATTTGCTTTCATATAGACATATGCATTTCTTGATTTTGTGATCAATATATTGTTTCCTGATAATTACCATAAAAACTCAGACTTCCAAATATTCTTATAACTTCCATATACATGTACACTGAGATAGCAAAAAAGGTTCATCAGTCCCTTCCTAATTGCTTTTCTATACATGTAAGTGTATTAATAAACCTACATCTCATAAAGTTTTCCTACAACTGCATGCCCATATAAATTCTTAAACATGTACCAATTAATAACCCCCGCCCTCCCCTTTCCAAAAAAGAAAAAAAAAAGAGAAAATGCTGAGCAAGGAATCCTCCTAATGATACTCTGTACCTCGGCAATTTATTTCACTGAACGCACGTAAAACTTTCATAAAATAGTCTGAGTCAATTTTAAGCGATCCTTAAACTGTCATTAACAATTGCTTAACAACATTTCTATTCAATTCATTATGGTTTATTTTCAAAGTTTTAAAAATTCTTATTGGTGCAACCATAAACAGTTTCTTTACTTCCATAAAAACATGATGTTATTAAATTGTTCAAACTGAAATTAGATCGTCAGGAAATTTAGCCCAAAAAGCAGTGCCATGATAGGGTGTGTTCTTGAGGTACATAAGAAAAACGGCTTACATCATTCCTCTGCATAAATAAAGCCAATTGAAAAATGGATAAAAATGGTATCTTTAAATGTGGTTTATAATTGAGGAAATGTCTTTCATTTACTAGGAGATTAAAAACAAAATTCTTAAACATTGGGTCAATTTAAGACAAATGCATACTGGGTAATCTGAATATTAATACACATCTTCATATTGTTTATCTGATGTAGGCAGTAAGCCCCCAAACATTCCATACCTAAATCTCATCAGGATGAATGAAATAGTATTGTTGATAGAGTGATATGTGAACCTTTTTTTTTCTCTGCTGTCTGCAATCAATCTGATCAAAAACCCATTGAGGTCAAAGTCATTCACAATAGCAAGCAGCCTACATAAGTAATCTTATAGGTGTATAGCAACTTTTCCTAACAGAAAAAATAGACCATATACGTTTTAAAAAAAAATTCCACTTTGAGCAATCAACAAAATCTTGAGAGCCTACCACTTGGAAAGGGAGAAGTTAAGGGAAATCATTGCAACCATCCTTAGCAAAATTCTCTAGCAGCAGATGCACCTACTATATCAATGCTTTGTTTTTACTATATGATTTTTTTTTTCATGTGTATGTTACGTATATTACCACACCTTATGTTTTGTCCTGCATCTGCCGTTGATGATGTTACATAGCATCTTGAAACAACAAATAGGCGTAATGCATCTTGACTGTTCTACAGAATTTCAATAACAATCATTTCAACCTCCACACTGCAACTCAAACCTTATTTGCCTTTGAAAGTAAGAAACAATGGCAATGATTGCGAAAAAAGAGGAAAAAATTGAGTAAATTAGAAGTCATTATCCAGAACAACGGTAAGGTTGCTCCATTGTCCAACTGCTGCAAGTCTTTAGGTCACTAATAATTGGACAATTTCAAACAGACCTGTGCTAATCACTGTCCAATGAAAAAATCTATAGCTAAAATGACAAGGTTTGTGTTATTTGATGGTGATAAATCAACGCTCAGTGCTGTCCCAATTCACTGAGAGAACAGATCTATGGGGGTCTAACTGTATCCCTTGATGACGTCAGATCATATCAGAATCAGTCTACTAATTTAATACACTGGGTTTTGTACCCAGCAGATTATGACCAACTCTTTAGAGTACTGGAACCGATTTTCTCTAATCCGAAATAACGGGTATATAGACATAATGATTCATTCTTTCCAAGATATGTGGACTTGGAGTTTAAAATCAATAGAAAGATAATATAAATTTAATGGTCTAACCCTGATAATAATAATCATTGGAAACTAGAAATGTCCAAGAAGTACCCCCTCTTATAAGGAGAGAGCCTCTTTATTAGATAATTTGTTAGATGGTATGTCACTGTATGTCACTGACAAAATTTTTAGATGGACGATTAAGTTGAAGTTGAACAACTGTGTTATAAAAATGAAGAAAAATTGTTGGACCAATATGAAAATACCAAGCTCATCAGAGAATATCATGAAAAACTGTATACCGGTACATGCAAATTTTCAGAAAAATCATGCACTAATTTCTTAGATCTGCATGGTTCTGATAAAACATGACAAGAGATGAACATAGTGATTTCAATACATGTTCATGCCCCCTTTCCTTTTAGTTTGCTTTGAGTAATTTACTAAAATTTTCCCTTTTAATTGTTCAGAACAATTTGTAAAATCATAGTCTCCATAAACCTAAGTTTCAATAATTATGTGGAGGAAATTGCCAGGGTACAATGTTTGTGTCTGTGTAACATGCTATTGATGCCATTTAATGACTCAGAATCTTTAATTTCTGTTTCATCAACACAAAGGGTCATACTGAATGACCCACATTGACAGCAAGAATGCTAAAACTGATTTGTTGATTATAAAATCATATTGTACTTTACACACAGCATTTAAAAATCTGGACGGTAAATCACACTGAAGAAATTTTGTTTAATTGTTAAGTGATGTGTATCCAAATTGTAAAAAGATTCATGAGGAAAAGTGAACGTGCATGACCCCTCTTTGTCATAATGGGAGAAAACTGATATCCCCCAAATTATGACAAAGAATACAACAACTATGTCAGTCATTTGAGGTATTACCGAGTTCCCTCGGAGCCCCCTGTAAATAATACTTGAGGGTTGAGTTGGAGAAGATCGTGCATACACACACTGAGGTCCAATATCCAGCATATGATTTCTCTTATTTAAATAATTCAACACAAGAATAATCAAATAATTACCTCCAAATTACACTCAAAGAGTCTATATTACCTAAGTACTTTAAATTCATAAACATAATTCAAAGATTAATTAACATAGAATTTTAACTATTTCTTCTCATAAGAATTTAACTACGCACACTTCAAAATGCTGAAGTGAGTAGATAGATCCTTTCATTCATGGATGTATTATCCAACCACACAGAGGAGAGCTGTCACTTCCATTAGCCAATCAGATTAACAGAAGCAGCAGAGAGGCTGTTTGAAGCTCCTCCCACTTCTGACATAGGCTCCTCAAAGATGTCTAATTGATCTGCAAATCATCTCTATACAAACTTATATCAATCTGTGAACTTGCTTCCAATATCATTACAATATAGAACTAGGATGATGAACAAAGTGTACTAGACATAGAGTGATTTTGAAAGCCATCCCAAATGCTTAACTGGAAATTATATTTACAGAAGACAATTTAAAATCAAGGTAAGGAAAAATCATTTTAAATTCATCAATTTTCTTTCAAATAAAATAAAATGATTAATATCAAATTCAAAAAGTTTCCATATTTTAGTTTATAAAGAATTTATCAGTTGTATAAAGAAATAACTGGTAGTAAAATATCATCGATTATATAGAGAATTTCTAAACCATATATACCAAATCATTGCTACAAAGCAAAGATGATAAGAAAACAGAGACATAATGAAAGTTTAAGTAAACACTCCTTCGTTAAATTACTTTCAAATTTATTTTACAATGTGTGAGAATGTTTTGCACTTAATGGAAACATCTGGGAGTGATGCTTGTCTTGCATGGTTAAAAAAAATATGTTCTGAAGAAAATCTGACTAACTCAAGCATATTGTAAGAGAATCAACCCACCAAAAATAATATGCAAGAAAGTAAACTAAAGAACAGAAGATGACCAATATATTTTATGAATACATCCTATATACCAGCTGATCCAAATGATATCCAATATTACTAATAAAGGCATGACCAAGGGCAATAGACTTACCAGCTTGTTTAATTAGGAGTCATGGGATTTAACATACTGGAGACTGAATTGTCCAATCCTTATGAAATGTGAATGGTGCCCAAATTAGTAATCACCTTGCCTCTACTAATTCTTATTTTGATATGCAAACAAAACTTGTACAATTCCCCAGTATAGCTTGAGTCTCCTTGAGGAAAATCAGGGAATTGATGATGAACTTAATTGCTTTCATTAGATTTAAACAAATATTTTATCATTCTCACATTGCTTAATTATAATCAAGCACTGGAAAAACCAATTACCACAAAAACAGTATTAGAATCCATAACAGGGTTTTTTGATGTCAGAATCCAAAGCAATGTACAGTAGCCCTGTTGCTAGGCAAATAAAATTTGGATCCGCTTGCATTTCAAAGATTCATTGAATTAGAATAAAAAATAATCAGCAACATACAATTAGGTGCATCAAAATTTTATCACATTTTACAATAGATTACTAAAGCTCTTTGAAAGCCCAATTCACAATCATTGACTGAACATGAAAGCTTGTATCATGTATGAAATATTCTTTTCCTTTTATCAGGTGTGCTCTGAGAATACTTAAGAGCAACAGAACAGACATGTTATATTAAAAAAAGTCTAATTACATCATTTGTAACAAAGATCGTAGACTTAATGCTATGTACACACAGTGCAGAAAAGCCATATCAAATTATTTCTATAGCTCGGTCTATACGTGTAAAATAATGTCATAAAACACCACTGCCAGACAAATAAACATGCAATCTGAGAGATGCTTGTGTTTAGTCAGTCTATGTGGTCATAAATCTTAATTTAAGTTCTATGAGTCAACATTCTGATCCTAATTAGGCCCTTAATCACCATGAAGAGGCAACTCTTTAAAACACAAAACTAGCATTAAGTATCTCATGAAAAAAGTGATCAACAGTTGTTTAAAAAAATAAAAACCTTAACTTTTCAATCACTATGGAGCTTTAAATCTAATTTACTCATATAATTTTTAAAGACCTCTTCTTACTCTCTATCATAATTTTCCTTTCTCTCTATCATCATTTCTCACCAGTAACAGCCACCAGACAATGTAACTTAACAAACTGGAAGCTGACCAACTCATAATAATGAAGACTTTTCTGTGAAAACAAAAAGGGGCAATGTAATTAAAAGCTATGGGTCCAGGTTTACGTTATAGTTTGCATATGTAGGGCAGGGGATAGTCAGAACTTAATGAGTATTTGTATGATAGAAAGGCTCCTCAATAATTCAACCATACTGTAAGAAAATGGCCTAGCTAGCTGTTTTCCAGATATCTGTTTCTGGAGGGGCTAGGCTATTATCCTGCCAGCACGCCCTATGACATTACAACCACTTCTACCGATTTAACTCAGGTCATTTAAGGACAAGACGCTCTTTGTTAATGTTTATCTAATTCTTGATAAACATTTGTTTCATTTTTTTTTATCTCAAGAGCTCTTGCCTTAATTGCTTTAAACTAGTGTTTAAGCTTGTCAATCTACCGGTACCTTAAAAATGTAATCTGTTTTGAAAGAGTTTAAGAAAATGACCAGGAAATTTAAACCAATTATCTAAAAAAAACACACAGTGATTCAGTCCATATGATAAAATTAAACTTGAAAAATTTAAAAGATTACCTAACTCATTATGTATGTCAAGGTTACAGGTAGTATCAGGATAATAGAAGCTGCATAGTATTAACCAGCTATTATAGCTTCTGCCATTCCTCAGAGACATTCTCGCAAAATCTTAAGCAGAACCCTCTGTACATTCTTTGTTTGTTTGTCACTTCTAAGTGCTTCTGTGATGAAACCAATTTAACTTATGATGAATACCAATTACCCTCTTTCCCTTTGTGACTTTTGCAGGAAACTCTATATACCACACAAAATCAGTTTCGTCCAGTGTACAATCCAACACCTATATCTTTCATATAGACATTTAAATATTAGTCACTGTTACCAATTTGTATTCAATGTTGTGGTAAATCTAGAAGAAAATTATAAACAAAACCCTCAGCCATATACGTTTAATAATCCGAGTGCAATGGTTAGACACCCAGGTGAATTTGGCATGTTTGTGTTACTGTTCTGCAGACAGGTAAAATTGTACCATTTCTTTACTCTATTTTCTGTTTTTTCCTTACACATTTCAATCTCATATTTTAGAACAGTTGAGGAAAAAAATCCATCTATAATCAATTCATGCCATTCTTTGAGGAATTATTACCAGATTGCATTTCAAATAATGAGTTTCTTTTTCATGTTGTCCTTTTTTGCCCTCTCCAAATTTCCAATAAAATCTCTTTTGGTTATATTTGTCAACCTGGACAATGGACTAAATAAAACCCAATATCTAATTGCAAAATGTCTAATTTTTTTCTTTGAGAAATTCAGAGTTCTATAAATGGAAATCAAATACAAGAGCTAATCTTTTGCATTCATTTGAACTTGTTTTCTATGGAGTTTTGAGAAACCAATTGATTCCTTGTTGAGATTAATTCAATGACTTCCACTACTTCAAAGGTCAGGGTCATATAGTAATCCAATATGGACCTTTAATAACAAAATCCTTGCTCTTTTGTGGAACATCATCATGTCCACTACCCTTAACCCCCCCACCTTTCACTGTATATATCTGAGTCTGTTAGATAATCAATCTTTCTAAGGATACTTTCAATAATTAGGGCAATTGTTACTCATTTTTTACTCATAGTCACAAACTGCTGCATATTATCGTTTTTTTAAATCCAATATTTGTAAATGCACATATAAATATGTGTGTTTATATGTGGGTATATCAATCAAAGTCATTTTCTAAACTTGTTATTTCCTTTTAACCTTGTACCGTGTGCTCAGTGATAATCCCTATATAATGCCTGGTTTAATTAACAAACACATGTAATCTTCTTACTGGTTCTTACTACTGTGTCAATAGGCATGCTTTGGTCCAGACTGCTAGGGTAGCACCTGTTGGTGGATCAAAATAGGTTAATTAATCAGCTGGTCTCCATAATCATGTCAGATATACCAATACATGGATTTGGCAATCTTTTTTTCAGCATGCGTAAATCCCTCTGAATTGTGTCAGGGAATGACACCCATCTCTTACCTGTTCCATTCCTCTTTTTTTTTTTTTTTAAGATTTGATTGGCATGCACAATTAGCAATTTTATGATTTGATACACACATTGTATTTCTGGGAAAGAAAAACGTTTATTGACCACACTGGACTTCCCTTGGCTTTGATGCACATTGTAAAAGAAAAAAGTGTATAGACCACACTGGATCGACAACCCATGACTATGCATATGACGTTATGGTATAGGGGCTGTTAAAAATTAACCCACTAAGATAAGCATCATTTAAGAACATGTTAATGGAATCAGAATTATGACATCAACATCTCACAAGCATGTTCACCAACAATGAAATATTGCAACAATCCCCAATATATCAACCCTTAGGTATGCAAGATGAAGAAATACCCATCAAACTTCATCATAAAAAGAAAACATTTATTGGTAGGCAACATTACCCATGTGTTAGCCTTTTCTTCAGGAATTTGAAAAATCTCTGACTATGCATTTACCACCCAACAGACTTGCAAAATTGATTCTCTGTGTCATGAGTTATCAGCAATACATTTTAAAACAATATATGTACTATAGCTATTTCCATGATTCAGCTAAATTCCTTTGACCCTTTTGGGCTGCATCTATTCATAATTTGCAATAATAATCGAACAAGACCTAGTGAGAAACCATCTACCTACATGTATTGTACTTTTCAACTTGAGTTCTTTTTTTCAACACTGCCAAATTAACTGAAACATAAAACTTGTTGGGTATCAAAATCTTTTTTTTGTCAAATGCCATTTCTCTGAGATATTAACAGTACTGTATTAAGAGCAAATAATTCAATATAAGCATAGGTATGCCAAATCATATATTTTACAAATCAATGCATTGAAACTAAGGCATATGCATACTATTATGAGAAGGCTTATAGATCTCATTTTGTTACCTGAAAACCCAAGTCAAGTCAATTATCTATAATTCTTTCCTTCTATATTCTCATTCAAATGCTTGGATATTTTTGACCCACTCAAAACAAATCATGTTGAAATCTCTGACCCATTTCAAACTCTGAGGCAATTAAGAGTAATTAGTTGTCTGACTTTGGCATATTGAAGGTAAAAATATTTACACAAAGTGAAACAAGACATATCTCCCATGACGGCAGGTGCTTTCTGAAGTTACAAGTTGTTTAGAATTATGTAACTATTCTCAGAGGTTTTTTCCTCTCATTTCAAATTCTAATGGCACAGGTGTACCCAGGGGAACATATAACATAGTTAAAACTTGCAGAATAGATCAATACCACATACCTAACCCTGAATAGATTGAAAGGGAGATAATGATCTCACAAATATTTTCTTTATCACACATGTTAAAACTGCATGACTTTGCTAAACTCTTTTAAAGATACTAAGTAAATGTGTCAATAAATTAAAAAAAGATTGAGCCCTTTGATTAAAAGCCATGTGCTTGGTGCATGGATTCTGTACAGTTTAATATTCAATGATAAAATGATTCCTTAATTTTGACAGATCATGATTAGGATTAACACTAATCTAGTACAAATCTGGTTTGAGAACTGCATAGCTTACCATATTTAGTACACAAGATCAACTGTGCATATAAAGCTTTTTAAATATATTTATATATTTAGACCTACAATTCAATTTTGCAATAAATTTACCTGTGTACTCAAAATCAATTTAAAGCTGAATGGTCCGATTTTTTTTGGCTATTACATTATCAAATAATTTTCCATACAAACAAATTATCTTTGAAAGTTATATATAGACTTTCACCTATTTACACCAGCAGAATCGGTCTCCTTTCAAAGTTAGAAATATTCAAAGTAAATAAAAATAATTTCTTTATGGGCATACAAAAAACAAACCAAATGCATTATGGGAATGTTTAGAAAAAGGAACCGTTTGGTTTCGTCCCCCGAATGTTTGGGTTTATTTAACCCGCATGTTATGCATCGAATGTAAACAAACAAACTTAAGAAATAATAATGAACAAAATGTATACACGGGTTTATTTATGATTTGGCAAAACATTATGACGTTTATTATGCAATCATCCCCGCCTCGATGTCAGGGGCGAATTTTAATATGAGGCAAAATAACGCGATACCCTTTTTATGTCGATTGTTTTGTAAATACATTTTGTACATCATTTTTTAATCGAAATATGGCTTAATTGACAAGGAAAACTACTGCAATGTCTATTATTATACACATACTTAGCAAAACCATCGTTTAAAAGTGTACACAAAGTTTGCTATAAAATCGGACCAAGCAGCTTTAATTGAAATTTAATTGAAAATTGATATACCCATGAAGTATGGATTGCTCTGTTGCTAATACTCATTTTTTTTTTTTTACAGGTCCACAATTGCATTGAAGAAATGTAATCCATCTGCTTCCCTCCAAAAACAATTTTCTGATCAACTATTCAAGCTAGGCACCAATCATGGCTAACAACTTGTCTTCTATCATCGGCATGATGAACATGACAGACCCAGTGTATGCCATAGCATCCACTGTCAACAGCACGGCAGATAACCTGACCACTACCCTACCCCCTCCAGCGTCTGTGACCCACGCTCACCATGTGGTGTCAGAAATAACTTACACCTACTTAGGACCTACAATATGTGCCATGGGAATGCTGTTCAACATCATAAACTTTGCTGTGCTCATGCAGCATCAGCTGAAAGAGTCTCCATACACATACCTCACAGGACTAGCTATGGTCGACTTCTCGGCTCTGACTCTCTCCTTTATCTTCATGGTCTTCTCTCACAAGTCAGTTGGGAAATTTTGGAGATATTATGACGCTTACATTTTCCTCCCATTTGTCAATGTCTGTGTCACCTCTAGTGTGTGGATAATTGTCTTGCTGACAATAGAACGCTTCTTATTCGTCAGGCACCCACTTTGGGCCAAAGCTAAATGCGACCGAGCTAGTGCTAAAGTCAAGATCCTGGGAATAGTTGGGTTGGCACTGGTATTCAACATCCCAAGATTCCTGTTGTTTAAAGTCTATGAGCCCCGTCCAGGAATCTGGAGTTTGGAGCATACAGAATTCCGCAAGAGCGACGACTTCTTTGGGATCAACTGGGTGTACAGTATCACTGTACAAATTCTGCCCCTTATCATCCTACTTTTTGCTAACACTTACCTAGTGTATGCTGTAATGAGGGCTCGTAAGCAACGTGAACAGCTACAGATCCGCAACAACAAGGAAGCAACCTGGTATCGAGACCAGGTCCGTCTAACCATTACTCTGATCAGCATTGTATGTTTGTTCATAGTCTGCATATTACCTTCCGCATTCTCTGACTTCCCCATTGCATACTTTTTCTTTGGCAGAGGCATCCCAGTAAAAGAGTTCCGTGCATCCAATTTTTACCTCATTCTGCAGTACTTGGCTAACGTCTTGGTGTGGTGCAACCTCTCCCTTAACTTTGTGCTGTACTGCGCATTCAATGAAAAGTTCCGCCGTGTGATGCGTCACATGATCAAAAGATGGCTGAAGTTGAGCTGCATCAAGCAGTCCTACAGGCCGTTTAAAGTCAGCTTCAACATCAATGGAATTACAAGAAATAACAGTAGTCAGACCAATAGCTTGACACAACAAACCAAGTGCTCAATGAGCATGGGTGGCCAAGAGATTCTCAAGATGGATAAGGTAGATCACTCCATTAGTCAAACCACAGCTTTATTTGACAAAAGTGAAGCTGACAACTGAATATTTTTGTTGTTCTGTATTTGCACACTAAGGACTTTCCTGTCAGGACAAGAGAGACAAGATTCAAATGTTACTAATATATGTACAATAATCAAAAATTTTTTTGCTTTGCATTGAATTGACCTCAGTTCATTTTTTTAAAGTGAAATTTATGCTTATGGTCTATTGTTCATTTTGAATGTTTTTGATAATGTCCATTTCATGTCTTTTATTCAGGGACTTCACTAATATGTAATAAAAATAGCTTTCAGATAAACTTTCTGAGTTATTCCCCTTTGCTTTCATGCTGGCAGTCAACAACAGGTTTTTTTCAAACCAAATCTAAACATTCGGGTCAGAAATATCCTGAAATTTTTTTTACAATATCAAAATTAATTTTATAAAAAGTTTTAAAAATAGGAATGTTGACCTTCAAATATATAACCCCCCTCCCCCAACAACAAAAATTTTTTTTACTAAATCTACATCTTTCGGTAGTACAGTGGACCCCGCTTAATATAATAGTTATTTTGTCAGGAAAAATTATTATATTAACCGGACTATAATAATAACCGAATCCAGCTAAATTCAATATGTACAAGTATGATATGTGCCTATTCACGTCATGTATTATTACTATCTATTTCTAGACAATGTAATTTCCACAACAATTGATGATTTCTTCTAAAACTTTACTTTAATGCTTCAAAAAAGTTAATTTCATGGATAAAGTTAACTATTACAAGCTTGGAAAATTGCAAGATCCACCAATATGCTTCCGATGGGTTGACATGCTTTCATTTTGTTTTCTTCCTGTACTTCCGGTTTTGACTAAATCTAATAAGGCATTCATGAGACAATTCGTTTTTAATAACTTCTTTCATTAAAAATCAAATAAACCACAAAGCTATGCAGAATTTTCTTATTTTCTTTGATTTATTTAACCAATTCTTCCTATAAAATAAAGGCATATTTAAAAAAAGACTTTGTTAAGTACTACTTGACTGTAGTACAAATCGTCAAATGGAACATCATGTACCATATGCTAAGCGGTGTAAATTATCCCATTTGTATTAATTATTTTACAAAAATAAGAGGCATCCACTTATTCAAACTGTAAAGAACTTCAATATACAGTGATGTCACTTGACAGGTGCATAGGTAAAGTACCCAAGCCACGTGCAGCGAGGCGTGACTAATCCCAACTGGCCAGCACTGTCGGTAAATTTCAAAGTGATTTGGGAAGTCTGAGTGTTTATACAAGCTACTCATGAGGGGCTAGCTGGTGAAAAAGGTGTGAAACTCAATTGACAGGCGTGATCTTTCTATTATATTAAGCGGGGTCCACTACTTAAGCTATAATAATAACCGATGTAAAATACAATGATTTATTAAGAAATGGTTTTGTGTTTTGAAAAACTATTATATTAACCGAACTATAATATTAAACGGGTATTATATTAAGCGGGGTCCTCTGTATATATTTCAAATTCAAAAACAAGTGGGTCGATCTGCTTAAAGGCCTTACTAAAGTACATGCAAATGTTAAAATAATGATCATATATGCCTTAATTACAATCAAAACCTAACTTGACAATAACTAGGGCAAATTAATTTATATTTTTATTCACAGAGTAGATGGCATTCACTGTATAGTTTATATGTATATATAAATTATGTCATATTGTCTTCAATATAATGTTGATAACTTAATGTTTATGTTGATACTTGATGTTGTTTTTATCAATCTTATTCATAATGAAAGAGACAAATGTATTTATATTACCCCAAGCCCATAGATGCTGAAAGAATTAGTCCACCTTTGTAAGAAAAAACACTCCAAATATTATGCTTGCATTACACTTCCTGACCATCAAAGGCTCTCTATCATGAAGAAAGAAAGACCAAGTCAACTGCTATAAAGAATTTTTATATACACTTATAATATGCCATCATTATATTTTCATCCCTGTTTTCAGAAAAATTGAGCTATTTGTATCTAAATGACTCAATAGTCTATTTTGTAATACGTACATCATGTGCTCTAATTGTTATTTGTTGTCAGATCATACTATGTACATATATCCCGGTATGTCAAAATGAAAAATAAAAATATCCTTGTTACCAAACAGCTCTTGTTGAATATTTTTGAGTGCAGAAGATTTTGTACTACAGCACAATTTTATTTGCCTGCGAGAAATTTTCGCTAAGTACATTAACAAGTTTTGTCATTGTGAAAATTTCTCACTGAGGACCAGTTTATCTTCCTTAAATTGTGAAATAAAGTCAACGTCGAATAAATGTTTGCTAATAGTTTACTTGCATTTTCCAATTTTACATGTACTTCCATTTCCAGGACAATCATCTATGCACATTCAGGAATTGTAATAAACTCATTTCATGACACTTGAAATTTTCAAAAATAAACATTAATATATATAGACATCTTTTCAAATGTGATGAATGCTTTGAATTTTAAAGGATGCCCTTGTTTGCGTTCATTTAGTAATATTCACATCCACTGAATATTTTCTCCTCTATTGCTTAAGAAAACTGATTGTGACTCATTTCAAAGTGGGTTATTTTAAATGTAAAAATTGTAAAAACTCCAGTGGGATTTGAACTCATAACTTGCAGATCAGCGACTACCAATCAGCCAAAAAATGCTTTCATTTTTGCTACTGGGTATAGTAGCAACTTACAAACCAATTTAAAGGGGAAGGAAAGTCAAAAAATATTTTATTTATACTAATAAAGGGGTTTAAATTATCACATGTGGTCATGCTGTTTTGAAAATAAACTACATAATTAAGCTTTAATGCACGTTTGAAGTTAGAGAAATCGCATTTACTGGGGCTGACATGATGTAGAACTCTTTATGAATAAAAATATGCATTTTTATTAAATAAATGACAGCTGTTAATGACCTCGAGTAAATTTTTATTCAAAGTCAAGTTCTTCGCTAACTAAATAGGTGTGTTCATTGTAATCGGGATGTTTTAAAATACATTCTCTAAAATGGGAATTACCATGTCGAAATTTAACCATGGCAGACATTTTCTACGATACTTGGCATCTGTTGACAAAATCCACAACTAACGTATATACGCGGAGACACTAACCTCCGCTTTTAGATTTAAACGAACACGATTCGTTTGTCATTGGGTTGTTATTTAGTGGAAAGTCAAAAGTAAAAGAATAGTCTCAAATCGATATTGTTTCAAATTTTCCAGAACTTAGAGCAAATATCATAATTTGCTAATACTGATGCTATGTTGATAAAAAAAAACCAAAATAGATGGTGTGACGTCATAGATTAAAGTTCAATGGCAGCTCTCATAGTGGCGGGAAATTTAAATTAAGCAATCGATATTTCTTGATTTATTTATTGTTCCAAGGTTTTTAATGAAAATAAATACGATTCACAATTATAGTAGATGATAATTAATTGACTTATTGTACAACATATACTTGGTTTCCTTCCCCTTTAAAAAATAGCATAACAAAAAAAAGTAAAAATGAAGAGGGGACCATTGGACGGTAGGATAAACAGAATTCAAGCAGTTCTACCAGCGATGCAAATTAAAGAAAAACTTTTAAAATAAAAAAATTGATTGGAATCCTTAATTTCAACAATATTTAAAGTTTGTATTGGCAATCATGTGCACATGTTCTGAATCGTCCACTTAAACCATCATTCCAGTATGCAGGACAACTTACGATCACAATTAAAATAAAAATCAGGACTAGAAAAATCTGACACTATATACAGTACCCGCAACGTTATTTTTTACAAGATAAACGATAGGATAGGATTCACGCACGATAGGATAGGATTAACGCACGATAGAACAGTATACACGCACGATACGATAGCATTAACGCACGATAGAACAGTATACACGCACGATAGGAAAGGATTGATACACGATAGGAAAGGATAAATGATGTTCATGATAAACGTATGATCGCTTTAAACGATCTTCATGAATAACTTGATAATGGCATGATTTGGGAAAGAACACGTACGAATTAAGATTTACGTGGAATTTCTTTTTAGTAACAATTGCCGAGTTGTTAATCATCGCTGAATCATTTATAGAATGTATAAAAATGGCCAGTTAATTTTTTTTAACAAAAATTATGAGCTTAAATGATCAATAAATTTTCTGTATTGTAAACATTGCTTTCATTACCGAACACCCCAGCCGAACGCCGCTAATATTGCAGCCCGAGATCAAATCACACAGAAAATAGCGGGTTGAATTATAAAAATCCAACTCTTGTTTGAAGGAAATATAAAATCTATCATAAAATAATACATTTCTTTCTGTATAGGAAAATGATGCATTAAAAACAATTTATATAAACTACAAGTTAAATAAATATTTACGCAGATATACATTCCACTTACGATTTGTTAACATTGTTTTCATTACCACACACCCTAGCCGATTGCCGAGAACATTTCAGCCCAAAATCCAATATCACACGGAAAATAACGGGTTCAATTAAAATACAACTCTGGTTTTAATTAAATATAAATTATATCATAAATACTTTTGTTTCTGTAAAATATGATGCATAAAAAACGAATTATATTGCATAAAAGTTAATGTTTACGCAGGTATACACTTCGTGTACGATTTAATATATTCGATATACAGGTAAATATGTTACCTTGTTCCTAAGAACTTCGATAGTTTACATTATTTTATTTTTTTTATTTCCAATGCTTACAGATATGATTTACATGTAATATTGGTTAATTTTGATCTAAAAAAGTAAAAAATTAGTATCATGATAGAATGCTGGATAGCATTTTGCAATTCTTGTTCGATAAATTTTCTTATACGGCGCACTGAACGACTTGCAACTTTGAAATAAATTTACTTGCTTATGAAAAGGCACGAAACGATTAACACGATAGGATAAACGGAAAAACTGTTAAAATTGAACGATAAACCTGATAGGATTAACGCACGATAGGATAGGATTAACGCACGATAGAACAGTATACACGCACGATATGATAGCATTAACGCACGATAGAACAGTATACACGCACGATAGGATAGGATTGATACACGATACGATAGGATAGGATTGTAAAAAATAACGTTGCGGGTACTGTATGCTCTGCGCTCTTTGGGATCTATGTTCTTGACACAATTAAGTCAAGTGCTAAATATGTCACAAGTCTGCATCTGACACATGGTAAAACCAATATGTTTGTGTGTGTGTGTGTGTGACAGTTAGCTGATGTCTTGATATCAAATGCAGACAATGTCCAAAATAACAACACCCCCCCCCAAAAAAAGTACTCATTTCTTCTTCCTTCATTGCTGTACACCATTTCACCATTTTTTTTTAATAAAGACCTATGTGCTGTAGATCAAGATTAAGACTGGCTCCTTGGACTTAATCATTTAAACAATAAGGTGATTCATGTTGGTATGAAGGCAGCGAGCATTGCAGAAAAATACATTGCCTGCGGTAGTCAAGGTTTCGATGGATCGAAAAACTGGTTAAAACTGGATCATGAAGATTTGGGCCCTGTCAGTTTCTATAAAGCTATAAATCACAATCGGTTTTCTTAAGATACTCAAATGTAAATATTATATATTAAACCATTTTTATTGTTACTTGTGTTCAATGACATTAATTATTAATACATTGACATTCATTTGACTCATTTACAATATAATTGTAGATCATTTTCATGGTGAAAAAACTTGGAGCCTTTTAGGCTGCAATTCTTGAATAGATAATGTAAAACGAGAAAATTTGGCGCATACGTATATTAGTGCAAATGCAAGTGCCAATACATTGGTGCAATTTTGTCCAAATCGTCTGTAGATAGATACGAAAATTTCATATATTAGCGATGGGTGTAATTTGTAAACAAGTTTGAGTTATTAGACTTTGAATTTAACGTAGCGACTGGGATAACACTAGAAGAGTTCCGAAACCAAAATTAAGAAAAATCCACTGCTATCAGTGAGTTTCGATCACCATGAGTGAATCTTTTTCACAGTTATTTTACATTAAAATAACACAACCAGAGGTATCGTCTCATTATTTTTATATCCGCTAATCAGAGAAACAATCATGTATTGTCAGCATGGATGATCGCCACACTTGACACATTTTCACCTCGAGGCGCTATAAATGGAAATAAACAAAAAGAATGTCCGTCCGAAATTACGTAAGCGCACACTTCTTAAAAGGACTGAAGTTATGATATTGTAAATTGAAGAAATTTCATACATATGGAAAATCGTTGGCGCACTTTCAATTTGAGCGCTCAGGGGCAGTTGCGCCACAGGCGCTAAAATATTTTCTTGGTTTACATTAGTTTGATAGATATCTTATTAAAATAACTTAAGTGTTCTTTCATTTTTAAACAGATTATTAAAGAAAATATGAGTTATAATAGACATATTAGATCAGTGTACAAACAAAAGAAATAAAATCTGTTGCATATGACAAGATATTTTGAAAATTGTCATAATAATGCACAAAATCACCCATTCAGATTTTAAAAGTTGGCACAAGATCTTTTTTCAGCTTGGTCACCATTCACTTTTTACTGGTAAATTTCATTGGGTACCACTAATTGTTTCAAATCTATTTGAATTTAAAATAATTAATTGCTTCGAATGCATACACATGCATACTCAAAGAAACACAAATATGAATCAATTTAGATTAAACACAGTAGTTCAATTTTAGAGGTCTGATCAAGACATTAAAGTACAGACAAAAGTGCATGATCATGCATGCATTCAGGAAGCGTTTTCCAAGTTTCCAAAATCAGAATTGTAACTCAGCCAACACAGGTTCATTAAGCTGCCCTTTTCTCTGGTAAGAAAAAAAAAGCATTCTTGATTTATATGATGTGTAGACTCACTTTCTTTACTCAATATCTAATTAGTAATTCATGCTACAACTGAGTTCTTTTGAATCTTCTGCTCTGTAATGAAGTCCTAAAAACAGCACTGAAAGCTCAAAGGTCAGAGAGCTTTGCATGCAAGCACAAGTCTACATGCAAGCACATGTAAGACTTGAAGAACTTTGCTCTCTAATTAGATCAAAGTTTGTCAGTAAAAATTGCAGCTTTCCTTCTGTTCTTCATTTAATTAATACACAAGTCCTTGAAAAAGAACTTTCATTTTTATCCCATTTTTTTTTTTTCAAAAGTTAGCTCAATTTGAAGCAAATAGTCTGGTTATTTGACAATTGTGTAAATTATTCTCAAGGGAAAAACCTTGAAAGATTTCTCAGTAAAATCAATCTTAAAAAAAAATTCAACAATGAATGCATGGTCTTCAATCATTGAATATTAGTAAATAACCAATACTGTTTAATAAATTCATTGCAGATTAAGTGCTAGCTAACATTTAATTTCAGTGATGAATTCAATATTCCTAGCTGGCCAAAAATTTATTGAGATGGCACACGAGACTTAATTCATTAAGGATTTTTAGCTCTGTCCAATTCAACATGTAAACATTGCGTGCAAAACCCTGAATATTGGTTAAATAGCTTCATATCACAAAAAACACACTCAAATCATGGATATAAGGATACAATAAAATGGGACTTCGGCAAAATCATAGCAATTTTTTACCCATCCATTTGAATAGCGGCAAAGATAACAATTGATTTCTTCCCGTACTTTGACAATATTATGCCACTTGGGACAGGGTGCCCATTGCAAGCTTAGATTATATCAGAGAAAAAGCTTGACAGGTTTATCTGCACACCGTCGAATACACTGGCATCACTTCAGTATTATAGAACTGACAGCTAGTGTCTTTGATGACATACCTGATTCCACTCTATACAAATGGTCCATACTGACAGTAAATAGGTGGTTTGAAAGATTTTATCAACCTCAGTAGCTGAACACTCTATTTAAATAAGATATATCGGTTTCAGCACATCGCTTTTGATATTCATGACAATCCAAAAGTTCATGTACCCGCTTATCAATAGAGAAAAAAAGCACTACCAAAAATAGAAGACTGATATATTTTATGAGCAAATAATTATTATCCCAGTAAAACTAAACCAGGCCAGATAAGGAAATTCAAAACTTGACAGTCCATTTGATGCATTCACAATGGAAATAAATGAAATATATTTCCTTACAATTTCTTAGATGTTGAAATATAATATTGATTCAATCAACTTTCATCTCATTCATGGTAATCATAAACCTTTACATCTTCATAATGAAACAGATTATTACATATAGTTTTAAAAAATTGTTCTATTTTTGTATGATACACTGTACCATATTCTGGATGGGATTTTATTTTTAGACTGTGCACAATACAATAATCATTATAAGTGAAAATATACAAGATGAAAGATTTCATTTTAAAATTTATTAGAGATATATATATATATATATATATATATATATATATATATATATATATATAAGCAAAGAGCAATATTTGTAGTACATGTAAAACAATTTGGTACATTGATGCACATATAATTGCTTGTAAAAACCCTACACTGTTAGGATGCTGCAGCTAGCTCCCATACTACCAATATAAATCATTTCAAAATCTAGAATGCAAAGACTTTACAAGAATGTAGGAGTACCAAAAATCGTTCTCCCATAAAGTACACTAAAGCTTTGTCTAGTAATTGCAACCTCTTCAAATTTTTCAGTCAAGATAATGGTAATAAATTTTCTAGTTCATTAAATCTATAGTTGGCATTAGGCATAGGATCAGACCAGGAGCTTTAGAACTACCATATTGTTCTAATGTCAAAATGAAACAGAAAATGATTCCTTAACTACAGCACTCAAGAAGTAATCTTCTACACATAAAACTAAAAACACTTGTTCTTGCTTCATTGACCTAAAAAATCAATGCTCCGTCCCTTTCCATAACCCCAGAAAACCAAAACGATTATATATATTTAACCCTTCCAGATGTTGAATCTGAAATATTCATCATAAAAAAGGCTAAAGAGAAAAAAAAATGCTTTTGATTTAGGAGTTTACCTCGGAGTATCACGGCTCATTATCTTGCTCGATTAGCAAGTATACCGAGTGGAAATGAGAAATGAAGTTGAATTCCTTCATAATCATACAAGATCATCTTAGCCCTCCTTGGAAAAAATCAGACAAACATATGTTCGCAGATAATAAAGAAGAAGGAAAGATAGACAGATACCTCTACAGATAAATTTTTAAACAGGGATACCTATGTCAAACAACCCCCACCCCTACCCCCCACAAAAAATATATTAATTAATACACTGCATTAAAAGATATTTAAGAATTTAAATCAACTATCTTATTTGTAAGTTTTTTAAGTCTCTTATTTATTTCAGCTGGCAGAATAATGCTATCTCCCTTTTTTTAACTTATTTTTTTGCAGGCATGCATGAAAGCATGAACATCTTTATAAAAAGAATTCAAACACACCTGATGTATAATGTATCCTCAACAAATACATTGTATCTACGTTGAGTCAATGGTTTTCAACCATGTAATATATTAATTGATATAACAAATTAGCATCATATTAGCCAGACATGTCATGATTGTGTCAGGACCCTACACCTTCAGTAAACTCAGAAGCAACATGATACATATATCATTACCCAAAAAAATAATAAAAATCTCAATTTTGAAACCCCTGTGTAAGCTGCTGTACAGCTTCAGATTATCTAACCCCTTATAACTCTTTGGAAATTCACACATGCATTTGATGACTTGAATACTTAATTAAGAAGGTACATGTATTACTTCACTGAATATAAGGAATTGAAAATACATTATATATAAAATATAACCACCAGTTATTTTTTTTTTTCAAATTCTACAGTATTTTACCAAAAACTGCATTATAAAATTCTGATGAAGGTAAACTCATGACTTGCAGACCAGTAGCTGATGATCAATGCTTAAACCTATTGCACCACCCTTTTAAAAATCAAAATCTTGAAAGGAAAAATAAGTTTAATGTTTATTTTGAAAAAATTTATGTCAAAATAAGCAGGTGTCCCTTACCTCCTTAATTGCAGAGATGATGTAGCATTTTCCTATAATAATGTTTACAATTATTTTGACTTATTTCCTGTATGTTTACCAAACAGCTGATTTCCCTAGCTTTTCCGTGTGCATTTTACACATTTAATAAATGGGGATTTCGTGACTTACTATCTTTAAATGCAGGTATATATATACACATTCTCATTAAGATTTGCTACTATGAAGTATTTTGTTAGCAGTATAATAACCTGCATTGTCTGGAATCTTTACAACTACTGAGGAAGCTAGCTAGTTCTATTCTACTGGTCATCCAACTCTGCGTTAATTGTCTGAGGTTGCCCGATTTCAACAACAATACCATTGTGGCCATACTGAAAAGTGAAGAGCTCAACAAGATATATTTCTTTAGCCCGTTTAGAATGTTAATTCTCAAACTTGAATTAAGTAACTTTAATTAAGTAAAATCATTCAATAAAACATACATGGTAAACAGTGGTAAAGTCTGGATGAGGTACTTGGTGCTTCAGATGAAAAGAAAAGTGAAGAAGATTCCACGTCTCTTCTTACAGTGACTGCTTATCATCATTCACAGCAGAGCTGATTGCTGTGAATACACTTTCCAATAACTCTTTTTCATTCTTACCAACTAAAGAAAATAAGGTTTTAACAGTGATCTCACAGACATGACAGACAATTCATCCATTCATATCCAAACGGGCATTTTCTTAATGAAAATTCATATAAATTTTCACATACACCAGGTATTAATGTACGGTAAACTGAGGATGTAAAATAAACCCCAGCATACAAAACGCTCAAACATCATCTTGTCCCAAACAACAACATATGGGAATCAAGATGGTAATAGGTATCTCCCACAATGAAACATGCCTTGAGCAGACACTACACTCCTCCCAGTCATGAAGTAATGCTTTCCAAACTACATTTATGTGAATCCTATGAGCTCATCATCCAAAAATAAACTCTAGTGTCATATTTTAAGTACCCACACATCTATTCCTGTTTTCATACCTACCAAAATACCCCTATCACCTTTGGTAATTAATGATCTTGTGTGTGCATCTATTCTATGAATATATATATAAAAAAAACTGGCTCTCATTAGTGGTATATCAATAATTAGAATATTTACATACAAAATACACTTGTGCCCTCTATTAAAGATCCTGCCAATCTATTTTAGTGCTATAAGAAAGTATGTAACTATCTAAAGAAACAGAATTGTGTTGTACTGAACTTGTTATGCAATGGCCGAGATCTGTCAAACTCTATAGATCTTTATGGAGTGACTCTCCCTTCTTCAGTGATGAAGATGATTAGTTATATGTACTTGAGAAGTAAATAAATAGTTCTCTTAATACTTCATTTAGGTTCATTGGAGTGGCCCATAGGGATGGTAAATTAAGTCCAATATCGAGTACTCATGTTAGTCAAATTAGCACGCTCACTAATTTAAGATCAACCTGTACGACTCAATTCATATATAAACAAGTCTCTCACCAAATGGCAAGATAAAACTCAAATTTAATGCATGCCTCAGTTGTAAATCATAAAATTTAGAAGGTATTCAACTAGATACTGAAAATCTTTCAGCAGTCAAAAGACAAGAGGCCTTAAAATTAGTAGTTTTTTTTAAATATTCAAAATCACTTACCAGAAACTCTTATTGAGTTTAAATTAGGTTAGAATTTCAGACAAAAATCAAACATGACCATCAATTAGATAATTTCTACATTCAAGGGCCTTAATTCTTTAAATGTGGGTCACATCACAAGATACTCCAATATAAAGCCACACCCCAAACACAGCCAAATGTCTGTAATCACAGTACAGAAACACTTACTACATGAATATAAACTACCTGATTTTCCACTAAAAATATAAATTTGTCAAATGAAATACAAGTCGCTGTATTTGATAATTTTGACTTGCCTACTCAATCTTTTTTACTGGCTCATAGCTTCTCTCTTTATCTCCCCTTAGCTCCCTCCTCCGTCTAAATAAATTAATATACAAAACACTTGGTAGTTTCTGGTTTTCTTAAATAATTTAAACAAATTAGCTCATCAATTTATTTTACACAACTTTACTCAAGTACATATTTCATTTGCATGCATCTTTTACTGCAGAGGTGCACCTTATACTGACTCAGAAATCACTTTCCCTTTTTAACCATAGGATCAATCATCTGTCAGGTTTTGACAGTTTATTGCCTAGCTCATTAAAAGCTTTCAAAAATCTTTTCTAAATGTTTTTTTTCTATTGTTCTATTCAAAAAAAAAAAAAAAGTCTTTGCCCTGTGCTGTGTCATAATGTGAACAAGTTTTTACTTCAGCTTATCCCCAGAAGTTGTTTAATCAGCAAAAAATGAAATATTCCGCTCTGGTCCGTGTATAATACTCAATCATCCTGATAATCTTCATCTACTTCAAAATACAGCAAATTAGTTTTTTTGATAAACATTAAATGTTACATCACTTCTTCAATCACACAAGTTGCAAATTTGCCCTACACTTAAGATGAAAGTCGGGATTCATGTTGGGTAATGGCTCCGTGGTATCAAACATTGTCTCCCCTTAAATAAGCCCACCTCTCAATTTCATAGATAAGAGTGTGCACACTTGTATTCATTTTATTTCAGAAATTCCCACTATGAAGCAATCCTGCTTTTAGCTTGCCAATTTCCTGCTGAAAGGGGGTGGAAAAAAGTCTTCTAAATATACTCAAATAATTGTTTCTTCTTCATTTCCTAAATGTGTGGTTTGTTAGAGGCCATTACAGAAACTATTTAGGCCAGTGACAAAACAACTCAACCACGCAATATGATGTCAGAGAAATTAGAATCAAAATTGGGCCAAAGATATCTTTCGTCTAATGTTGCTAATTACTAAAGTTTTCCTTTCGATGATAACAAAAACAAGACTGGATGGTTTATCAATACACGGAAGTGCTCATGCCTCGATCTACAACAAAATTACTGAGCCCTGAGTAGAATCCCCTCATCCGTCAGCCAAAACTACTTATATTTTATCTACTGCTTAGCTTTAATTAAATTATATGTACAGAAAAAAGACAATGTCGGGATGACTGCAGAGTGGGTAATGCCAAATAATTATAAAGTTAAAGGAAAACCCACTAAGAGACATTAGCGCCCCAGCGTGTAGTAACTTCAAGTAGAGTTCCGATCATTGTCAAAATTTTTACAGAGATAATTTACATTAAAACAGCTAGTTCAGTGAAAATTTAATTTTCCAACTAACTAGGGTACCTTTCGAAAAAAACTTTACTCAACAAGGGTTGGAAATGTTCGTTCAAATCAAGCTAAATTATTACGAGAACTAGAAGTATGGCAAAGGACCAGAAACAATGTCTTGCTTACTCTGGATTGATTTGAGTTCCGTAAAGTAAACATCTTCTATATCTTTTTAAAACAAAACTTTTTCCTCCAGCAGTTTTTTTCTGTAACTAGTATACATTTGAATTGTTAACATATACTCTCAAGCACAGATAAAATGATGTAATTCTATACACAAAAACTGGATAGAAGGAATTCAGATGTCTTTAATTTCCATCCAAACAGATACACTTTACCACACTGAATTTACGAAATCAAAATACTGAAATAAACATTGGCATCTCCATTCTTCTGTCAGTTCATTAAGTCTCTTGATGACTTCATTCCTCCTTTGTTCATTCCTGAACAAGAACACATTGTTTTTCTTTAACGTGTAAATTTGTTTTTAGAAATATCTTTTGAAGGCAATTGAATCTTTTTCAGGTAAACAGTAAAACATGATGCAGTTTCTGTATTTTTGCAATACTTGCAACCTTCATACCCACATGAAGCACCAAAGAAAGCATTTTCTAGTTTAAAGAGACATGGTGACACACAAACTTATGATTTATCAAATATCAAATTTTTACACGATTTCCATAATCTTATATATCATAAGAAAAAATGAACTTTTGAAAATTTACAATGTTCAGAAGTAAATAAATTCAATTAAAAAGAGAAAAAATAGAATTATTCGTTGAGCCAACACATAATTATTCAGTTTGCCTTCCGCTTCATAGTCAAGGGAAATGTAAATACTGCAGCGTGGCATATATCATGAGCAAGCGGCCTCTCAGTGAAACCTGATGTCTTCAAGAACTAATATTATTTATTAAGATTCACTCTCTATGAATGCATATTTCTTACTACATTGATTAACTTCAAATTTCTATTCTTTTTTCAGTGTGTCAACCCCACTATAACTATTTTTAGACAGCAATCGCAATCACATGATACTCACACCAATGTCCAAAACAACTCAGTTTGTTTACATGTGTAATTCCGGATGAGTTTTAATGACCTGAAAACTGATAGGTGATGACTTATAATGCGTGAAACCTCCCGTATGATCAAATTTCGTATATTTCTTATTTTCGTTGTCATAATCAAAAAGTCAAAAATCTTTAAATACATGTACATACCCAACTCAAAATTAGGAGAAATCTATTAATGAGTGAAATCACTTATTATTCTTTAATACATTCAAGAATACTTTTCAATAAAGTTTGTATTGTAAAACAATTTGTACATCATTTCATTCATAAAAATATTGCTAAAATGATCAGGAAAACTACAGCATTGCTTTCTAATGGATGAATGTGGGTACACTTTCAAAACAAAACCAAACTAATGAAATACAATTGAAGCAAGCAGCTTTATACACCACAGAAGTATACAGTGTGCATCATGAAATTTAGCTCTGATTTTTTTCTCCAAGACACAGGAATGTACTCAAAGATATGAATGTTTTGGCTACATAAGACATGATACAATTTTACACTTGATAAGAGTGCAAAGTACAACTTGAATTTTTTCATCTCAAAAGAAAACAACTTTCATTTTTATACTCTTACATAAAATAATCAAGTCTCAATTTGACATCAAAATCATAAAACTAAATTATCTCTCTATATATATTTAGCATCTGTGAGCACAATTCTTTGAAATACCTCCAAGTTCAAAAGACTGTTTTTGAAGTAAAAGCATGCAATGCCAAGTCATCTTTATATTCAAAAGCCCCTATCTAAATTCCACCTTAATAACACAAATTAGAAGGCAGAGCACTGTTTTTAATGTCTCTGACCTTTAAGATAAATTTTACAAACTTTAACTAACGTGTTCAAAAACAATTCCAAAAGATCGAGGAAAATTCAAATTCCATGTTCAGACAAAAAACATTGGAGCACAATGAAACATATGCATACATTTTTTTTTCTTCAAAATAGACTTTTTACTTCACTTGGATCTAATTTAAGCAATGACTTTGACCCAAGGAACTTGACCAGATACAAAGTTATAATAACCTTGTGAATAGCTACCGTAAAAGCGATTATTAAATAATTAAAAATTGGATATGGGTGACCAAGTGTGATTAAATTTATCTTAAATTTTTGATCTGCAAGAATGCAAAATAACATAATTATAGTATAAAAATTCTTATTGCACAGATTGTTATACATATATTTAATTCTACTTTGAGATGTTCAAGTTATAAATTCATGTCAAATCAAATGCTGACTGATTTCTTAATTCAATATCAGTTGCAATTGTCAATAGAGTGGGATAAGGGGGGAGGGGGTCATTGTTCACTGGAAAACGTGATACATGAATTTCCAAACAACCATAACTACAGGAAACAACAACTGGTTAGCTTTATTGTGTGGAATTTCCATCAGTTACTCAATATTTTCAAACAATTCTTGGATGTTTATATTAGTTGCTAAAATATCATTTGTTGGGAATTTGCCAAAAAAAATTCTACAAATATCATACTATCAAAATAAATGAATGGAAATCATTTGTATGACCTTTTCATATTCATTTGCTATTTCACACACACAAACAACGACACAAATTTGAACAATCCATTACTTCGTCTGTTTGAACACTTTACCTGAAATATTCCTCATTGCCTGAGAGAGTGCAATTTTCATTTATCTGATCAATTAGAGCCCCGTATATTCTTTATCGCTTGATTACAGCTCCGATTCTCAGAATTATTAACCATACATCTATTTCCGAGAGAAGAGCCACAAGTCATGATTCATACACCATCACAATAATTAATACAGATATGTGTATATACAATAAAAGTGCATAGATCATATAGAAATGAAATTTACTTTACTGTCTTGTACAAGTCAGCTATTTCAGCATACCCAAAATAATTACCTGCCCCCTCCTCCTTAAAGAAAATTCATATGTAAAAATGTATGCGATTATCAGTCTGTTTTATGGTAAAATGTCTCTTTAATCAATTCCTACAATAACTGCTTGAAATCTTATCTCAATGCAAAAGCAATCTATTAAAGTTGCTTTTCTTGCAAGTTTTTTTTTCATACAATGTTATGCATTGAATTTTTCTACTAAAATTGAATACTATTATACTTAAATAGCCTCTTGATTCCATAAGATTACAATTTTTGAACACTTATCAGATTAAGAGTGAATTTAAAAAAAAAAAAATTAATGTTATCCAAATAGTTATTGTGGTTCACTGATAACTAAAACTGTTAAAGAGAATACTGCAGCACATGCAAAGAATTAAGTGACTGTGTATTTCTTGTTACAAGTATGTATTGACACAAGAAGTTTGTAGACAAAATTTTATTCATTTTGACAGAATCAGTCAGTCAAAAAAAAAAAAAAAAGACATTAGAATAGATAGACACAGATATGATAAATCTATCATTAATTAATAAAAAAAACATTTAAGTTTTTTTTGCCCCAGTCAATCAAATATTGCAGAGGGCATAAGAAAATGAAGTATAAGTCACAATATATCTTAATTCACACTCCCCTTTTTAATCTAAAAAATTACCAATCCCCTTAAAATTAACATAGTTTGCCATCTCTTCCAGGAAGAAAAACAACAAATAGTAAACACGCTGGTTATAATTGCATCAGCAACTACCTGAATAGAGTCATGAACATCCTTTATAAAGAGTAATTAGTAAATTTACATCAATTCCTGTGGGAGAGATCTGTGATGGCAAACTCTCCCCTCAACCAGGACCTCTGCATGCTGCTTGTGATTAACAAAAAATCCCCAGTTCAAAGCCGTCATTTCTATTAGTCAATTTCTATTTGCTTATCAATATCCCAATATTTGTTGATATTTTGACCCATTTTTTTTTTTAATCTACAGAATCTTTGAATTACAGAACTAATTTTCATCTCACTGTTTGTTATCATTTGTAGCCATACCAGAGAGTAACTTAATTGTGACTCAGTGCTTTTGCACCAAATTCACATCATAAAAAACACACAGCTTAAAAACCTATACAGACAAACAATGCCACACATGTAAGTAAAACATTCATGATGCAACATGCATTTGCAAGCATAGCATCTATCTGTCACAATAAACAACTGCAGATTGTGCATTTTGCATAAGTCATCATGTATATTGCCTGGAAGAATGACATTAATAGAACCTAATACATGCTTCTTTGTAATATCCAGAAGTCAGACCTGTCTTTTACACGTACATCTGATCACAACACACTGGTAAGAATTCCTGTCTTGTGTTGAGCCATTTATTTTACTAATACATGCTTCTTTGTAATGTCCAGATGTTTGACATGTCTTTTACACATTTGATTACAACACAGAGGTATGAATTCCTGTCTTGTTTTATTTTTTTTATTTTACATGCAGGTAACAGTTTATATGAACTACAAATAATGGTGCACAAATCTACTTCACTAAGTAAAACAACTTTAAAAGTAGAAATTTTTGTGGGGATAAAATGTCATGGATTTGTGCTTGAAAGTGGTTTTGTGAGGATTTCATTCTGTTGTTTCAAAAATAATTGCATAAACTAACCAAACCTATTCCAAAATTTTTACTGCTATAACTATTTATCATTCTTACAATGTCACATACAAGTGTACGGACAACAGAAGCCATGGAGACATCGGGAAGACCTTACCTTGACAGGATACCAGTGGCACCTTGAACTTCTTCAGCAAACGTTGCAGTTGGTGTTGGATTTCAACAGCACGACAAAGCCCTTTGTAGTTCAGGAAATTCTGTTTGCACCACTTGGAATTCTTCTTATACTAATATGGATATGGAGGAGATAGAAATAAATTGTGTTCTGTTTGCTTTTCATAAAGAACGAAAACTTTTCTGATGCAATTTAAGAAAACAGCTGTATTATGTCTCTTTTCGTATAGCAATCACAGTCAAATCTAGAAATTGCCTTGGCAACTTTAAGAAATGTAAAGAGAAAGTTTAAGCATATATATTCTAAAAGGAAAAATAAGACCAATGCCTTTTAATTTACAGATAGTATTCAGAAATGTAAATAAACCCAGGGAGAGGTTTTGTTCTATTTACAGTCCAAATATTTATAGTCATGCAATCAAACTAATGTAAAAATTAAACCCATTTAATACACATGCATATGGGGTAAGCATTATATAATGTATTGTGTTTCTATCACTATGAAAATTGATTTGCAAGAATTAAACGGAGAATGAAAGTGAAAGAGAAAGAGTTGACAAAGCTATAGAGAGAGAGGGGGGTATTTGATATCAAACAACATAGTGTATATTATTGATATAATTCTAAAGAAGTTTAAGAAAAATTAAAATCAATCATACTTCACTCTAGTTTTAATTAAAAATTAATTATTTGCCTTACACCGTTAACAATATGTTACAAGCTGGCTCAATATATCACTACATGATGTAATAATAACAGGACAGAGACTGAATTTTAGAAATGCATGTTCTGTTTCCCATCTGCTGTTTATTTTGCAGGTGAGAATTAAGCAGCCAACTGCAGCTGCACACATACCTGCTCTTTCAATACCTACCTTGATGAAAGCTCGGAACACATTCAGTAAACTAACATGGTCACCTTCCTCCACTGCGAAATTTCTCTTGGCACGATTCTACAAGAGAAATGGAGGGTTCAATTCTTTAAGAAAGCCGTTTTGTTTTTTATGTATCGAAGCATGCCAGGAACATACATCACACACTGGAATCTTCTCAGCACACCAAGATTGATGTATTATTATGATTTGTATTATGTTTTTCCCCACAGCTTTGTTGACAGGCCAATAAACATTTGAATATTTTCACAAGATAAATACCTGTCAAAAAATAACAGCCGCACTTGTTCACCATGCAATCTTGTCATGAACACCTTGATTTGGTACATCATTATAAAAGCATGCATTGCCAATATGTTACATTAAGTTCTCCTAATAAAGAACCAAATAAAGCTAATTCACATAAAAAAAATCTTTTTCAAAGAAAATCTTCACAATATGACACACCTTTTTTTGAAAGTTTTGATACATATTCTTTAACAGGTTGGGACCAATCGCCCTAATGGATATAACATCCCGTTTGGGATATAATACCCCAAATGAGGTATAAATTCACAATGCAAAAATTGGAAATTTTTTATTGAGTGGTTTTTGTAATAAATCCGCATAAATATACATCAAATACAACAACTTTTGGTAAACAGTTTTTCCTTAAACCTATAGTTAATGAGATTGATCCCCAAGAAGTTTTGGACCTACCAAGGGATCATCTCCATAAAGTATAGTTACAGAAAAACTTGTTTACCAAAAGTTGTTACATTTTATTGCGGATTTACACAATTTTTGTCCAAATTAACAAAAAAAAATTGCACAGTATTTTTATATCCCATGAATGATAAAATATCCCAAATGAGCTAATATTTCCCATATGGGAAATTGGTCCCAAACTGCTTTGGCAACTTTGCAGGCTTAATGGTTGGAAGAAACTCTATGCCTTGACTAGTGAAAAGAATTCATGGCATTTTACAGCTTTCCTAGGATGTTAGAAATGGTCCAAACAGTTCATTATCTGATACAGCAGAAGCATATATTAGAGGCTTTGAGTTTTGGTTTCAATAAAAAATTCATTCAGTGGATCCAATTATCATGAATTCTGCACACAAAACTGGTATGTGTTAAAAGAATGTAATGTCTTGCATAAATTTTTGATGATATATTACAATTGTTTAGGGCACACATAACCCTGTTCATTTCCAGTTAAGCCAATGTCTGAAAAGAAATCAAAACCACTGAGCCAATTAATCATTGAGAACAAGAACAATGAAGACACAATTTGAGTGTTGATTCATATTTGAACCAGTGACCTCAGAGGAGAAATACCGATAGACACTGCATCCAAAGTGTATCACCAAGTTTGAGCCTTTCTGTGTTTGTTTTATAGATTACATGCCTCAAAGATACTTGGAACTGCCTTCATTTTCTGACTTAACAAACCTTGCTTTTTGCCCTGTTTGTCGGAAGATTATAGGACATGTAGGATTAATTGAGATGCATATAGTAATTAATACAAGTATCGCAATGTAATCATGTCTTCTATTAAATACTCCCCACCTAAATCAATTTTTCATCGAATTTACTTTTCATCTTTCTTAAGTGTCAAATTATTATTTGATAAGTGACATTTTGAAAAATAATTAAGAAACGTATAAAAAATGTTATGTATGCTCTGCTATGACTTGACCTTTAGTAAAGTAGAGTTAGATGATGGTCAAAAAAGCTCAAACTCTCACAAAAATTGACATGAAAACACTTTTAAAGCCTGTATTACTTGATTTTCTAGTCACTTTCCAACACATTCTGGGTTTTTTTTTTTTTATATATTACTCGTTTACAAATGGGAAAATCAATTCCAAATTGGCTATTTCAGGCAATCAAGATTCAAAGAGATCTGAGAAGTTAAGAGAAGACTTGCGGAAATTGTCAAAAGAAATATGAACTTTGCTGTTTTCCACATCACCAGATCATCTGATTTGCTCTGAAAAAGTGCAGTAGGGGATTTGCATTATGGGTAACAAAGCTTGCCATATGTGGGTGGGGTTTTTAATAGATATTCCCCAATGTGTGTAAACTCGACACCATCAATACTTAAGGTGTCCTGAGAATAGTTTGGAAACAACCTCTGAAACAAACTCTGTGACATCATAATTGCATGACAAGGCTACGCTAAGCTATTTTAGGAAACAGATTTCAAAGCAGGCACTTTTGATTTCTAATTACTCTCATTTTTTTTTTCTGTCTGTTGCAGGGATAAATTGGCAATGATGAGGAATTAAGAGAGCTGAAATACTGTCGACCTGTCAAATACTCAGTACATGTAAATAGGATGAAAAAATAAACTCTGAAAATTTCCATTGTTTTTACCTCTAGGAATGGTTCATGCAATAAAGGGTATGAGCACATCCTGTTCAAAATAGTTATTACTGCCTGAATTTTAATCTAAGGCCTAGATAAATCACCAAAACAGATCCAATCCAGTTAAGCCCCAAGAGTCAATGATTAAAACTCTACTGTATCACTAAAAGACACTCTAGGATGCATGTAATAAACCAACTGGAGATCTAAACTCACTATTCAAAATTCATTTCATTTCTTTGCAGACAATTTCACCTGCCATCCATTAATGTCCAGTGCTCCTTCACTGGACAGCTATTACAACATTAAATTGTCAAACGCTAATTTGAAATATTGCACGCCATAGTTAGCAACTCGCAAAAGGGAGGTCTCAATATTGTTAGAATTATCAAACGGCCCTATTGGTAAATATTTCAGGACTTTCTATTTTAGTCTCCTTCATTCACTTAGCCAAGAGCGGAATGGATTTCTCCACCTAGCAGCCAATAACTACCAGTACACAATGTAGGTGTAACCCAATGCCCCTGTGAATAGATTCATTTGAAAAACTTTGACCTTTAACCCAAATCTAGCACAAACTTTGATGAAATCAAATATCATCATTAAGAATCCAGTACAATAAAGACTAATTAATTAGTGTGGGTTACTTGGACAAGAAATGAACTAAAAAAACCAGAGACTAAAACTGGGCTACTTCAATGAATATAAGGAATGAAACATATTAAATGATAATGGGGAAAATTGTTAATAATTCAAAGTTTTCAAAAATATTGTTATAACTGGGTATAAAACACATATGATACTGGGTGAAACTGTTGATAATTTAAGGCTTCAATACTAAATGTATTAGCATTGTTGAACAGTGTGAACTACTTTTCAAACATACTAAAAAGAGATTTTACTTTGGCATAATATATCAGTAATCCAAATCACTGTTTTCAATTAAACTATATAGGATATTATATTATCTTGAAATGAAACCTATAGAGTGCCAAGAACGATTATATATTCAATACATGCATGTGAACACCTTTTTCATGTCTGATTTCTTCAACATAAGAAAAATTCTAATCGTTTTTCATTTCTGATAAATTCTTGAAATTCTGTGGCATACACTTGACCTTTTTACAGTTCTCTTACAGGGGTTATCAGCAAAAGGTCCTCTAATCTCTTGCATACTTTCTTGTATCACATTCCTGATAAGCTGCTCCTTGAGTGTTCCCATTAAATTATAACTAGGCTGAATTTGGGAGGGATCAATCAGCATTTTGATTCGTTTTTTTAAAACGTGTGTGTCATACAGCCATGAAACACCCTTGACATTCCAGATTTAAGGTCGTAGCTTGTTGTGATAAGAAGCATCAAGTTTTTTCTAAATGAGAGTAGCTAAGATACAAATGAATGATTATTTCCCTTAGAGCACTAAAATGTTGTCAAATTAAAATATATATGTTAAAGATTATGGGAAGATAAAACATGATAAAAAAAATTGATAAACAAATTGTCACTGAACTTATCTTCAACTGAAAATTATGAATATATATATGTATGAAAACATTAAATTGATAATCTTGATCTCCTTGCTTTTCCAACTGAACATAACACAGCAGGTTATTTTTCAAATCATTTTCCTCATTTTTTTTCTTCCAACAGCTCAGTATGTCAAATACATATGAAATATAAAAGCAATACAAAAACTATAGAAATCCTATGGCACTTGTGGAAGCGTTATTCAATTTTCATTCTTTTAAACATCTGCAACTGGAAAGTAAGAAAGCATCTTCATTTTTCACCCCCAACAAACTGACATTAAAAAATGGTGGTTCACAAACATCTGTGGCATTCAAGATAAGATGTCAGCCTGTCATCAGTTTTTTTTAAAAGTCTGCAGACATATTGTAAACTTATTAGATTTTGTGTACCTCCTAACCACAGGAATGAAAAAGTGAGGCTTCATTAAAAATTGTGGATGCAGATTTCATAATATTTTTTCTAACAAATGCACAAAAAAATAATCTATACGCTTTGGTTAAGTGCATGATCACACATAGTTGATGAGGAAAACAATCCCATATGTCTGTAGAAATAAATAGCTTTCTATTCTAAGAAAATTAATATTCAACCTTGTTCTTTACAAGTCCAATAAAACTCTTTTTGCTCAACCAATCATACAAAATGACAGTCTGATTGGTGTGTTGATACATATATCTGAATCAACAAAATTTTCTGAACTTTATTATAGTTATTCATTGAGCATTGATAGTTTTTCGTATACATGTATAATTCTATTTTAAAAATGAGTTGTTAAAATTAAACTGAAAATCAAGCATCAATATAGTACCTACACTGATGCAGTTCCTGTAAATGGAATGTCAACCAAAGAGTGAACTTACAGAACTAGAACTGAATACAGAATTCAGACAGAAGCATTCACTTTCACATTTTGTCACGAAAATAGAACCATTTTAACAAGAGCTTGGACTTTGGGTAGTTGTGTCAAACAGCAATGTGACGTAGGCCTGTCTATTTCATTGTTGGCCACTCAGCCATGGCTCTTTGAAATCAACAAGATTTGTCTGGCTTTTGAGCTAAGACTATGCAATTTGTGTATATTTCGCTTCAAACCAGCGTCATTTCTAACTTGTTTTGACGCAAGAAATAGACAGTTACGTCCTACTGAAAGTCCAAGGCCTTGTTAAAATGGTTCTAAACTAGTCTAAAAACTGTCCTAATGGGACTAATAGTAATACCCCCACAAGGCTAATTTCAAATAGTGCAATTAAATGTGAATTTCCCTAAATAAAGTCACTAAAATAATTGTGACACATAAATAAATGATATATTCTAGAATTGTTACAATAATCGCCATACAACTCTTTTTAGTTTAAGAAAAAAATGTCAAATTCAGAACTTCACTATAAATACATATGCAATACATTTACAAATTTCTGTATCGGATGATATTTTTTGATTTGTTTAAGAGAATTTTATAAAACACACAGTGACAATAGCCCCTCTCCTTGCAGTTAATGAAACTCTTCTGTGAATAAAACCTTAAATATGTTTCTAATCTGAGCCTTAATTGACAGATTTCAAATTGGCTATTAGTCTTTTCAAAATTTCCCTCACATTTTCCTATAATGCAATTCTGTTTCTCAGAAAATTGATCCCATAGGACTATGATTTTCTTTGATGAGCTTGTTAACTTGGAGAAACTCACAAAACATTATCTGAATTTGCATACTTCCATTTTTCAAATGTAAAAAGGAGAACTTAATTTTACAAACAATTTTAAAATTGCCAAAACATTAGTACAATCACATCAATGATTTTGAATTTTATTTACATTAATGCCTGGGTATAAAAAAAAGTGTACACATCCTCTGACCTACTTGTCTGCAAGGATTGACGGACTGATTAAGGGAACTCACTTTAATATAGATTTCTTAACTATCCAGATTAAAATGTGTCACCATCAGAGAGACCAAGATCCATATATAGATTCCTAGTATCCAAATTAGAATGTATGCAGTGTCACCAACACCAAGACCAGGAGCGGTATTTAGATGTCATGCTAAAACAGGGATTGACTATAACAATTTTCAATTGGTTTTTTTTGTCTATCGATTAAATGTTGTCCAACAATGGGTTATTCCCCTCTCCTTGAATTGAAATTGATCATGGTTTAAACTTTTTCTAAAAACACTCATATTTTCCAGAGATGTTCAAGATTTCATATTTCGTAAAATGTAAAAGGATAAAATGTTGTTCATCCATTTCATGGATAGTCGCTATCAATTTCAGGATTGTTCCTTTGCGAAATAAACAGTGCCTGCAGTCATGATTAATTTTGTTAAGATTTTTGACCATACTGCCATTTCGTGTCCACACAGACGAAAATGGTCAGTCTTCATGATGTTGGCATTTTGTGTCCAAACAGACAAAAATGGTCAGTCTTCATGATGTGAGTAATACTTACAGCTGCAGACTTCTCACCCATCGGAGTTATAAACACATTCTGGATCTGTGTCATGGCAGCTATGATCACTGCCTCCTCCGAACACTGAAATTCGCCTAAACAGGAAAATAATAAAAAATATAAAATTTTAAAATCTTATAAATTAAAATTGATTGAAATATGTGTTTACTTTTGCAAATATAATAAGAAAATCTGACACTGGTCCCATGCAATTAATTTGACTTTAAATAGAGCTCATAAAAGATATCATATTCCATTAATAAAACAATTAATAAATAGTGATTTTTTTTAATTTTTGTTTTTGTGGCAGTTTTAAAAAAAAAATCAGTAAAGATTTATCATTAACTTGCTGCAACTAAGCAAAAAATTGCCACATAAAACCAAATTACCACATATTGACAGATTTTTTCATATAAAGATTACAGGAAATGCTATGAAATTATTGAGCAATTGAGCAAAAGTAGTTCATATATTCTTATTCAATATCGGAAAAAAAGATGTATTTCCTACACTATTACTGAGGGCCTATCACAAAGAAATCAAGCTGTGTTGCAATAAAGTACAAAATGCACGCCCTATTTACTTTTATCATGGTAGAAATGAAATTTTTTATCCAGTAATAATCAAAACTAAAATATTGTATGTGTAGAATAGTTTTCCTTTTTTTTTCCCTTGGCAATGATATAAACATGTCTGGTAACCAAATTGAATGTAATCACTGGAAGTAACTGCTTTCATCGTTCAATATAAAAAATGTGCTTGATTTCCTATCAATCATTGGTATTTGTAAAAACATTTGTAATGCGATAATTTCAAAACCAACAAGATTTTTTAATCACAATGGCTATCAAAACAAAACTTTTTATGAAGAAAATTGGTAGATTTTCAGAAGAAAAAAAACCAGTAGAGCACATGTATGGTAAATAACATAAATTGATTTCATCTTTCTGTATAGATTTACATAATAGGACCTTGTCTGAACAACAACTGTGTTATATTC
>WFKH01010931.1:46135221-46149390 GCA_016163765.1 Magallana hongkongensis
AATGTTTACTCAGTAAGTTGTACATAGAATGTTTCTTAAACATCACAATCCTCTCAGGGACCCCTCCCGTAACGACAACTCTCGGATGCATGACCTGATTTGCCCTCTTGCTTACCTGATCTTACAAAAACAATCATGGCTCACAACGACCAACACCAGGATGATCATCATCAAAAAATGACAGTGGAAACGTGGATGGAATGCTGGAAAACACCTGATGTGGAGTTCCACAACCCAGATTTGAATGAACTATTCATAAATTACCACCAGAGAATGCTGACAAGACCAGGTATGAGGATATTTGTGCCTCTGTGTGGAAAGGCTGTGGAGATGAAATGGTTGTTGGATCATGGACATAAAGTGGTGGGATTGGAAGTAGCACCTGTCCCTTGAAAGCTTTCTTTGAAGAAAACGACATTCCTTACAATGTTAAAGAAATGGCAGGCATTCGTGGAGAAAAATATGAGAGTCTAGATCACAACATTATAATATTTAGTTGTGATTTCTTTCTGTTTACTCCAGACATCTGTGGGGAGTTTGATGGAATATGGGATAGCGGTGGTCTGAATGCTATGGCTGTTGAGGACAGAGAAGCATACATTCACGTAATCCGCGGGTTGATGGGAAAAGGGTGCATTAACCTGACCGAATTTGTTAATTTTGACAAATCCATGACGGATGAGAAGAGCATGACAAAAGAAGAATTGGAGATAGCGTTTGGTGAGGGATTCATAGTAAAAGATGTAAAACGGATAGAAGCTCCCGAGAGACTTAAAAGTATTGGTTGTGATACGCTCCAGTTGTTTGCTATCACAAAAACCTAACTCAATGTAAGACATGCATTGCTGATATAGATGTTTTAGGCCAGAAGTACAGGCACTTTAATAATCAAAATTTTAGTTTGTGATTGGTAAAGTTCAGGTTTTGTGCATAGATGTTGTGCATCTTTTAAATTTTGTAATAGATATATTATAAGTGAACACTTAATACCCCTCGTTTTCATTTTTTGATAATTTTGAGATAGAAGGACGTTTTTGCGGTTCTTTTTTTTTTTTTTTGTCTGACAGGAAAATATTGGATCAACTATTTCGATGAAATATATACCTCATTTTTACACTTGGATTTAATGTCTGAGTAACAGCCATAAAATGCGACCATAAAGTGTTTTTTCAATGATCGTTATAAAACTGCTTTGAATATGTTTTAATGCACAAATGTTCCGCCTGAACAGTCATGTTACTTTTTGAATTGAATTTCTTCTTTTTAAAAAAAATTTTTTTTGCAGTAAATCTTTATTCCAACTAGGACAGGGATGTTTTCTCTTTGATATATTTTCATTTTATTACTATAAAACAACCAGGTAATACTCAGGTTGCTTTTTTGTTGCCACGCCGCAAAGCATATACTCCCGCAACATTTTGCTAAATTTATGGTGTTGTGGTTTTACTATTTTCCTCTATTGTTGTTCAATCTTTGGCAATAATATTTGCTATGTTTTGTCATTAAGATACTCATTAAATTTAGAAACGAACATTTTGTTTTCTCAGTTTTAAAGAATTCACAATTTTATGTCTTTTATATTTTTAATTTATAGCTATAGGATGACTTCATAAATAAGATCTAGAACCAAAGAAAAGGTTTTTTATTCAACTTTTTGTTTTAAGAATTATTAGTTTATATATGAACAAAACTGTGCCATAGTAGTTTCATATGTACACGTTTGTATGTTAAAATTGCTTTTTGTCATATTATTCTTTACAGTGTATTTTTTTCAATAAAGTAATAAATAGCTCCAAGAGTATTTTTCATTTCGTATCTACATGTACTATCAAACGCATTTAAGGCATATTCTATTAAAAAACCATTAATAGTATCGGTTTAAAACAAATTTAAAGGCGCATTGATGACTTTACACTGGCCCCTCGTTATGGCTATTCGTTATATTCATACCCCACATACCACCATCAAAATGTGAATACAAGCGAAAAACATGTTATAAAACAAAATTCATTACTTGCCACCCACCGTCCTATTTAATGATTTTTTTTGCGAATAATCTTAGTGTTTTACAAGGGGAAATATTTTCCCCTCTCCTTTTTTCCCTCTATGTCAATGATTGCGAAATGGATTTTTTAAGCAATAGAAATACACCAATTGAATTACAAGAGCTCTCCTTATTTTTACTGATGTACGCGGACGACATGGTTATTTTTTCTCAGTCTGCTGCTGACTTATAGTCAATGTTGAATACTTTAGAAAATTATACACAGAAATGGTCATTAACGGTTAATGTGAACAAAACAAAAATAATGGTTTTTAGAAATGGGGGAATTTTACGAACAGAAGATGTGTGGTTTTATAAGTGTGAACAATTTGAATTAGTAAACAGTTTTTGTTATCTCGGACTTTAGTTGAATTACAATGGCAAATTTTATGTAACGCAAAAACAATTGTCATTACAATGTATGAAAGCGCTTTTTGCACTGAAAAGGAAATGTTGTAATATGAGTCTTAATTTTACTACGCTTTTGTCCCTTTTTGACACTTGTGTAGGAAGCATTGCTTACTACGGTTGTGAAGTCTGGGGCTTTCATTCTGCCCCAGATATAGAAAAAATTCATCTTAATTATTGTAAAAACATACTGAATGTTAAAAGGTGTACCTCTAATTCAGTCATTTATTGTGAATTGGGCAGAATGCCCCTGCAATGTATTAGAAAAATACGTATTGTAAGATACTGGATGAAACTTTTATCATCAAAAAATTGTATTTTGAATTCATGTTATGTTAATATGTATAATGAATCTTTATGTAAAATCAAATGTAAAAACTGGGCTGCGGAAATTAAGAATATGTTGTCAAGTATTGGACTAATGAACTTATGGGAAAATCAATTTTTTGAAAAGCCAGAAATTATTTTAACAGTCGCCAAGCAACGTATTTTTGATATTTATAAACAGTCTTTACTAGCTGATATAAATGCCTCTTCCAAATGTACAATCTATAAATATTTAGTTGATCATTGTACTTTGCAGTCATATCTGACAAAAAGAATTCCTTTACAATATAAGAAACTTATATGTAAATTAAGATTATCATCTCATTGTCTTACCGTAGAAACTGGTAGATACAGCAACATTCCTTTAGATAGACGTTTATGTCCTTTATGTACATCAGATATGGAAGATGAATATCATTTTATATTGAAGTGTCCCTATTATTGTAATTTAAGAGAAAAATTCCTTAAGAAGTTTTATTATAATAAACCCTCTGTCTTCAAATTAATTAAACTATTGTCAACACAAAATGTAAAGGACTTGTGCAATTTAGGTAAATATATTAAGAATGCTTTTGTGATCAGAAAACTTCATGTATAAACTTGCCTTTTTCAAGTGACCCGTTTATATGTATATATGTGTATATTAATTGTATATGTCTATGAGCTGTACAGCTTTTGACTAATAAACAATACAATAATGTTTTAAAAGAAAAGTAATTGTCATAAATGCCTCAGTAAAAATGCCAACACAGATCATTTGACTCAGTGGTTATACTCTTAGTGATTAGTGCTCATCCGTCCGTCCATCTGTTCCTCGAATAAAAGGTAGAATATGCTCTGTACAAGCAATGTAACATCGCTTGTCCAGAGCTTATTTTTTTCTCCCCTTGACCCAATCTTGTTCACACGTCATCTACAGAATGTCTTTGGGTAAAGAGTGTGCAGTGAACTTTAAACAATTATCTATTAATTTTGAATTAAGATATTAAGCACTATCTTCTATAATAAATTCACCCTGTTGTCTTCAAGCAACGCGGGACCCTTTCAGATTGCCACCATCTCAATGATTTTTATTTCACACATGACAGGTCAGATTTCAATAAAATGCCTTCGTAGATGTTTCATTCGGGTATGAAGGAGTATGCATTGCAGAAAAATGAAATAATACATGCCAGAAGGTTTAGTTAATATTATTATTTAGTAGATCCCTTTGTGCGCCAAAACTGTACCGATTTGTCTTAATTTCAAAGATGTAGTCCTATTTCAATTATTCATGAGCTGTAAACTCTTCGGGTGTTATCAATTTTCTGTTTCAGCCAGGCACCAAACATTGAATCAATACCTTCCCTACTAGTTTTACATTTTTTATCAAGCTGTTTCTGCATAATTATTTTTTAAATTGTATTTTGTGCCAAGACAAATATTCACAATTACCGATAAGGGTACGAATGAATGTATTGAGTTATAATATTTTGTATTGGGACCCGGATTGAAAATTGACCCAGGGGTCATTTTTCAACGTTGAATATTGACCCGTTGAAAATTGAGACCAAAAGGGGTCATTTTTCAACAGCTTGAAAGAGATTTTTTCCAAACTCTGATGAAATTGACACGTTGAAAATTGACCCTGTTGAAAATTGACTCCAACTTCAGAGTTTTGAACTATCTTGGAACTGCACTGGACCTTACTCTACACGGTTTAAATGTACATGTACATACTTGAAAGTTTCAGTTTTAAAATTTTAATTCTTTCATATTGTCCGATACATATGCGGACGTGACTGATTTGTTTTATGTTGATTTGTCCGATTACAGTTATTTAATATTAAGACTTATTGAAAACAATTATGGTTTATAAACTTCTGTTAAGTTTTTGTGATCAAAGCTATTTAGAAACTATAGAAGCAAAATTACTTTATTGTCATCCCGTACAAAAATTAAAGCAGCTGGCCGACCTTGGATCTACAGTTCCATACGTTTAAAAAAGTTGCAATTTACGGTGCACAAAAATTTGCGCTATTTTTGGACTGATTAACCTTATTTTAACACAAATTCTGTGACAAAAATTAGTACCATTAAATTCTTCAGGCAATTGGGCGGAGGAAAAACTTTCCGAACTAAATGTAAACATTGACTAAAAAATAGCGAGTGACGCTAAAAAGTTGCGCATGCGCAATAATAAACTCTGACAATTTATATACAGATAAAGGCGGTAAATATGTATCAGTATCCATAAATGTTTTATGTTCATAAATATATTTTTTAAAATATCACACAAAACAGCAATTATACGCGAAAAGTGCACTATGAATAAAATAGTTTATACATATTTGAAATGTTACTATGTTAATTCGAAAAATAATCATTGAAATGTTTCATTTTCTCGTCCGACTTTTAAAACATGTAAACATGTAAATCTATAAAATGAATATGAAAACAATGTAAATTTTTGGTTAAATATATCCAAGTTGTAAATATCAATTCTTTAATTTGTGCTTATTTTGAACTGGTTTCATTATCCAAATTCCACGATGCGGGTCAATTATCAACGGACCAGGGTCTTTTTTTTCAACACCGTGGTCTCAATATTCAACGTTGAAAAATGACCCCCGGGTCAATTTTCAACCCGGATCAAAATTCTTCGTTACACTAGTTATTTTTTCTTTCCTTTTAAAGTGATACCGTACGTATATAACAAAATTCATTAAAATGTGTTTTCTTTTAATGTGTCCATTATAATTCTTTGATATACTTCAGTCAGCAATAGAGCAATAGAAAGGATGAAATTTTAGTTCATTTGCTGCTAAAATATGATAGCGTTTAAATGCAACACACAAATATGCATGTCGTCAGAAATACAAATAAATCAACTAATGATTTATTTTGAGTTTGAGCATATTTACTAGTACTTTTCATTGGTCAAAACCCGAAAAAAGCGCTTCACAAAACTTGACTCCAGACCTGCGGAAAGTCTTGATTGTAGCGACCAAAATTGCTCGCAGATTTTCTTGCAGATGATTGTCGCTAGCTGCGATCTCGCACAAACAATACAGCAGACACATGAGCAGAACATATATAGTTTCTTATTTTGTTTTTTTTCTAAATTATTGCTTTAAGTATTAATAGCGAATGCATCAAGAAGTTCGTTCAGTCTGAATACATCAGTCGGAACTTAACCGACTCGTACATATACATATACAGTGCCTCCCATAGTAAAAATGTGCAAAAAATTAGTGCCATTAAATTTTACAGTCAATTTACTACTGATATCTGTACTTTACTTACCTCAAACTTTCTCTTAAACACGCTAACCGACCTCGGAAATTAAAGTATGTTAAATTCACGTCGAGATCGAGAGTCGCCATTTTTACATTCACTTCACTTTACGAGGCTGGTGATGGTGTTTAAAAGAATATCAGAGGCAAGTGAAGTGTTCATATCTGTAGCAAAATGTCCGAGGAATTTTTTGAAATTAAATATTTGTATAGAATATGTTCGGAAATACATGTAAGGTTAATCAGTCCAAAACTAGCGCAATTTTTTGTGCGCCTTAAATTGCAGATTTTTACTATGGGAGGCACTTTAGCTCCCAGGTCGTTCATCCGAATTTTTTCAGACCGGGAGCTACAGACCTGCAGCTAATACCCCAGTAGCAGTTGGGGAACGATAAAAAATAATACATTTATAGCAAGAATTCATGTCAACTTTAATAAATACTTCTGAATGTTGCACCAAACCACAGGGTATTTTAAAACGTGTGATTAATCATCTATATCAATATAGGTCACGACAAAGGTTAACTTTGAACTTGCTGCTAATTCGCAGGTATATGTCACAAAGAATTACTGAAATGTTTGCCACAATTAAGTTAACAGCAACGATTACAGCAAGTTTTCAGCAATGTTTGTGACAAATAAGCAGTAATATTTTGTTACAGAACATTCGTCTTTCTTATATTCTTCGAATTCTAGCCGAAAATTATACCTATTCACTTCACATAGATTTTAGCTTACAGAAAAATCTTTGCTTCTAAACTGACAAACCAACCCAATATTTTGTTTCTTTTATTTCTTACTTTCTGCAGTACACATTCATTCCATTATTTGGTTGGTGTATTGATAATTTTACTTTAAAAGGACGATCATATTTCATATGTATTTTTAGCCAGTAGCATAAACCTCCTTTTGACTGCTGATCTCAATCGTTGCATTTTAACTCATTTCCGTTACCAATATTCTTGGGTAAAATACGCCGGTTGTGGCCGATAAACCTCTTATTGTCTTCGCTTTGAAAATGTTGTTTATGCCGACTCTGCAAGTGTTGAATTGAGTCGCAGCTTGTTTGTATATATCAGAACAAAAATAAAAATAAAAGTAAGCTAGATGCCAAGAAAAAAGAATCACATTGTTTGAAATGAATGCGGTTCTCAATCCATTTACATTTAAACATTATATGATCTTTATTTTATCTGAATTCCAAGTGTTTAAAATCTGTATCAGAGTGATGGTGACCTTTTACGGGGGTGTTAAATTCTATCATAGGATGAATTCACTTAACGCCTTATTTTGGGTTCTTTTTCGGTCACTATAATTTCGTTTATTCCTCGCTCTATTTTACTTCTAATCATTTGTTATAGAGTTTGGACAATTTCCAATAGAAATCTAATGTCATCATGGTTCTGACCTGCTTTGCAATAAAATAACTCGTTGTTCTCTTACCTTTACTGCTCTGTAAATATCTGGAATTTAGACTTGTCTGCCCTTGATTCATAAATATGCATGAGTGGAACTAATATTGCAATGATTGGTCTAAAATTAGAATAGCGGTATTGTAACACCTCTCTCTCTCTCTCTCTCTCTCTCTCTCTCTCTCTCTCTCTCTCTCTCTCTCTCTCTTTCTCTCTCTCTGTGTGCTTGTTGCCATTTTTTAAAGATTTAAAACAAAATATATAACATATAATAGCAGCCGGTATTAAAAGCCTTTGATGATCGTAAACCAGTGGCTGATGTCAACAATTAACGTGTTCGAAAAGAATTAACAAGTATATTAATCAGTAACGCACAGATCCGATAATCCGATAATACCGAGGCCCGGGATCGAGTCCTGTAACCATGATATATAAGCAACTTTTTTGTAATAATGAGTCTTTTATTTTGCTTTAAAAAATTGTATACTATCACAATATATTTGTAAATTGGTCAAATTTTTATTTCAGCTGTAATATTTGTGTTCAATAAATTCCCCTATATAAATGTTAATTGTACTTTCCACAATTGCTATCATTTTTCGTGACTATCCAACCACATGACAATTTTTTTTCTATATGTAGCATGTTTCACCCCTTGAAAAGTCAGCGATGCACGAAGGAGTAGCTCGGTTGTTGTAGACTTTACAATCATATGACTGATTTTCTGTTTATTTAAATTATGTATCATTGTAGCATATTAATCCAGAGTACTACTTACCACACTGAGAGTATCGCCTACATAAAACTTCCTGATCCTAACCACCCAAATACACCCGGAATTATACAGTTATAATGAAAATAATACACTTTTGAGAAAAATATGATATTTCTTTTAAAGATATCTCAGAGAAATAAAACAATTACTCGATGGAAATGAATTGAAATAGGTATAGACGATCAATATCGCCTAGCAGAATGCATGCTACGGAAGTTACCTGGGTTTAGAAATCACGTGGTGAATTACATTAATCAACAGGTCAAAGTTTATTGTTTACAACAAAGAAGGCGAACGCAAGGAGAAACAGTTTTTTCTCTGTTTAACCACGAGCGCATGTTTGTCTATTGATTTCCTTTTAACATAAGCTTATTTTTATATATATATATATATATATATATATATATATATATATACACACACACACACACACACACACACACACACACACACACACACACAACTACCATTAAATAAAGAACAATAGACAAACATGCGCTGACTATGTATTAAGTCTGTAAAAAAAAGTGGACGTCCTCATTATCCTATGGAGATTCAAGGAAATGTCATGACCCCTACCTATAAAAATGACTTCGTACTTTCTAAATATGAACTTTTAACTAATGTAATTACATTAAGTTGCAGTTAAAACATTGGCAATTCCTACAATCAAAAGAAATATGATCATTTTACTTATTTAATCGCAATTTTTAAATGTTCTTAAGTTCAGTCATCCTTTAATTCTTACACACGAGAGGAAACATTTTTTGGTTTTTCACTGAAATAATCGCTACTTCCTGATGTGATGGAATAAATAGGACCCAGTAATCGTAAGCAACCGTCACGAGATTCTCTTTTTAATTTATTTGATTAAAGTGTACTGGATGGGTTAATCGACTATGAGTTACATTCCCAGTTGGAATAGTTCGAATGCATCTACATAAATTTACAAACTTAAGTGTTTTCCCTGTTCTCACTTATCAATGAAATTGTTCTCAAAATCATCAATAAACATGTAAGAGGTTTTTTTTAGTTCCAAGTTTTAGTTGAGTTTTAATTTCAGAACTAACGAGGCACCCAATTCGAACGTCAAACACTCAAACAATTCCAACCATGTGAAATCGCAAAACTCATAAGTAATTTACGCTGATCAAATAAACCGGGATGTAAAACTAATTTTTAACCCTAAAAACCCAATGAACATATGACACCGTGGAAACGTTGTTTTAAACATTTCCTTCTTATAAAGTAAACTTTAATTTATTTCTCTTTTACAAGATGAGACACTTAAAAAGTTTAAAATAACAATTTATGACGCATGGGTCATTTTTCAGGTCGTTACATTCATCATTTTTTTTATTGAGAGCAAGTTTATGCAATTCGTTGAATAATTCGTATGTTTATTAGAATTAAACTGTTCAAGTTAATGAGTTAGGTTAAAAACTCTCTGTAAAATTCTTTAAAGGGGCATGGTCACGATTTTGGTCAAAAATAAATTTTCCATTTTAAATGTTTACAACGCTTTAGTGAAGCATTTCAAATAGGAAAACACTATCTGAGTGCCAGTCGTCGATTTATAAGCGAGATACAGAGTTCACAACCCACTGTTATGTAAACAAAGCTCGGGTCATGTTTTTGTTTACATTTTGAATATTCTATGTTTATACCTAAAATGAATGTGAAAAACACTAGCAACTGTTTATTTATGTATCAAAAGGAATCACCAGATAGAAAAATCAAATTAAAAAAGAACTTTTATCGGTATATTGAACCAATGTAAACAAAATCAAGGCACGAGCCCTGTTTACATAACAAAATTTACATTGTATCTTTTTTATACCTTAACGATCGACACTCAAATTTTGCTTGATCATTAGAATTGCATTACTCAAGCATTGTAAACAATCAAAATTAAAAAATAAAATTTGACCAAATTCGTGACCATACCCATTTAAGCATTACATTTTATAACTGAAATCGAAAATAATTTCATTAAGGTTACACACATTTCAGGCAGTATTATTTTTTGGGTTTTGGGTTTTTTTTTTTTTTCATGTTTTTGCTTTTTTTAAATTTCAACAAGTATCACATACTTGAAAGTTAAAACAGAATAAATATGAACAATTGAATAATAAAAATGTATCAAAGTTTGATGATTCCAGGTTAAAAAATGCAAACTACCATTCGTAGTTCCTATTGCAGTGCTTGAAAAGTAAAACTTTTACTCAAAATGAGACTTTGGTGCGTAAAAATTTATCGTCAAGTTGTTTTATTTATTGTAGGTAAAACAGACCTAGTAAATTTCATAACATCTTAATATAATTAAAATGTCCTTGTTTAAAGCTAAAGCTAAAGCACATCAACACTGTGTTTGATTTTTTGCATAATGATATGATCTTTATCATTGTACTGCACAATTCATAATCCCGTCCGCGCAAAGGACTGGATATGACAACATGGGATCCAGCATAAGCAATTGGTCTGTAAAAAGACGCCAAGTTTTTACTTTTACATACTGATTGTATATTCTTCTAGTATTAACTTTCGTATTACAGCTTTCTGACTAAAATTACCTTACTTTATAAACGATTCATTTCCTTATTGTCCCAATCACATTGTTAGAAATTTTCAGCGACTGCAATTATGAGACAAAAACAACCTGTAATTTTACATTTTAACAAGGAAGAGAAAAATAATTGTGCTTAATCATGTTTTGTGCGAATGTGTTCTTAATTGAATCCCATTTTTAAGTTACATTTAAGGAAATAAAATGCCTAATTTTTTGGGAATATTCAGTCTTTTAAGAATAAAATATCATATACAAAAATATGCTGCTATTCAAAAACAAAAATAACTGAATAATTTGTTTTTTAAATTATGACTTTCATCGAATAATATTTTAAATTAGTTTCATTTATGTTATTATTATTATTATTATTCATTTTCTCTCTCTTTTGTTTACTTTCTTAAACCACTTACCACTAATATTGAAGAATGTATGTACATGTTCTTGTGTGTGAGTGAAGTATGCATGTGTATAAATTTATAATAATTCGATTTAATGTAATTTAAAATTAGTAAGTATGGAACAAAAACAATAAATTATATTTAAAAAAAGTTACATTTAAGGAGGCTGGGTGACAAATTAACAAATTAACCATCATATATACCTTAACGTTTTAGAAACTATGTTTAAAGCTATAAACTTACATTTGGTAAAGAAACACTACACATATATTAGAATTAAAATTTTAATACTTTCATATATCTTTAAATAGATCTCTTCTCCTTAAGATCCATATAGTTTAAAAAATATTCACGACCATTGAGCCCTCTTAAGAATCATATATCTTATTAGAGGATCAGAACATTTTGAATTCAGTTTTTTTGCATGTCCGAAATGGCGGAAATTTTCGATAAATAACGGAAAAATGCTCATGCCTGGCGTGCGATCCATGGACTAGTTTATAGGAAAAAGAAATAAGCATGTATTCTTTGATATATTAATTAGTATTCTTGAATGAGTAATACAAAAAAATTAAAAATGAAATTAATGCATAAATAAATACATGTACAGTGTGTATGTCATTTGCATTTGATTCAGTACAGAAAAAAATCATACTTTGATCTTATCCTTAAATCAGAACCCAAATTAGGAAATTTTAGAACAAATCTGACCTTTGAAATACATTTAAACTAAATTATTGCATAATATCTGTCGTGGTCTTTTGCCATGATTTAATAAACCTGACAGTTTAAATGTAAGACTAATATGGTTCAGAAATTTTAAAGCATTTCTTTTTTATGACATGTCTACTTTCAATTTATTGGATTGGCAGTTGACTGTAAAAATACACATTAAGTTTCAAACATGTATATAGAGTTGAATAAATTGTGTGCAGCTTTTATAATTGCAGTCAAATTAAAGCTAATTCGTGAATCCAACTTAATAAAGTCACACATTAACGCACCAACTATTCATGACCCTAAAGCCAGGTATCAACTGAGTGCAAAAGAAGCTTTTATAGCAACTAAACTAAAATATAAATGGAATCATTCCCATGGCTGACTGAAATCTATAAAATGACACAAAAGGATACATTAGGAAGAACAGAACTCTAACTAAACTGCTATGTACGGTATCTTTTACAAAAGAAAGAAAATATAAAGAGTCTTTAACCCAATATAAAATATTATAACAAATAAGAATCATTACAATCATGCGAATCCGTATCAACAATGGTGAGTTTTTATCTCGGATGACAATACATTTTAACAACAAGATGAACACTGTTTGGTACAGTACGTAAAAAATATTAAACCAAGTATGAAATGTTATGGTCAAAGGATTTGGATCAATACGAAATAAAAAGGTTAACACACCAGAAGCATTTACAGCTGATGAACCTAATATAAGAGCTATGTCGTTAAAATTAAGACTGATTGGTTGGGTTCTTACAAAACTGATCTTGTACAAGTAATAATATGCAAATATTATTAAAACAAATACTAAGATTTTTGCTCCAATGACACTGAGAAGCCATGTGTTCATGACACTGGAAATATTATCTAAAGATGTCGGATAAACAATTACATAAAAAAGGAACGGGGCAGTTAAAAAAATACTTGCAATGGTCACACAAAGTCTCTGTTTTCCGGAAAGGGATGAATGATGACGAGTTATATCTAGTTCAATATCGTCTTGAGGATGGTGTAATGTCGAAACAGTTGAGTTATTTTTTGTATTTTTTACCAGCGGTATGCTTATAACAATCGTCGTTGCAAGAATACTGAATTCCATGTCGAAAGGTAGTAAAAATAATTTTCTGAGAAAAAATTGATTTCTCTCATGCATCACATTAATGCACGAAGAGTTTGAATGTTCCGTAAGATGTGTGAAATTTGATTCCGTCATTATTATACTACTTAGCACGGTGGTATCTAACCAGTTAACCATATTGACTACAGCGAGGAGCGACATCATATACTTGACATTTCGACTTTCGTAGAAAACAAACCGACTACAACCAGTTAAAAAGAGCATCTGCAAGATAATGAACACAATTGACATTGTCTTGGCCAGTCTGGGAAAAATGTTGATGTGATAATCATTATCTGTCTGATGGACAATGCAAACAACAATGCCAAGGAGCCATAAGACAACGATTTTCACATTAGTCACCACTGAAGCTTTCGTTGTACAAATCCACGAGTTCTTATTCCTGCAGATAGCCAGACTAGTGATAACAATCGTTATAAATCCCAAGAACTTGGCGGAGGAGGGAACGTTACCGACAATACAACTGAAAGTTGAGTGCCACTCCAGATTGAATAGAAAGATTGACGGGAATAGTCCACCAAGAAGCCCAGAGGCCAGGAGATAATGTCCGTAAATGCCATCACTTTGTTGATTTTCAATCATTTTAAATCATAAAGAGTTTATAAGTATACTCGGCACGAATCAATCGATTTCTCCTAGATTTGATCGTGATGTACATGTCACGCCCATTACTTCTTAAATCAAACTGAATCATATTATAAATACCATTGCTTGATCGTGATAAAGCAGGAAAGTTTTAATTTTAATATTATCAGCACAACAGTACTATGTTCAGTTAATTTAATGGATATTGGTAAATTCTAAAGTCATTTTGTGATGTAAAAAAACACGCAAATAGCTTTGGAATCGCAAATCATTAATGTAAATACCTCTTTATTTCATCAGTCGTGATTTTAAATCAAACCAATGGGTATGTGAGTGTAAACAAACAAGCTAGAGAACTATTATCATTTAGTATTAGTCTATTAGGTGTCAGCATATAGTATTTTTATGTAAATCGTTAATTTTATCAGATGAGAATTATCTGTACAATGGAACAAAGCAAACCCACTGTATACAGATTGAAAGTAACAATAATATCAATTTAA
>WFKH01010931.1:46157785-46185672 GCA_016163765.1 Magallana hongkongensis
CCCACCCTACCCCCGGGGGTCGTGATTTTCACAACTTTGAATCTACACTACCTGAGGATGCTTCCACACAAGTTTCAGCTTTCCTGGCCAAATGGTTCTTGAGAAGAAGATTTTTGAAAATTTCTCAAAAATTTTCGACAATTCCTAATTAACTCCCTTTGAGAAAGGGCGTGGTCCTTAATTTTCACAACTTTGAATCTCCTTTGCCTAAGGATCAGGTGAGCTAAAAAACCTTTGAATTTAAGATAATGAATGGCAAATGTTAGACGCTTTATTATTAAATAAGACTCCTATTGAGTATCCAATCAACGTGTGATTTACTCATTAATATCCGAAAAAATCGAAACGAACTTGTATATTGAAAATGCATTGATGAATTTAAAATAATTTTGAATGAAATCTTTCTTGAATTTGCTTACAGATCTCAAATTAAAAAGAGTAAACAAATTAAATTTTATAAAATATCTTATCATTTCCATTCAATTTATTTTCAAAAATACTAAAAAAATATTATAAATAAATAAATAAAATGCAAACAGATAAATGTGCAAATTATCTTAATGAAAGAGACTATAAGTTTATGCTATCATCTTATGGTTACAATATGAAGAGAGTTGTGTTCATACTTTATGAATCAACCAATGACTAATTAAAGTGACTGTTGAAGACGTCAACCACAAAAAAAACCCAACAGAAAAAAACAAACAACCAATCAGACAAACAAACAAAACACAAATCAAAAACAAACTAGAATAAAAACGGTATCAGTCCCATAGCTGACTGAAATCTATAAAATGACACGAATGGGTAGGTCAGGAAAAACAAACTTTTTATAAATTTATTCTGTATGGTATCTTCTAAAAAAGAGAGAAAAAATAGTGAGTCTTTAACCCAATACAAAATATTATAACTAAGGAGAATTATTGCTATCATTTTTGCTCGTTTCAACATTGGTGAATATTTATCTCGGATAACAATATTTTTCAAAAATAAAATAAGAATTGTTTGGTAAAGAACATAGAAGATATTAAACCAAGTATGGAAAGTAATGGTGATTGCATTTGGATGAACTTGAGACATGAAGTTTATAACTCCAGACGCATTTACTGCCGATGAACCTAAGATTAGGGCTATATCGTTGAAATTTGAAATAATTTGTTCCCTTCTAATATAAATGATGTTGTACAAGTTGTAATATGCAACCATTATTAAAACAAATATTATAACTTTGGCTGCTATGAAACTGAGAAGCCACATATTCATATTTGTGCCACTCAAAATCCTATCAAAATAAATTGTTGGATAAACAAATATATAAAATAGAGATGGTACATTTAAAAGAGTTGCTACAGCAACTACAACCATTTTCTGTTTTCCAGAGAGGGATAGATGTCGACAAGTTGTATCTAGTTCGTCTTGACGATGGTTCATAATCGTTGCACTAGGACTGTTTCCCGTGTATTTCGTTAGCGGTATTCCAGTCAAGATCGTTGTTGCAAGAATTCCAAACTCCATGTCGAAAGGTAGTAACATTAATTCCCTGTTAAAAAAATGAGTCCTTTCATGCACCATGGTAATACACGATATATTTGAATGTCGCGCATGATGTGTAGAATTGGATTCTATCATAATTATGCTACTGAGAATAGCTGTATCTAACCAGTTGACCAAATTGACTACAACAAGAAAAGACATGATGTATTTCATTTTTCGACTTTCATAAAAAATGTAACGACTACAGCCAGTTAAAAAGAGCATCTGCAAAATGATAAACACAATAGACATGTTCTTTGCCAGTTCATTTGAATAATTCACGTTATTTTTATCATCGGTTTCCCAAACAATGCAAACACTAATTCCAAGAATCCACAAAACGAATATTTTCACATTAGCCACCACTGAAGCTTGCGAAGTGCAAATCCACGAGTTCTTCTCTATGCAGATAGCCAGACTGGTGGCCAAAATTGTCATTGATCCAATGAGCTTGGTAAAAGTGAGAATATAACCAACAAAACAAGTTAGATCAGTTTGCAATTCTAAGTTAAATAAAACAATGAACGGTAGGATTACACCAAGTAGTCCAGAGGCGAATAGATAGTCTCCGTAAATTCCATCAGTTTGATTATTTTCGACCATTTTGAATTTTACAGAGTATAAACATTAGGTTCAACGTTTCTCTCATGTTTGATTAGTCATGTAATACTTGTTATTTTCTCAAATCAATATCTGTATACATTTGGTCAGCAATGTAAGAGGAGGAAGTTTTATTAGGCATACTAGACTTTGTTCATAGTACGAGGTAATTTTGTCAATAAAAAGCGGAAGTTTAAAAGGATAATAAATAGAAAAATTATTTTATATTCTTTGCAGTTGTAACGAATTGAATCTCAAAGGAAAACCAGTATGACAATTTTTGTTTAAGATAGATTTAATCACTTTAGTTCTTTAGGTTATCTTCAAATTTGGATAAAATACAGGAAGAAATAAAAATTGGGGAAGTAAGAAGGCAGAGTGTCTAAAGTAAAACGCATAAGATAGTAAAAATTAATAATACCGAGGCATTAAACGTTTTTCAAAACATCCGTCCTTAACAATATACTTATGTTTATCAAAATATCAATTTTGAATGAAAGTTCATTTAAAAAATATTCAACTGTAGTGGTTTAAAAAACATAACAGAACACTTTTTTTTCTAATTGACCTGCACATCAGATTTAGATTATTATCAACAGAGCTTGGACCAAAAACTCACTTTACATAGTACAAGAACACAATAGCCGTGTTTGTCTTCACAGCTATATACATCTATTCAATACAAAATACTTAAGAGGGGCTTAGTCACAATTTCAAATAAGACTTTAGAATGTTATACATGTATTTCAAATTTTAATATCTAGGATAGAAAACGTGGTCTAGTTACAAGGAAGATACAGATCATGGAATTCTTTTGCATGCGAGGATCACGATCAACAGTTTCGCGTTTTTTGTCAAAGTTAATCTATTTTAAGGAATTTTCTTTACATTTAAACAAACACACAGCACAGTATTCATATACCAAAGAATTCTGAGCTATGGTTCCACTCTGACACGACTTCCGACATTCAAATTTTGAAAAGCATTCGAAATGTCCAAAAATGCAAATCGCTTTATTTGAAACGGAAAAAAAAAATTAAAATGTCCAGCTCAAATTGTTACTATATTCCCTTTAAATTTCTCGATGATTGTGAGTTGAGTGGTTCAAATGTTAGTTCGATAAGCATAAAAATCAAAAAATGAATTAAGGCGGTATGGGACACTTGTCAATTTTAATGTGGATAAAAGTACATTATAATCAAATTACTTTCACCGGTTTAGAATTTTCAAATTTTACAATATTTGACCAAAAAATTTGTTTTAAAAATTTTGGAAAGGTAAAAATTTTAAAAGCACCAGCGCGATTTAAACTCATGATTTGCGGAATCGTAGTAAATGCTCTAATCTACTGCGCTACGCTGTTAGGTAACAATTTTGGGGGAAAAAAACATTTGTACAATTATACTTGATTTTATTGTTTATTTCAATAGGAAGTACGTTACAACATGGAGGTGTCCCATACCACCTTAACAAAATCAAACAAAATCGTTTAAACATATCTTTGATCCTACATTCAAAATTTGTTTGTTTCAATGACAAAATCACGTTTTCGTGATAAAATAAATAAATAAATGAAATGAAGCAATGCTTAAAATGTTACAAAAATTTTTTAAATATAATTTTCCTATGGATAACGAATTAAGAATTTTTATTTCACGGTTAAGGAAGTCGCTTAATTGTGTCATTAATTAAATAAAGAGTTTTGATGGTTCTTTTGTTTCCGACAATTCTTTCAAAGTTAATAGCTTACGTATCACACCACTTAATCCATTATTGTTACGGGGTAATAGATATATGGCGAAATTATTTTTATATATATTTATTTTATATATAAAATTATTTCTACAGGGGATGATTTTACTTTTATTTGGCGAACATTGGCCTGATGCCAATAACACACAACTTTTGAGCAAACCCACACAAATTCAACAAATGCAACAAAATTCATAAAACACACAACATATGTTCAAAATGACCACCCCGGGTAAACCGCGGGTAGATACTTATTTAAATGTAAGTTGTACGCACAAAGCAATGTGAATCCACATCAAGCAAATATTTTACATACAAAATGGTTTAACATTTCATTCCACTTCACAGTTCAATGGTGACAACTTCACAATAATACAAAATTGATATATGCCTCAGTTGCTTTGGTGTGAGCAAACGCCACATGAGAGCGAACAATTCAAGGAGAGTTTGCAGTCATCCCATACAAAGAAAAGCACCAAAGCAACTGAAAAATGCCCCCACCACGGACCAATGTTTTCTAGAAATTACTTTTTAAGGATTTACCTGCCCCAGTTGTGACTAGAAGAATTCTACCCCCCCCCCCCCCCGAATATTATTTAGGAAGAGCTTATTTCCTAACTCGTTGAGATGGACGCCATCAGGCATCAACAATTACAAATATTACTTGAGACATGTTCTCAACAGATCAGGATGCTTTATGTAACAACCTCCCAACTTTAAGGTTATATGGGACACCTACGTATTGTGACGTACTTGCTATCGAAATAAACAATGACATCAATTATAATTTTAAATATTTTTAACTTTCTTTAATCAGTTCACTGACAGCGTAGCGCAATGGGTTAGAGTGTTACCTCCGGATCTGTAAGTCATGAGTTCGAGTCCTGCTGGGGCTTTTATAAGTTTTACCTTTCCAAAAAGTTTTCAAACTTAATTTTTGGTCAAATTTTGTAAAATTTGAAAATTCTATACCGGTGTATGTATTTCGATTAAAATGTGCTCTTATCTACTTTAATATCGACAGGTGTCACATACCACCTTAAAACTGATGAAGCAGCTACCCTATTTGCCTTGAGACGGCATCTCTCCATTGCTTTGTTGTCCTTAGAAAACCTAAATTTATTTCGTGGATACATCTGTGACCTAACAAATTTGGACTGTGGAAATCGAACTTTAATAAATTTCAGGTGGGTTTTGATTTTCTCAGTAAGTGTATACAGATCAATAGACCCAATATCATTCACCCCACTGTGAATAATCAAATAGTCTGGGGATTCTTCATATTGTGTCAGAAAAAAAGCTTTCTTTTCAGCTCCAAAAACTTCAAATCTGAATATCCTTGCCACCAATTCAATATATCCAATCCTAGATTTGATCCCCGCGGTCTACATATAGATGACATTATAGCATTCTTGATAAAGGATGAACCCACAAACCACACTGTAACTTCAGTGACCTCTACAATTCCATGCTAAAATAAACATTGAGCCTGTTTACTTTTTGAAAATTACAACGTATTTGTCCCCATATCTGCCCAATATGACATCCTATGTATGTCCTGTACGCCCTGGACTGCCAACGCCCTGCTTCAATTTTGACATATTGTGTGCAACCGACTTTAAATGCTGAAGTGGTTGCCCCAATACGAAACGAATAGGCCCTACAACGTCCCTTAACCCCAAGAACATGAAGTGCATTTACTAAAAGAGCTGAGAACTGATACCTAGTAAGATGATTTTTCCCAAATGAATGAATAATGGCCCTTTAAGTTTTAGACGAACTGTAAGATAAACAATCAAACTTGCTACTGGATACAGAATGCCCTCAATTTTATCAATGGCCAGGGAAACCCTTCCAATCTTGATCAATTTTTGAGCTCATTATGTGAACAAAGACCTCGGAGTAATTAGTAAGAAATTGTATATCTGTCACTTGCAATATTGAATGAACACCAATACAGTAAAACTCGTTTAGTACGATATAGTGAAATCTCGGATATAGCGAAGTTTTTTGAGTCTCCGGTAAAATTCTTAACAAATCTTTGCAAATTTTACTGTTATAACAAATTCGGATATAACGAACTTACGGATATAGCGAACTGATTTTGAGACCCGTAGAGATGATGATGACGAAATTTAACACTTTTATAACGAATTTCTTTACAGTTTAAAAAGTTTGCACTACCATTTAACATAATAGTTTAAATGAATTCTTTTCATATAAATTCTTCAATTTACAATCCGATTATTAAAAGTATCAAAAGAATGCACTTTCATTCTAAGCCTAAATTAGCAAAAATTGTAGTCTGGTGAAAGGAAACATGTATATAGTGAATTTGCTATAGTTATTATTACGAATTCGTTATACGGATATAACGAATTACGGATATAACGAAGTAAATCCATTGATCCATAGGACTTCGCTATAACCGAGTTTTACTGTACCAGTCGACAATGAAAATTCCCCTATTCTATAAAAAAAACAATAAAAGCTAATAAAAATGCAGCTCTAAACAATTTTGTTTCATAGCTATCATGACAAATGCCTGGTAAAGTCTCGACAACTTTTTTAAGCACTGGAAGGTTTTAGGTAGCTTTGTATCACTAGAACTACCAATTCTTCATATACCTTCATGAACCTTAACAACAAGGAAGTTTTTTTGTTTCATCAACCCAATTTTGAATTTTGCATTGAAAACTAATGGATGATAAGTAAGACCTATCCGTAACATAAGAGCATTTCTTTAGTGACAGATAAGCAACAAATTAAACGACATCCCTTAGTGGCGGGGGTCATACAATTTCGTACCAAAATTCTTTCCGGAAATTAAAGAATGATTTCAGCCTTGTTTCGTAAGATGTTTAAGTGTTGTTGGAGATTGAAGCATCTAGCAATTTATTCATTAGAATCTGTAAATCATGTTGACTAACTCTAACGGAATTGAATCTGGTTTGGTGTTTGCCTCTGGTGCCAACTTCTTGAAACGGTACTACTGTTTGCGAAATTAAGAATCTGCAATTTTGTTAACTATGTGTTTTGCCCTAAATATAACATTGTTAATCATGAGTCTAAAAACTAAATGTCTTACTAATTAGATCACTCTTCTGGAATTGGAAGATTGTGTATTAATTACACTAACTACTGAAAGGTAATCCACATGGAACTGAACCTTTTGTGTTGCAACCCATATCCCCATATCTCTATTCCTAATACTACAGGTATGAGCTCTAGAAAAGTCTTGTCACTTAAAATGTCTTGGTTGTTCCAATGATCTGGCCATTGTAGGAAAAAATAACTCCCCCTAAAGTAACCCTCACAACCTAAATGACTAGAGCCTGCACTATCTGTGAATAACGTACTGCAAAATGCTAGAATCTTCCCATACAGTATCAGGAAAATATGCTACCCTATTGAAGTGGTTCAAGAACACAAGCCATATTTTTAGGTCCAACTGATAATCTTAAATGATGGCCGGCTTAAAACCCCCACTAAATGCTTCATACAGTCTCTACTAGATCTGATTGCCTTTGAGAGAAAATTTAGCATTCCAACTAATGATTGCATTTCTTGAAATCTAGCCCTTTCCCAATCTAAAAAAACCAGCTCTCAATCAGATTCCTAAGGATATTTTTTTTGCTTCTGGGATCCTAATAATCATCTCCAGTGTATCTATTTAAAAACCTAGAAGTATTAACTTAGTTGTTGAGCCTGAGGTTTTATTGCTTAGTTACTAAAAGTAGACATAAATATTGCACATTTTGGACTTCCACACCTTACTGCAAAAATTAAATCATCCAAATAATGATCTAAGATTTCAGACAAGACTTAAACTAGGTAAGCCAATGTATAACAGTTTCAAATGTTTCCTAAATTTTGCAACTTATAGAACAACCCGTGGGAAGACATTTGTCTATGTAATAAAAGCCATCTACAGAGAAACTAGAGAAATACAAATCCCGTCATTAGATGGGAATCAAACGAAACGCACTTTTAATATCCATCTTACCTATCAGGGCGCCCCTTTCCAAATTGGCAGTAATGTCAACTACACCATCAAAAGATGCATATTGTACTGTAAATAAATCTGGGTCTATAATGTCATTAATCCCACAGGCACTAGGGTAGGAGGAATGAGTTATCATTCGTCACACACCATCAGATTTTTGGACAATGCCAACTGGCGAAATGTGGAGGTTGGAAATAGGCAGTTGGTCAAAAGGACCCATAATTCGGCTTTATTTCGTTATTTCTGTAAGTTAGAGACATTGCTTGACAATAACGTATGAATGGTATCTATGTATTTTCAACACCAATGCTTGTACCTGATTGAATAGCTAATGCAGAAACAGGTGTTGGGGCGAGTTTCCGTGCACAGTTGCCACAAATTCACTTTCTATGGCGGCGACGATTCCTTTACTTCTTGATGGCCTGGTTCCTGTAATGTCTGATTATCGTCAGTGGCTGCCGCTTGTCGCTCTAGTTTTGACCGTTTTGATATGACCTTGATCCTTTCCCTTCGTGGTGTCTGCAATTCCTCTTATTCTTAATTTTTGGTGACATTTCCGCTCGTTAAAATGAACAATACACATGCATTAACTTACTTAAAATTAAAAAACTAGGAAAAGTTTTCGAAATTATATCGACGAATAAATTATAAATATGATGGCGTATTACTGAAAATACCCTCTCTTTTAATCCAGCAGCGAGCCCCATCAAGAGAAAATATTGTAAAAATAATGTAAAAATCAGACAACATGTGTAACGATTAATAGGATTTTAAATATATTAAAGACGGATGCAAAAACCTTATGACAAATAATTTTTCCTCAAAATTTTCAACCTACTTTGTATCCAGCAACTTGTTGAAAAGAACGTTGATCCCGAGATAATACTAAGAAGGCCGCAGGCGGATCCCGACCAAAATTAAGACAACATCAAAAAATTTAATTACAAACGGTCAGAAATTATGAGCACGATGCAGTGTTTACAATAGTACAGCTTTTCAATCATGAAACAAATGATGACTATTATAAACATTCTGTGTTATTCAATTATGAAAAAGGAAAAGGACGTAATTAAACCATTATACCCTTTTTTCTTACAATAAATGTTTAGTAGGAATTTATCTCTTTAATTTTCCGCTTTAACAAGAATACAGCACCTGGTGAATATCTAATTATCGGAGAAACTTCCTTCCTTTTTTTATTTTGTCAAAGAGAACGGTTTGATTATATCGGTAGTATTAGGGAAGAAACACCCTTATGCATAAATGAATATACATATCTGTAATATTAGGGAAGAAACTCCCTTATGCATAAATGTATATACATATTAACGAACATAATATTAAGAAAGTCGCTTCACTAGTGAGCGTCGAACTTATTGTTTACTTTTTGAAATCTTTTAAATTCAAAATGACAGGGAATCAACAAACTGTTGTAGTCTACGGACATTATCTCCTGGCCTCTGGACTTTTGGGTGGACTATTTCCGTCAATCTTTTTATTCAATCTGGACTATCACTCAGCTCTCACCTGTATTGTCGGTAACGTTCCCTCCTCAACCAAGTTTCTGGGATCCATAGCAATTGTTGGTACCATTTTGGCTATCTGCAGGGATAGATACTCGTGGATTTGTACACCGCAGGCTTCAGTAGTGGCTAATGTGAAAATCGCTGTCTTGTGGATTCTTGGAATCGTAGTTTGCATTGCTCGTGAGACTGGTAGTGATGATCACACCAACATTGTCCCTGAAATAGCAAAGACATTGTCCATTGTGTTTGTTCTTTTACAGACGCTCTTTTTAACTGGCTGCAGTCGTTACGTTTTTTATGAAAGTCGAAAAATCAAGTACTTGATGTCTATCCTCACTGTAGCTAATATAGTGAACTGGTTGGATACAACCGTTCTTAGCAGTATAATAATGACAGAATCCAATTTGACACAAATTGCAGAACATTCGAACTACCTATGCATTAATCTGATGCACGAGAGAACTCGGTATTTTCACGGGGAACTATATTTACTACCTTTCGACATGGAATTCAGTATTCTTGCAACAACAATTGTGATAGGCATACCGCTAAAAAAATATGCCAAAAACAATCATATTGTTTCACTATTGAACCATAGGGAAGAGGAACTTATTACAACTTGTCGACATTTATTCCTCTCCAGAAAACAAAAGTTTTTAGTCACTATTACCAGTGCTTTTTTAAATATCCCGTTTTTTGCATACATCATTGATTATCCTACCTCTATAGTTAGTATGTTCAATGTAAACAATATACATGTATGGCTTCTCAGTGTTATAGGTGCTAAAATGATTATATTTATTTTATTAACAATTGCATATTATAACTTATACAAAATTTGTTCTATAAAAACTCAACCAATTTTTCCAAATTTCAACGATATAGCCCTTATTGTAGGATCATCAGCTGTAAATGCATCCGGAATCCTAAATTACCTGTATCAAATGAAATCAAATCATATCGACATTATTTTCCACTCTTGGTTTAATATTTTTTACATTCTCTACCAAACAATTTTTATTTTATTTTTAAAATGCATCGTTATTCGGGATAAATATTCACCATTGTTGATAAGAGTAAGAATGATTGTTTTAATTCTCATAAGTTACAATATTTTTTATTGGCTAAAAGACTCGCTATTTTTTCTTTCGTATTTAAAAGATGACGTGCAAAACAGTTTGATTAGAGTGATGTTTTTTCTTCTTTTTCCATTAATGTCCTTTTATAGATTTCAGTCTGCAATAGGAATGATGCTCTTTTTATTTTAGTTAAGGTGGTAGTTAACGTTACAACAATTTTGAAGTTAATAAGCAGAAATAAAGATTTTTTTCATTCCTTTATTTAAATTATCCACAAAGTAAAATGATACAAGTGTATTTGTTAAAATCAATTTGAGTTTACGATAATTATCAGAATATATTTAGTTGATTGTACAAGTACACTTAATTACTAGTATATAATTAAAAAAAAGAAATCTTATCGATACAAACCAATCCTTTTGATAGTAGCTTGGAGTCTATAATGATCTTTTCAGGTGATAATTTCCTGCATTGCTTTGAAAAAAGAATTTATTTTAAAGTTAACTTTTTTTTATTTTTTTAATGAATTTTCTTGGCTGCGAATAATTAACCTTGCTGAATGAGATATAATAAACCACTTTATATTAATTTTAAGACTAATTAGGGTATAGTAGTTTTGAACAATTTTTGAAATGAATAAAAATACAAAATAATGTTATTTGTTTATGTTTTAATGTTCAAAATCATGGCACAGAGTGAATGGCGAAATTGTCATAAAAGCTTAGAATCAAAATTCTGTAATCTTCCTAAGTCAAAGTTTCTGATCCGCTCCGCTTCTCACAAACTCCAATGAACCTGATGCAATACCGAAAGCAGCAAAGTGACGAGCAAATATAGTTAATATTTCAATATAAAGGCTCGTTTTTTCTTTTGATTCTAGGAGAATGCGCTAAGCTCTAATTTTAAGACATATAACAAAATATATAAATTTTTTAAAACTGACTATCTAGCAGGCAAACAGAGTGCACTGTTATAGTGAATGAAGCCTCCAGGAAATTTATGAAAATTATGGTATATAGGTCAGTGATCTGAGGAATAGATGGATTATATTGGTGCATTTATCATTTAAAAATCCTTTTCTCAACCAATTTAGCAGGAGCCATTTTCCAAAAATTGTAAAAATCAAGGACCTTGAGTCAAGAGTTATGATGCCTCTCGTCTTTTCTTATTGATAATGTAGCAAGAGAATTTAAATATGTCTTTGCATGGGGCATTTTATTTATGATACCAATACCTGCACATGTCTGGGTACTCAGTAAAACTTGTTTCTTCGCAACACATATTTGTCTATCAGTTTAATTTATCTTTAACAGGACTAAAATGTACTCAATCGACTAATCCACCTCTTGTTTATTGAATGACCAGCCGTTCATTTGCCAAACAGTTGTGTATCATATTTCGACTCAATGTTTTTCGGTTTGAGACTTGGTTGTTTTAATACTTCACCCAAAATATGCGATAGAATAATATTGTGGAGTTTAAATGTTTTAATGCAGAGAAAAAAATTAGGCAACGAAAACATTAATTTCATTATTTAATTGACATTTTCAAAAAAATGAGTAATGGTCTGAAATCTGTTATTGTTTGAAAAGCCACAAGAATGATTATATCAGACATTTCATCATAGCACATTCATAAACTTAGATAGAATTCGAACTGAAAGTGAAATAAAAAATTACCAAGAGAAGTCTTTGTAAAAAGTTTCCCCACAGGAATCACAGCATTGAAGAGTTGAAATATTTTTGAATTTTAGTGTTGTGACTTTGTTATTGAGTTATTGCTCCATAATTTCCTGGTTTATTTTTTGAAACGTACAAATATGAACTGCTCATTTTTTATGCAATTTGAATTTTGTTAAGGAAATGCATAATGTAATAACTTGAAGGTATGTCGGATACCCCAGAGCTCTTTTAAAACCCCCTTTAATCTAAATATAAAATGATATAAAAAAAACCCTGAAAATCCATGTCTTTATATAGTGCGTTAATACGTCATTTCAAACTTTAAACTTTTAATATTTCCTATTCAGCAAAAGAGATTTAGTTTGTAATATACTTAACAAGAGGGAAATATTTGAAAACAACCTAAATGCATTAATGTTTTGACATAAAGTGTCTGAATTCCACGGTGTTGAGTGTTAACGTACATGTCATATTTAGTTAATGATAAAAAAAAAACACTATTTGAAATTGTAAAACTTTATTCTAATCCTTGACATACCCAATGTAACGATGTAATTATATCGAAATGATATTGATCGACGAGCATTTCTAATTAAACAAAAAATAAGTAGGAAATACTATAAGTGAAACGGACACGCAATCTTTCAGCTATACTTGCATCTGCATTTAAATTACTTCCTTAACTTATTTCCTTAGATTGTGGTGTCTCACCTGATTAACCCTTTCAGTTTATTTTCTGAAATTATTCCTGGTGTCACAATGAGAAAATATCCTAGGATAATTGATTCAGCTTAATAACTCTTATTATCATTAATCGGGAAAGGAGCGAGGAGTGCAGTGAAAAGCCAGGATTTACTTCCTTTCGTGTGTGAGAATCAAAGTTCATTGAGTATTACACCTTCTTGTAATAGCACTCATGGTCACGGATATCTAGCAATAGTAAAGTATACCTGATTCCAATTCATTGAACAGCAACATATCAATGCAACGCATGTTCAAGTCAAATTCGTGATCACATGCTAAAAGGTTCATAATGGTATACGCTTTTTTAACTAATGGAAATATAGGACCGTTTCTCCTGGCATCTAGCTTACTTGGAGGATTTTTTGCTCCGATTATATCGTACAGTGAATTTAAGCAAGCCAAATCAACTGTGGGATACATTTGCCTGGTTGTAGAGTTGATGGCATCTGCAGCTATGGCGTATGCTAGCTTTGGTATTTACAAAGACAGAGATAACTGGATTAAAGAAAAGCGAAGATCAACTGTGATATTAATCAAAATCATTGTACTTTGGATTTTAGGAATCCTCCAATGCCTGCTGTATGTTATTTATGGTATATTGCACATGCACTGTGGTGGTAAAATGTATTTACTTCTCTCCCAAAAAGGAGGGACATACTGCTTTGTATACATAGCGTACACGTTTTTGCAAATGATATTTATTACGTTTTGCAATCATTTTATCTTCTTTGATGTTTGGAAAATTAGATATATCATTTCACTTTTGACAATCTCAAATATGGTTAAATGGTTAGAAGCCAACGTATTCAGTATCTTTGTCAAAACAAGGTCGGACATTTCGGAATATTATGACGTCATGCAGAATTGCTCGTACATAACAGACAACCATTTGGATAATATATTCCAACTAACAGATATGTTGCTACCGCCATTTCTAATGGAATTTAGTATTCTTGCAGCTTCGCTTATCATCGGTTTGTCTCTTTCAAAAGAATCAGCAAACTCACGGGAAATAGAACAAATCGAATATGTTGGTGACATTCAACGGGGTCAGTTTAATGCAACACCCCTCCCCTCGAGGATCAAAATAATTACGATAGTTGTGGCAGTCACTTTGAATGTTCCTTTTTTGTTTTATGGTATCACTTTTGCCTTAAATATAAAACTCTTGGAAGATTTCATTCATCCGTGGATAATTTCCATTCTTGTAGCAAAAGTCATTGTATTTCTACTAATTCTTGGCGCTTTCTACATGCTAAATAAACGACTGGCTATCCATATTGAAAATCGCCGTCTCAACTGTAATGGTGTGGCTCTTATCCTGTGTTCCTCTGCAGTGAGTTTAACCGGTGTCGTCAACAATCTGTTTCCAATGGGAAAAAACCTGACGCTGATAACTTTTCACACCTGGTTTAATGTCTTTTACATCATTTACCAGACTATTTTTATCCTAATTGGGACATCAGTAGTCTTTAGAAGAGGCGACCTGAGAGTGATATTGGCTTTTAGAGCTATTTTAATCATTCTCATCAGCTATAACCTTTTATATTGGATAAAAGATTCTCTGTTCTTCCAGCGGTCAATAGAAAATGATACAAGAGACAACTTTATAAGACTCCTATTCTTTGTTTTATATCCCTTTCTATCATTTTACAGATTCCAATCCGCAATGGAATTAATACCAGTTTACTGCAAAGTATGTTTAGCATATTAAGAGAGAGAGAGAGAGAGAGAGAGAGAGAGAGAGAGAGAGAGATAGAGAAAGAGAGAGAGAGAGAAACCCGCAAACACGTTGCATTTAATTGTTTGATATTTTGTTAGTAAGAGGTTTCAAGTAGAATGTATTAAACTGTATGAATAAAAATAAATATGTGTATTCTAATCAATTGGACTCAAGTTTTTTTTTAATTCATAGTGTTCAACAACAGATCTCAGTTTCGCGTATACACAGGCAAAAATATGTTTCCTTAATTAATTTGTTAAACTTCTCTACAAAACCATTTGATCATTTAATACGAGTTTGTAGAATTTTTTCGGCAATATAAAATGTCAAAGTTTCCATTTTTCATCCAAGACCAGAAGAACGAAAAGTACTACATAATAATGGTATAATAGTCCTTTAAGTAGTAATTGTGGGGTGGTCATGCATTTCGACCGGTGCTATAAAGATAATTTCATTAGTCTATGGAAATCTTATATAAAATAATAGCAGACGAACATAAAATTATTTAGTAATCTTCACTAAGAACAACCACAACGGTATAGTGTTGATAAGTTCACATACAGGTTGAAAACAGCCAAATACTTTAAACCCAGACAAAATTAAAGGTTTGATGTAAGACAAATTTCAATGCAAAGTAATATGGTGGGTACTATTAGCAATATGGCGATCAAAAAAAAAATTGCTTCCTTTGTTATGTTAACATTATCATGTAGAATCTTTTGTAGCAAATATTGATATTTCATCATTTAATTTACTTGGTGGTAATGATAACATAGATACGTTTGGTTTTATACAAATCAAATTAACAATATTAACGGAAAATCCGATAAAGAACATTGATTTTGATCAAGTTAAAGATTGATCAAGACTTATTTTTTGGTGATTATTGTTAATTTGATTTAATTATCCTCTTCACCACTGATTTTTCCCTTTTGTATTTCCTTAAAAAACTTGCGCAAAGTTTCCGCTAAAGATCATACATTTTATATATATAGAATAAGACAATAAAATAATTAGAAAGGGTCCTGGTTTGAGCGAACATTTTCAAATCAGATTCAATTGTCTCTTCTGTTACCACTGCACCAATCCCGATTGCAACAATGAAAGATTGTCTCACCTTTTCATTTACCAAGTAAAAATAATGAAATTCAATAAACAGTCATGCAAAGCATATATGAAATGTACAATACAGATAAAAGAATCATAATTTTTGGTGGAACTATTTAACAGGCGGTGATTGAAGCAAAATTACATTACTGTCTGCCTGTTCAAAAATTAGTTCTCTTTATACAGTAAATTTTATCCTTCTTATAGAATTTAATGATTTATTCTAATCTTAATTGTCATAGAGGTTTTGGTTACATGTCAAAATATAGAAGGTTTTTTTTAAAAAAGTAAAATAAAAAACCCAGCTCATATTCCTTTAAAAATATGTTTTTTAAGAAAAAAAACCAACACTGTAATAAGGAAAGTAACTCTTTACGTCACCATTTTATTACTGTTTTAATACAAAGTTATCATTCCTAAAAATTACACACTTTTTATTCATTCTTTCATCTTTAATTTCCTTTGTATTGAGATTAATGTTGCAATTAAAAAACATAATTAAAAGTATATAAACGTATTTATAGTGGACATGAAACCAAGACCGTTACATTAATTCTTGGTTGTCATGCGAGAAAAAAAAATTAGGAAAACACATAAATAAACAGTACATGTACATTGTAATATTAACTTTAGGTTGCCGATACAAAATTTTTACAAGTTCTTGAGGGGTATATATTTCTTTCTTTGCTAAGATATTACTCGTTAAAGTATCAATTAGACTGAACACGTTGAAATTCGTGTAACAAATGTAACAGTGACTTAATATTGAAAAAAACCTTTAGGGTCTATCATTCAGGGTCAAATTCTAGTTAATAAAAAGAACTTACAGCTACACGAAAGGAATATGTTTGATTAGGTTCAATTTCTACTTCTTTCTTTAAAAAATGTTAAAGCCATCATATAATATAGATATATTGATAAAATATGTAACAAAAATTGACATTTGCAATGAAATGATAAACAAATCTCTGTTACAATTTTGTTCATATATGACGGAAAAATACATTTAAAATGTCTACAGTATATCTAAAGAGGGTGCTATATTATATATTAGGTCTTCTTTAAAATTATATGAAATCTAATATAGGTACCCGGTTTACTTTTCACATGATCTCAAATGGGTTGTCAAGAAATGCCATTTTCTACATATTATTTTTACATTCATAAAGTACGTAAAAAAGAAAAATCAAATCAATTATGAAGTCATAATGGATGTTGCACAAAAAAGATCCTCCTTAATGATTTATTGGTTCTTGGCCCCCATTTAATGAGCTGTACGGTTCTCTGTATCCTACTATGTTACGCAAGGCCTTTTTTAAATGAGATAGGAAAGCACCTTGCAGACATTTGAATGAGCATCTAATTCTACTTTTTTTTTTCTATATAAATTATTGCATTCGTGTTCTTTAATTTTCTCTAAATTGATATTTACTCGCAAGTGCATAAGAAATATCGAAAAAGAATATTCATAAAACAAAGATTTTTTTCAAAGTTGTAAATAAAGGCTTATTTTGATGGTTTGGAAATTGAAAATATTATTCGCAACTGACAATCCCAATTATGGTCTAATGGCTAGAAGTTATTGTAATCGAATATTTTGCCAGAGCGTTATTGGACATTTCAGAAGACTTCGAGTAATGTGGAGTCGCTGGTTCATGAAACAGAAGCACAACCACAAGAATAGCATACCCCAGCCTATTGATATGTTTGCCATTTCTAGCAGTCGATTTCCGAGATGTCGTTTCGTTTAGCAAAATCTTTAAAATTGTTTAACATGTCACGTGACGGACAATTTGACGTTTTTGAGGTAAGTTCGGATGATATTTTCATGTTTGATTCTTTCAGCTTTACTTGTCATCGGTTTAATTTGCCTTTTACAACCCCCCCCCCCCTAAAGAAAACCCAAACAAACCAAGAACTCAAAGATTTAAGAACATACATGTACTACCAGATATTTTGGCGATATTTATACAGTAATGGGATTCCTTCATGCGCGGATCCATAAATCACCTTACCCCCTAGATGCGCGCATGCAATCTTCTGTTGACGATGAAGCCCTTGCAAAAGTTGTTAAGTCAATTTGATAGAAGCCCATTTTTATAACATGTAAAATTAATAATTATAATGTTCTATGCATCCTTCGTAAGAGATAATACATCCGTATATATTTTTGATAGGAATATGTAACTGTTACGTCTTGCAACTTGACTAGTACTCGATCAATTAATTATTCACCAACCCTAGAGAAGGTCAAGTATAGATGCATTTAACAATTGCAAATTCCAAAGAAAGTGGGCTGTAAACAAATCAATTTAAAAATATTTTAGTATCAATTAAATAAACAGCAATTTGAGTAAACTAGCAATTAGAGGTTCACAAATTTTTTTTGGAAATTCCCTTCAGTGTCAAGCGAATTATCTTATGAGTCTCTTAATAAAAGTGTTCACCAATCTCAAGTCCAAATTACTGTATCATGAGAAGGAGGTGGGGTTTATTTTTCCCCTCGTTCAAACTGTTGCCTCTTATGAGAAAATGATACATTGTAATACAATTTTGACAACAAAAAAAACCTAGAGAAAAAACACATAAAAGGCACACATGTATAAGCCGGAATCAAGCTTAGCAAGTCTTATTTCTATAAAAGGCAATGTTTTTCGATCTGAATTATACAATTATTGCTTTCTTATTTCAAGTGAACTTATATATGATAATTCTTGTATTTTTGAATTTATCATCAATTGTTATTTGATTTAGTATTTTAGTTCATATTTTAGTTAAACTGCCATAGAATGTGCCACTTTAATGGACATATTGTTATCTCCTATTTTCAACAAGCATCCTGAGAGTATTAAGGTATTTCAGAAGCAATTTCTAATTTTAAAACAATGTATTGGGGGTTTTTTGTACGTAATAGGTTTAAAAAAAATTCGTAGACAGCTTTCTTTTTTAATGGACAAACCCGATTAGTAAGAAAACATGAGTCGTTTAAAATTAATTTCTTCATCATCTGTGGGTCCATTAGGGTTCATCTGGATCAATTTGAGTAACTCGGCGCACCGGCGTAGGACTTACCCGTTCATGACCGAGATATTAAAAAAATAAATAAATTTTACACCTGAAAATAAAAAGTAACAAAAGTCGGTGCTGTGTTGGATACAATGGTACAGTATTATCTGCACAATAAAGTTCCGCCATCCCTTTATTGGGGACCCCAAATCGAAGTGAAAATCATTGGTGGGGACGAGAACCATACTTTATTTAATGGAAAAATGATCGAGTGCAGCTCTAACACGATCGCAAATGAAAGTCATGTTTAAAAATTAATTACGTAAATACCTGTGGTTTAATAGTGAAAAAAAAATCAAACTTAATCTGTAATGAATCATTATGAAGCTACACAGGAAGTTTCAATTCGCCAAACTATAACGGAAAATGTCTGGAAAACGAAGAGGGGTCAGAATGACTTACAGATCGCGATAAAGACTATAGCCTCGTCCCCCTCACCCCGGGGACTACATGTAATAAGAGGGTGGGTGTGTCTTGTAGGGCAGTCCTTCTACTACTAGTACATGTACTTTTTGCTAAAAATAATATCAATTAAAATAGCCAAACCAAATCCCTCAGGCATATCCTCAATATCTTTTTATCATATTAAATGAAGAACTATTGAAAAGAATTGGGACGACAACAATATCACAGACAATCCAAACAAGACGCCGGCGATGGCTTGGTCATGTCCTGCGCATGCCCCCAACTCACTGCACAGGGTTGCCCTTAGATGGACACCCAATGGAAAAAGAAATAGAGGCCGGCCAAAGGAGACGTGAAGACGAACTGTTCTAAAAGACCTGAAGAGCAGAGGTCTGACCATGGAGACAACACCTTGAGTAGCTGCAGACCGGGCCAGATGGAAATCCCTTGTAGAGAGGATTGAGTCTGATATGATATAAAAATAATACTTCTCAACTCATGAAATACACAAGTTGTATTAATAGTACATTAATAAATATATTTTTAGAAAAAAATGCTGCACTGTCAAAGTACAATTGCCATGTCTCCGTAGCTCTGTAGTTTTGATCAAATTTTCTTGGATTTAGACGACAATTTGAAATACTTAATGATTTTTGTGGACTTACATCGACTCTAGGATATATCTGACAATTTTCCTGGCGTTAATGTGAGTTTATGTGTTTTTTTTGTATATATATATATATATATATATATATATATATATATATATATATATATATATATATATATATATATATATATATATAATACCATTATTTATGTGTACCTGAGACTCGGGGTGATTAGTACTCAGAATGTCGCAAACCTCAAAACCGGTATATTTAAAGAACAGCGAAATCCTCGCTCCAGCGGAGGGTAAAATTACCAATTTTCTATTGGTACAGTGTGTTACCAAAGTGGTCGGAGATACCGTTAAATGTATACAGTTAGATAGAGATTTATGGAGAATTCATTTGACCACCAAAGAGGGCAGAGACAAACTATTGCTGCAGGGCATAGACGTAGATGATCAGCATATCAGTGTCTATGATTACAACTCGTATTCTACAGGACTGAGGCGCCCGATGACAAATCTTTGAAAATCACAATCTGCGGAGTTCCTCTTTCAGTTGATGATAGTGCAGTTTTCGAAATGCTATCTAAACTGAGGATTTCTCCCAAAACAGAAATGTATTATGAAAAAATTAGAAATCCAGAAACAAACAAAATGACAAGTGTACTAAACGGCAACCGCTTTTTGTACATTGAGCCAATTCCACCAAACACATATCTACCCAGAAACGTATATTGTGCGGAGCTGAAATGTAAACTCTTTCAACAGGACCAGCATGTTGACAAACCAATAATAACGTATACTAAATGTTGGCAAAATGGGCACAATAGGTTCAATTGCGAAAATGATCCATGCTGCGCAGTGTGCAAAAAGTATGGGCATAAACCTGGGTGCGACAAATGTGAATTCTACATTCTAGAAAAACCGAAAAACCTCAAAACCTTTCAGGGAGAAAAAGATGTTCTTTCAATTATTTATCCTTGTGAGCTGAAAATCTTTGGGGAGACCTTTAAGTCGGCGGAACAGGCTTTCCAAACAACGAAGGCGCTTAGATCAGGTAATGTCGTTGCAGCGGAGCGGATTCGGAATTCCAAAACGGCGCTGGAAGCAAAACGCATCGGCAATCTCGTTCAAAAATCATCCCAATGGAAAGACACGGAAAGGGATGTCATGGAACAAATTATTTCTGCAAAAATAAACCAATGCGAGGAAATGAGGGACACCCTTAGTTCCTACAAACCATCGGTGTTCTTTGGTTATCCAGTTTATGATATGTACTGGGGCACTGCTCTATCATACGAGGAAACAGTTAAAACCTCACCGAGGGCCTGGCCGGGAAAGAACATCATGGGGAATATCATTGCCCATGCAGCGGAGAATTTACGAAAGAACATTTTAAAAAAGAAAAAGTCATCAGAAAAACGGTAACTTCTACAAATACATGTATGTTAAATGAACTCATCGACCATTTTTGAATGTCAACTTTTAAGTTATTGTTGCTTAACGCACGCGGACTTAACGATTACTGTAAAATGCAAACTTCATATGACTGGCTTAGAGATATTAATTGTCAAATTGTATTCCTACAAGAAACCCATTATATAAATGAAAAAGAAAATATTTACAATGCACGATGGCAAGGTTAAAGCTATCATTATTTTTCTACCTCGGCGCATAGTAGAGGTGTTTCTATTTTATTTCAAAAAAAATTATCTCTTATTATACATAATGTACATAAATCAGATGATGGAAGAATATTGTTGATCAATATTGAATATGAACAAAATATAATAACACTAGTTAATATATATGCACCAAATTCAGAAAGCGAACGATGTAATTTGTTTTTTAAAAACTTGCATCATGGGTATCTCAGTGTTGTTTAAATGAAGAAAATATTATCATTGTTGGAGATTTTAATTCATCCAATGCTGCCAAAAACAGAAGTTCAAAAAGTATAGATAATATGAAATATAGATTTAGTCTAATTGATATATGGGACAAAATTAATCCTGAAAAAAAGGGGAAACACTTGGTGCGATTCAAACAATAACCCGAAAAGTAGAATAGATTATATTTTTTCTACTGAAGATTTATGTCATCCTATTGAAAAAATCTTTCTTAGAAAACCCCCAGATGTTTCAATTTCTAGAATGAGTGACCATATGACCTTCATTTTTAGCTTACCAGAGCTGAAAGCTCAAGTGAGCTATTCTGATCACATTTTGTCTGTCGTCCGTCTGTCCGTCTGTCTGTCCGTCCGTCCGTCTGTAAACTTTTCACATTTTCACCATCTTCTCAAGAACCACTGGGCCAATTTCAACCAAACTTGGCACAAAGCATCCTTAGTCTAAGGGGATTCAAAGTTGTGAAAATTAAGGACCAAACCCTCTTACAAGGGGAGATAATTAGGAATTAATGAAAATTTTCGAGAAATTTTCAAAAATCTTCTTCTCAAGAACCATTTGGCCAGGAAAGCTGAAACTTATGTGGAAGCATCCTCAGGTAGTGTAAATTCAAAGTTGTGAAAATCATGACCCCCGGGGGTAGGATGGGGCCACAATGGGGGTCGACTTTTTACATAAGAATATAAAGAGTAAATCTTTAAAAATCTTCTTCTCAGAAACTGTTAGGCCAGGAAAGTCGAAACTTATGTGGAAGCATCCTCAGGTAGTGTATATTTAAAGTTGTGAAAATCATGACCCCCGGGGGTAGGGTGGGGCCACAAAGGGGGTCGAATTTATACATAGTAATATATAGAGTAAATATTTAAAAATCTTCCTCTCAAGAACCATTTGGCCAGGAAAGCTGAAACTTATGTGGAAGCATCCTCAGGTAGTGTAGATTCAAAGTTGTAAAAATCATGACCCTTGGGGGGTAGGGTGGGGCTACAATGGAGGGTCGATTTTTAACATAGGAATATATAGAGTAAATCTTTAAAAATCTTCTTCTCAAGAACCATTTGGCCAGAAAAACCGAAACTTATTGGATTTATCCTCAGGTAGTGTAGATTCAAAGTTGTGAAAATCATGACCCCCGGGGGTAGGATGGGGCCACAATGGGGGGGGGGGGGGGCGAATTTATACATAGGAATATAAAGAGTAAATCTTTTAAAATCTTCTTCTCAAGAACCATGTGGCCAGGAAAGCTGAAACTTATGTGGAAGCATCCTCAGGTAGTGTATATTTAAAGTTGTGAAAATCGTTACCCCCAGGGGTAGAGTGGGGCCACAATTGGGGATCGAATTTCAACATAGGAATATATAGAGTAAATCTTTAAAAATCGTCTTCTCAGAAACTAATAAGCCAGGGAAGCTGAAACTTGTGTGGAAGCATCCTCAGGTAGTGTAGATTCGAACTTGTAAAGATCATGATTCCTGGGGGTAGAGTGGGGCCACAATATGGGTGGAATTTTTACATAGGAATATTAAGAGTAAATCTTTAAAAATCTTTTTCTCAGAAACTAATCAGTCAGGTGACTTATTTAATATTGTTTAGACTTTGGCTTCTGGATGATTCCTGGACGATTGGGTCTCACAAGGGGTTCAGAGTTTGATGTAGGTTTATATCCCACATATAAACAATTGTTTAGGATCTTTTTGAGAGCTGCAATGCTCAACATGTGATATTAATATAAAATCATCCTGTTAAAAAAGGGACTAATGATAATAAACATAAGAAATTACAGTGGAAAAAAATTGATTTTTATTTATACCGGATCTACATGTATTATACTACATTGTCCAGATAGTTTATATCATGACTCCATTAAGCTGATTTTATCAAACCTATTGTTCCTCAGGTGAGCGATGTGGCCCATGGGCCTTTTGTTTATTGTACAGTATCAACAAATAAGAGGGGTAGTGGCTATTGGAAAATGGATACGTCGATTTTACATGACATAAATTTTTGTAATATTATCTACAATTTTTTTGACCACATACCTGAGGGCATAAGTAAGGAAAATGATCCACAAGTACGATGGGAAATCATAAAATATCAGTTAAAAAAGCTATGTATCGAGTACTAGAGTAAGAAAAATAAAAGCATACAAACCCGTTTAAAAAAAATTGAAAAAGAAATTGAGGATATTGAATTTTCCGATTTTGAAAATAAAAAGGTTAAATATAAACAGAATTTTGTAAAAGAATTAGATACTCTGTATGCATATAAATCTAAAGGGGCAAAGGTGAGAGCTAGAGCTCATAGGATAGATGAGGGTGAAAAAAATACCTCATACTTTCTAAGATTAGAAAATAAACATCAATTGCACAATATAATCAATAAATTATCAATGGGAGGAAACAGCTTAAATAAAACACATGAAGTTCTAAATGCATTCAGTTCTTATTATGAAAAGTTGTACACGTCTGATCATATCTCGTTATACGACATTGACCAAAACATAGAAAACACGGAACTAACGAATTTTTTATCTGATGAAGACAAAGAAATCTGTGATAAGATCCCCACTATCGATGAATGTGCGGAAGCTGTATACAACATGAAATTAAATAAATCACCCGGTTTAGATGGAATTTCTATAGAATTTTATAAAATGTTTTGGAAACGTATAAAACTTTATCTATATGAAAGTCTTGTAAGGTCTTTCGAAGTGGGTGAATTATCATCCTCTCAGCGGGTTTCTGTAATATCGCTTATACACAAAAAGGGACCCTATTAAATCTTGATAACTATCGTCCAATAAGTCTTACAAATTGTGATTATAAAATTCTAGCATTTGTATTTGCAAAGAGGCTTCAAATAATTCTGAATAAACTTATAAATAAAAATCAAACTGGTTATATCAGAGGAAGATTTATAGGTGAAAATGCCAGGTTGGTTCTGGATATTTATGATTATTGTGAAGAAAATAATGAAGAAGGAATTCTATTGTTTACTGATTTTAAGAAAGCATTCGATTCGGTTGAGTGGGATTTTTTGTTTAAAACACTTAAAAAATTTAATTTCGGAAGTAATTTCTTAAAGTGGATAAAAATTTTATATACAAAGCCATACTTTCATGTAAAAAATAATAATTGGCTGACTAGAAGGTGTAAAATGTCACGAGGCATAAGACAAGGATGTCATGTCTCTGGTTTACTATTTATCTTTGTTATAGAAATCTTTGTATTAAAGATCAATGCGTCTGAAAGTATACAAAGATTTAATTTAGGACAAACGAATAAACTAAAATGTGTACAACATGCAGATGACTGTACGTTTTCATTAAAAAATGTAGAATCATTAAAAGATGTCATAAAAATAATAGAAAATTTTGGAAGAATGTCCGGTACTAAATTGAATATAGAAAAAACTCCAGAAGGCATCCTTTTGGGGCCACTGAAAAACTCATTACTATTTGTAGATGGTATTAGAATGACCAATAATCTAGTTAAATCACTTGGAATTTTCTTAGGACATGACAAAGAAGCTAACGATAAGAAAAATTGGTTGAATAAACTTAAAGAATTCGAAAAAATCCTAGACTCCTGGCGAATTAGAAAGTTAACGTTATTTGGAAAATGCAGTTATATATTCTCTCATAGTATCTAAACTATTGTATCTGTTTACAGTTCTGGAAAACCCAAATATAACCTTTTATGGGGTAAGAGAGAGAGAGAGGATTAAACGCGTCACTTGTAAGATCAATAAATGAGGGTGTTCTTGGCCTTATAGATGTAGAGTGCAAACTAAAAACTGTAAAAGCGGGATGGGTCAAAAGACTCTATAATAAGAAAAGTTCTCTTAGAAAATATATAGAAGACATATTGAAAATTAACGGAATAGATTTTGAATATTTGTGGAGAAGCAATATTGTTAAACCAAATGATCTAAATGTTCTAAAAAAAATTCAAAAAATTTTACAAAGAAATTATCTGCAGTTTTAATGAATGTAAATCCCCACATATATCACGAAATCAGCTCACCGAAAACTTGTGGTTGAATAATTTTATTAAATGTAAGGAAAAACCACTTTTCCTAGAATCGTGGATAAAAAGTGGTATCCTATATGTTAAAGATATGTTTACAATAGATGGTATAAAAGATTTAAATGATATTACAGAAAAACCTGAAATCAAAGAGAAATTATTTAAATGTAGATTATTCCAATGTAAACAATACTAAAATTCAAAAACCATACTTTAACTTTTGCGGAAATATAAAACAGCCAGAACTTGGGAAATCGGGTTTCTATTATAAAATTCTATTATGAAAAAAGACAAAAACTAATAATGGAAGCAAAATGGTGAAACGAATTCAAAATATCAAATGATCAGTGGACACAATATATACACGGCTAAGATAATAAATGCATTTGATAAGCAAATAGCAGAATTTAACTATAAACTTCTACACAATCAGCTGAACTGTAATTATAATGTAAATAAATGGAATAAAGATGTTGAAAAAAACTGTATAAGTTGTGAACAACTTGAAAATATTGAACATTTAATATATGGATGTTCTGAAACAAAACAAATATGGGGAAAAGTATCAGGAATATTAAAGTTGAATATAACATGGAAAACAATTGTTGTAGGATTTTTTTACGAGTTCACAGACACAACAAAAATTTTCAATAATGTCATATCATTTGTAGGATACAAAATATATAAATATAAAATGAAGTGTAGACTACAAAACGAAATTCCAAATGAGAATGCGCTTGTATATACTCTAAATCATCTCTTTTTTATTAGTACTTTATTACAGTGAGTGCAAAAAGTGTCAAATCCAGTTACAAAATTTTGAAAACACTAGCAGACCAACTATAATTGTATTACTATTTTTTTCCTTTTTCTTATATATGTGAATATATATATATACATTTCAAAATATATTTTGATTTATATAAGTGTATAATATTGATACGAACATTATATAAATGACTGAATGTTATCTCCCCGTTTATATGAATAGTACTCTTATTTTACATTACATATATATATACACACACACACACACACACACACACACACACACACACAATGTAGTGCCATAAGTGTTTCACGCTTGCACGACGTCATGTGTATTCGGTACGAGAATTCGATGTAACAAAACATCTACTTACCTTAATACAGTTAATTACAAACTTCTGGCATTTTCAGTATTTGGTGGCATGGCCTTTAGCTTTAAGAACAGCATTTAATCTGTTTGGTAAGGATTAATATAAACCCTGTATATATGCTGGGGTAAGGGAGGTCCAGATATGCAGGACAGCATCAAGAAGTTCATGTTTTGTTTTAATGTTGTGTTGCTCCTTTGCAAGATTAATTTTTATTAATTTCCATACATTTTCTATGAGGTTAAGGTCTGGTGATTGGGATGGCCAGTCTAAGCAAGGGATATTATTTTCTTCTTTCCAGGCTTTAGCACTAGCTGACATGTGGGCGGGACAATTGTCGTCCTGAAACACCCAGGGGTTGTTACAAAAGTGTTTGGCGACAACTTGCCACAGATTATTGTCTAACAGCGTAATGTACTTATCTGTGTTTAAATTTCCATTTATTGGTGTTAGTAAGCCCACTCCTGAGTAAGAGATACAGTCCCAAAACGACACAGATAGACAAACTCCGCCATTTCGGACCGAACGTAAACCAAGGCATTCCGGTCTCCATTTTTCCTCGGCCTTTCTCCAGACATAGACTTTATGATCAGTTCCTAAAACAACCTGAGTTTCGTCGGAAAATATAGCTGTTTTCCTATTTTGATCCACAGACCAGTTTTTGTGATCACGACACCATTTAACACGCTTTACTCTGTTTACCTTTGAGATTGTTAGAGTCTTCGCAACTTTTCGGCGATTATATTTCCAAAAATGTAATCTGCGCTAAACAGTTCGTGTTGACAATGGGTTAGGTATAGATTTATTTAATTCTGAAGTTAAATCACTCCGACTCTTTCTACGGTCCTTCAAACCAACCTGTTCAAAAACGATCTATAATAAGAGAGATATGAGGATATGAGGATTTAGTTCAAAAGATAATTGTATTATTTCGTCAACATTACGTTCACGTGAAACACTTATGGCATTACACTGTAAAAAAA
>WFKH01010931.1:46185772-46199377 GCA_016163765.1 Magallana hongkongensis
AATGTGTTAATTCATATTTACGTCTATTTTCGCTTTTAAAAAAAATACAATTATAAATACTAAAGATATTTTGTACATAATATATATAGATGTATGATTTATTAATACCGCTGAATAGCATTACTGATCCAGGGGGCCCCTGGCACCCCAGGTGATGTATATCTAGAGAGCCTCTGCGGAGGTATTATCTCGAATCCAAATGTATTGTGTCTAATAAATATTTACCAAAAAAAATTTGCAATATCTATACATGGTCTCTTATTTTGTTGTTGGCAAGAGATACATCTGTGGGTTGTTCGCTGTGATTTTTATTGCGATATCATTGTGTAGAGGCCATGATTTATATGTGTACCTGAAACTGTGTGTAAAGACGTTTGCTGATAATATGGGTCTGATAAGACGTTTGAATATGACACAGGTCCACTGCTTACAACCAAAAGGCATCAACATGAAGACTGTGATAATCTTAAAGGCAGTTATTATTTCAATGGAATGGTACACGTATGTATTGCAAAACTATTAGACATGATGCATCGGTCATTTTATATTCATAAATGAACAATTCTCTAACGAATCAATTTGTAAATAAGACTGAACAGGTTGAAATTCATGTAACAGATGTACCTGTAACAGTGATTCTAACGGGAAGAAAGTAAGGTCTATGAAAGAGTATGAGAAAATAGAAAATACCTAATACCGGTAATATCCAATTCTAATACAGTAACTAATTAGACATAGATTTTTGATAATTTGTCTATTATCTATTTCCACTTATCGATCTATTTCCATTAATTTAATTACTACCTAACATAAATTGTTATGAATGTTCATCATGTAATGAAGAGATTGTAATTTATCTCTTGCTCTGTTAGAAAGAATATGAAAAGGGGGCGTGGTTCAAAACATTGCATTCTGATACATTTGTTTTAGGCATTTGTCCAGAGGATGTGTAATACGGGGTCCGAATATAAGGCTGATGAGTGCTGTGTGTCCAACCACCCTCCACGTGGACGCAGATTCCTAGACACCCACAGTCACCTTGGACACTGTGTTCCCATGGGAAAGGACGGGTCTAGTAAGACTGAAATATACTGTACTAACAACAATGATCTTTTAGTTTGTAAAAGCCTATTAAAAATCTTATATTATACAAAATTTCTCAAACATCTTTCATATAATGACTAACCTATCTGGAGTCGTGTCGTTTCAATTTTCAATGTAAAAATCTTGTTTTAAAAGGCTGGTATACATAAATAATGGTAACAGAAAGTATAGTATGTTCAATAAATCTATTGGTCCTGAAAAATAGATTATCTCATTTGTGATTCAAAATAGTTATATTTATTTCTTAGTTCACATTCGTTTAAATGAATGTGAAAATATATCAACATGATTTGTTTTGTTCTGATCAAGGTAAATTACACGTTTTTTCTTGGAAACGTAAGCCATGCTTACCATTCCCTTCTAAAAAGGATTTGTTAATTGGTTTGTTTTGTTTGATTGACATATCTAACACGTCTAACTTTTTATCTTTATACCATTAAACTATCTGAGTGAATGTTGTGTTCATATCACGCATTAACCCATTGTTTACGATCTAAGTTTTTAACCTATCTGTTACAATTGTAATGTATTTCCTTGCTCTGACCAAAGATTTTATTTATATATACATGTATAATTTGAACGAGCAGTTTTTAGTCAATGATAAGCAGTAAGTCAAAGTTGAAGCCAGCTTACCTTCCATGCATATATGACGTTACTTATGGATTGTCTTATTACCTAGGTTGTCTTGTGAGATATTCACATCATACAGCGAGACCGGATGTTGTTGTATAGGCATGCCCATGTAGCAATGGTCTGCATTGTCAAGGTGATGGTTTGTACGAGGTTCCACTCGGAGAAAGAGGTAACCAATCCCAGTCTTATTTTCATCTTTCCCCTTCTCTGACAACTTACCTTTCAAAAATCGATACAGATAAGCGCCAGCTCCATATAAAGCAAAATCTTGTAATTTTCTTTTTTATTTCTATATTTTATTCCATTAAGGTCACTGTACGTCATAAGATTGAAGAACTCCATCCAATGGCTGAAGGCCTATAAAGACAACCTAGTTCTTTTTGTTTGAATAAATATGTTTCTCGTTGATTGATTATTCATCAATCAATTGATTGATCGAATGATGCATTGATTGATTGATTTTGATTTAATATCTTAACAAGACTATTCAACTAAACCTGAAGGCTACAAATGAATGTGGAAACAAATAAACGTTAATTATAAAGCTGTTACTGAATGATAATATAGTATTGTTTAGTAAGCGCGGAACAGTTTATCCCTTTATGAAATTAAATATGCATTACGTTTGCACCAATACAATACCTACAGTTCATTATTCCTCACACTCAAGTTTGCTAAATGGGTGCTAGGAGAGAAACTTAATACGGTTATCAACGGTGCTTAACACTTGAATTACAATTTCCCATTTAAATCTGGTGTTATCTGTCATGATGAGTTTTAATTGCCCAAGTCATATTGTTCAAAATGTAATGGATGACCTCCAATTGTTATAGACGGTCCTATTAATACTTTGGACAAAGTTTTAAAGTAAATGCGATTTGTTTGGTAAAGAAAGTCAAGCAATATTATCCTATGTGCATCTTTAGTTTGTTTCCGGAATAATACGCCAAAATATCAGCCAATGTTTGAATTTTACGGAATTATATTGTTACACTATTGGGTAAAACTATGTTTAACTTATTGACTTTGAGACACCTTTACAAGGTATCCAAACTACCTTGGCAGTAAATGTGTGGCTTTATTTGGTTCCTTGTCTGCTTAATTTACTGCTCTCTGTCCAGGATGGGAGTATCCTATTATGTAACCACAAACAATAAAATTCTCGAAAACCAGTTCATGGTGAGGATACAATTTTCTGCTGAAACGGGAAATGATATTTTTTTTAGTCTTTAGCACCTTCATGCTTTAAGTGTGGATGTATTAAGCTGTTCAACCTCAGGCGGTTCTTGTAGAAAAGTTGAAAGGATGGAACTATTTGATTTTAAAAATCGGTTAGTGCATTTAGATAGCTTAATATGGCAGGCATCAGATATAGTTTTTATAGAGTTTTTTTTGTGTTTCCAAGCAAAACTGACGCTTTTTAATATCATAAATAATTATCATAAGAGCCATTTAAAAAAAATACGGAACTACTTAAAGTATTATTTTTTCCAGTATTTGCTCATTTATGTTCAAACTGAATCAGAAAATCTCCGAAAACCTCCTGTATATAGAGAACATTCAAACTCTTCCTTATAGATTAAAGCTTCATTGAGTACATTTAATTGTTTACAATTAAAGTGTCTGACATTTCGACATAGCAATCATATTCAACTGCGATGTAGAGTTGAATTTAGAGTCAGTGACCATGCAGCTTATCCAAAACACCTGTTTATACACTGGATGTCTTTTTTCAGTTGTGCATTGAAATGGCACGACGGAATGGAGACAGCAAGCCGATTTCTTTCGCCTGTTGAATGTGCTCGCGGGGAGGAGGGTGGTGAAATTGGATCCATCCTTATCATGTCCATCGTGCTTGGGACACTTGTGGTGCCTACTGTTGTGTATGGACAACGGCCGGAGTCCGACCTCGATGCCGTTAATATCGTCACCGGGATCAACGTAACAGTTAGATTGCTGGCGGTGGTAACGCTGGTTGTCGCATTTACTGCAATTCGCTATAACATGCAGGAGTGGGTCAACGGAAAGAGCTCCAACATGATAATAAAAACCAAATTGGTATTTATCTGGATTTTCGGACTTGCCAAGATGGTATTCATTGTGATACAAGTCCTGTTTTATCTGAAATGCAGATATCTAATAGCACTCGAGTTGACAGAAACTATAATCACTGACTGCTTCACAAGCATCATATTTGTGATTTTACAGCTTTTATTTTTTCAGTATTTTGCGCGTTATACGTTTACGACCAAACCCATCATTAAATATATCTCCTCTGTTATTGCCATCGCAAATTTTATGGATTTTTTCATTGCGCTTACTTTAAGTGTCAACGAAAACAAAGATCTCATCTTCGACAGAAATAAGACAGATATAGAAAACTGCACCGGATATAGTCACAAATCAGTCAACAACATCATGTTTATCACTGAAGCTTTCAAAGCACCAGTCGCTCTTCAATTTTCGGCCCTGGCAATAACTCTTGCCTTCAGTATGAAGCCAGTTGCTGAAAAACTATTAAGTCAGTGCAATGTCTTGGGCTTAAGATTTTCATGGACGTCTCCGAAGAGGTTGGCAAAGACTATCACTATCATTGTACTTATGAATGTCCCCCTTCTGGTTTGTGCACCATTCAATATTCTAAATTCCGAGAGTGAAACCCAATCCCGGATATGGTTGAGTTTAGTGTTGGCACAAAAGACGGCTGGTTTTATTTGCATTTCATCTATTAATTATCTGATGTTTAAGAAACTAAAATTGACAGTGAAATATGTCAGCGTCAATGCCAATGAATTCATGCTTTTATTGAGTACCATCGGGGTAATGTCTTGTATGTCGATGCAGGCGTTTTACCAACGTGAAGTCGATGGTATTTTGACGTCATTGATTGTCATCAGCCTGCCCTCTATTTTATACCAGGTCATCATCATCTTATTCGGGAGACGAGTGGACCTCATTGGCAATGAAATTTCCGCTGTTCACTCGATTCAGCAACTTGTGCTTATCCTTGGTTGCCAGAACATAACACTATGGTTCAATAATTTTCTATACGGCGTTTGGGACATGTCCAATGACCATATACTTCGACATAGTGTATTCAAGTACATAGCACTCATGTTGTACCCTTTAATAGCTTACTTTAGGTTTCAGTCGGCTATGGAGCTCATGGAGTTGTACCGCCATGTGTCTTGATATACAATATATGCAATTGCTTTGAATAAAAGTTTATGTATAAAAAAGATGTGATTGTAAATCCAAATGAACAACGATTGAGTCTAATGAAAGTAAAACTTACTGTTTATCTTGAATGTTGACCATGTTGACTAAACCAAATAAAAATCTATATATGATAAAGAATATTATGACGGTCAAACGTCGAATATTAAAAAGGCAGATGAACAAACATAAAAAAAAGGTTTTGTCCCAATTTTTCAGTGTACCATACATGTGAATTAAAAGTCGCGTTGGGTACTTTTTAGTAATACAGAAAACACGTAAAGTTTTGGTTAAATTGAAGTTGGTTGTTTCTTTAAATAAATACACTCAGATAGAAAGAGGGGTTGATAACATCTAAGATAAACAGATTAACAGGTGTGAATATAAGACTTCCGGTAAATATGACCCCTAGCCCAACAACTCTGGCAATATGCTTTTGACTCTGTTGAATACGTACTATTTTATGTCATTAATGTATTTACATCTTATTTCACGTTGTATGACATTGTATTTACATCATATTTCACGTTGTCTGACCACTGGTATACACATGTTGATATTAAATTTTTTGATTTATCTATCGTACATCAATATCTAACGTACACTATACTGTACTTTCATCGATTATGTTGGAAGGAAAGAAACAAGATACATATTGAGCTGTAATATATTCATTTTAACGCAAACAAAATATTTATAATAATTTTTGACGTGTAAATATAGATAAATGCTTTGATTCTAATTTTAAAAAAAAAATTTATGACTACAGACATTTGTAATCAAGGAAACAGTGGAACCTCGAATATGTAACCTAGCAACTGCCTGCTATGATAACGAATGCTGTGTTTCTAACTCCGACCGATCCGGAAAAGGCAGACGAGTTACCATGGTCACTGCATTCCATTAGGAAAAGTCGGAGACGGTATTTGAAGAATATTAAGATTTAAAAAGAAACTAGCCGAGTATCACGTGCATGGTTCAATGACCCTCTGAATAAGAGTGGCAACCAATGACTATAATAGTTAATTTTTCTTTGAAAAATAGGCAGATGTAAAGGCTCTTTCGGTTACATACCGAGTAACGTGCTGTTTTGCAGGATGTTTTGTGAGGAATGGTAACGCGACCTCCAGACCCACTGAGCTGGTGTTTGCCTGTCCCTGTACACTAGATCTATATTGTCATGGAGACCACCACTATGACATACCCTTGGGAGAATTGGCAGTCGTGTTTTCTTTTTCGTTTAGTCGTATAATTTTCTGATTTCATTTTTACAACTATACCTTATCACAATTTCGCATGTTTTCTTTTTATTTAGGCCATTGTACAAATCCATTGATTATGGTTTTGACCCAAGATCCCGGCGTATTTGTTATTTCCCAAAATTATAATATTGTTGAAAAAAAAATACACACATCAATTAAAAATGAATGACAAGGAAAAGTGCAAAAAAAATTTCTTTATACATGTAAAGAGCTAGTGTATGGGTTATGTGTTATTACATAATCTGCACAAGATATTTGATATGTACGCTCTCCTAACAATGGGTTCTATTATTTGCTTAGCTGTAAGCCCAAACTTTACAAATACAAACGACAAACATTACTCTACAAAAAATAACGAGAGTCTCGGTTACTTACTTCTCCATACATTGTTCTGAAAAGATGAACGTATTGAACATATGGTAAGATTCGGTGAAATTCAAAACCATAATTTGAAATACTAGTAAGCAAGAAGCAAAGTGCTGAAAACTTGAAGTAAAAAACTATAATATAGGTAGCAGGAAGGGACATGCAGATTCCTCTAAACTCATAATTTATGAATGTTCCCAAACTTTAGAGACAATTCGTTGTCTGAAAAAAATGTTTTTTTTTTTCAAATTCCTAGAATAGTTCGATTTCGTCAGAACAGATCTGCAAAGCGAGGTTTTCCTGCAAACGAAGGAAAACTTCTGTCATTTTTTTTAGAATTGTCTAATCGCAAAGACGGATTTTGAAATGCAGAATAAAAAAGAATGTTAAACTCGAGATCTCCCCTTCCTTCGTCCTTACATGGTTTCATGATAACACTATATAAAACAAGGTATAATGAGGAAGGGTTACAAGAAGACTAAACCAGTTCTACACCATATTACCATACGTGCCCTCTGTATTTTGTAAGTATGTAGCACGGTGCTGTGTTTATGTGAGTACCTTTTACATTTCGACACTGTGATCCATCGAATGTAAAATAACACAAACAAAATGTTTCATTGATGAAAATTTATTTCTTCATTACCCTTAATTTTCTCTTTCAAAATGTTAAAAAACCATTCTTCCTTGGATTCCACTCTACCACTGACGCAGCAGCGACAGATAAAGGGTGCAACTCGGCAACGGAATGTCTAGACAGCGAGTGCTGTGTTTCCATTTACCAGCCAATTGGGAGAAGGCAGCTTCACGGCTATTAGAGCGGGGACTGTGTTCCCATGGGTATGGAAGGGGATGGTAAGTAAAGATTAAGGTTGAATTTTTCTGTATGATTGCTTTTTTAGAGCAAGGTCTTATTTTCTAATGAATTATGAGAAGTTGTCAATGTATAATTTTGTTTTCGTTTTCAATTCATTTCCTCTTCCTGCATTAAAAAAAATGTTAGAGTCCATAGATGCTAAGTGATCGTACATCACAGTCATCAACATTGTCTGAAATAAAAAATAATGATTTACAATTCCAGGAAGGGAAGGATAAACTGTGAAAAGTGTTTAGATCCGGTATTACATGTACCATAACCAGTTAGAATTATTCGTCGAACAGGTTGTCTAGTAAGAACCGGCAATGCCACTATCCGACCCCTTGACGTGGTGTTATCCTGCCCCTGTACCCCCGGGCTCTACTGCCAAGGTGATCATCTTTACGAGCAAGGTACTTCAAAATTTTACTGGCTTTAATAATAAATAATTTTTTTTATCTATTTTGAAAATGGTCTTGAAAAAATTTTGAACCTTTATTAAATTGACGGAAATCGGAAGATAAAGTTAGTTTTTTTCTTTCAAATTTGGATAAAAACCATGAACGTTTAATTTTGCGTGTGTTGTAGGTCACTGTACCAGCCCTTGAAATTGGAAGCGTGTATACTGCATTGTACAATGTATTTCAAGACGTATTTTAAAAATCTTACTAAGTATACTAATGTAGTTCAGTAGCTCGTGCTTGCTTTTGAAGAAAATAATTTAAAGCAATGCTGAGAACTGTGTATCATTCAACTTGAGTTCGTCAATCGGTACCATTTTGTCATGTGATTTCAAATATTACATGTACTTTAAAACACTATCTACTTTTGCTGGACGATGATAAAATGTCCTTATAGGATGAGTCCAGTAGATTTGATTGCTTGATAGATAAGAGAATTCAACGTTTCGGTCCGAGCCAATTGATATTAAAATTCAAAACCTCACAACCCATCTCGTCAATCAAATACGAGGTCACACACTATGCGAGTCAACATTAAAGAGGCATTAATCCATGTTCAGTCAGTGTCATTACAAACTGAAGGCGGCCATGCTTCAATACAGTCTCTTGGACGCTAGATATGATGAGTTGTGCCGTATGCAGGTATTACCACGTGAAATACACGTCAACTCAAGTGAATATCACATTTTATCGTTGTATGGATAAAGATTATGAAACCAATTTTATTGGATTGGTCACCGTATGGGTGTTTCTAGTATCTAGCACTGACTTCCAAAATGAACCGAAATTGGTATGATAAAAAATTTAAGACCCAAACTTAATTGTTTGTTTACTTATAAAACTATCATAATACTTCAATTTTTCGTACAGAAATTAAAAGAATTCAAGTAAGACTAGTCTAGTTACTAAACATAAGTGAAACTAGTATGCTGAACACAAAGTTGCGGACTTCATACATATCCAAACCCACTATCCCGGACTATTTGCTGTACACTGAAGCTAAATGTGTGGCAGTACGTGGCTTTTTAGGATCATTAAAATCTACATAATAAAGTCCGAACTTCTGCGAGTAGCCGCTGGTCCATTCCATATTGTCCATCAAAGCCCAAGCCATGTAGCCTCTAACGTCACATCCTTCTCTTAAGTTGACTCTGCAGACCTTCAATCTAATTCTTCCTACAGCTTTAAAATGCAGTTTGTTATTTACATGTAACCTGTAACAATAATAAGCATTTTCAACCTGTAGTCTCTGCTTTTGTATCTCCGTTTTCTGAAAAAGCACAGTTGACATGGTACAAATCGACAAATGTAAAGTCTGCAAGATTGTCGAATTTTGACATGACCATATATGGAAAAAGTGACGTCACCGATAGCTGCAGGAAAAGGCCTGCCGTAATCGCCGGAATGGCACGGATTAAAAAATTATCAGATATCATTATATTATCTCTGGATAACAACATTTTTAGGAAGAACGATTTTTCGAAAAATAAATTATGAGCTCGATGTCCATTATATCAAAAGCATCGAGAAAAGATGCGAGTGAAGAATTCAATCGGCATCAGAAAATCTTGATATCTTATCATATCATGACTCTGTTTAAATATATACACCCACTTCTTTTACCTTAGAGTACATGTAACAAAATCGTTTAAGTATAGAGCTCGGCTAAATAAAGAAAATATCACCAAAAGCGTCCTTATCGCTACCCCCGATAAAGAAAAATGTCACGGGGTCGGCCGGCTGATTAATTAAAAAACAGAGTTATAAATAAGAATACATGAAAACATTAGTATTAAGATCTTGATTAAGATGAGACATGAGAAGCGGCTCACCCCCTCCTTTATACAAACAAAAAAATTCCAAAGATAAGGTTAACTGTTGTGAAATTAAAATGTGTATAAATTCTAAAAAAAAATATTTCATTTTTGTCCGTAATATATAGAAAAAGAAAGGGAAAATTAATTGGCAAAATGTTTTGATATCATGCAATTATTACGGAATATAAATATGGCGTCCTGGATGTCGATTCAATACCGACACACTCAGTGAAGTTGGGTAATCAAAATTTTCCGGAAAGCTATAGGCCTACAGCGTTACAGCCACTAGTACTAGTGAACAAGTACTCATTACAATAAAGCAGATACTGTAAAATTACTGTCAATGCAGTATACATTTTTATAAGATTTTATAATTAAAACTCTACCAGTTCATATACGATCAAATTTGTCTAACCCACCCGTTCCTTAATTTCAGAAATTCAATTTTCAAATAAAAAATATAATTATAAAAAACATAAACGTACGTATACTAGTATCCCTTTTTTATTTCTTCAAAACCTGTAAATTTTTGACAACATTTTGTGCTTTGATTAATAATTATAAAATTTCTTTTTATAACAGTTTAATTAGCAAGGTTAATATATTATATGTGGCACAAAGTGACTTGCGAAATTATCATAAAAGCTTAGAGTTAATATTCTTTAATCTTCCCAAGTCAAGGGTTTCAAACTCCGTCTGTGAGTAGCAGAGCGGATCAGAAACCTTTGACTTGAGAAATTCTGTAGACACACAATGTAAATAAGAGAAATAACCTGAGCAAGTTAAAACTTTTGCTCACAGCTAAAGAATATATATATATATATATATATATATATATATATATATATATATATATATATACACACACACAAAAAGAATAAGTCTATTGCTCAAACAATTTTTATCTATAGCGCTTTCGCCCTACCGGGCTCTACAGTAGATTTAAACAAAGTTAACAAGAACATTATGACGTCAATCGCGTGACGTTAGGAAGGCAACGTTAAACAAACAGTGTTGAAGACGTGATTATGACGTCAAAACATAGTGACGTCAAAACATTATACAGTGTATAATAAGAGTCAACACAATTATAATGATAAAAGTCCAGTGTCTCTTGTACATAATTATATAATTATATACATGTATGTATAGTTGAGATATTATATAATGACAAAGCTGACAAAGGCGGAGCGATCGTCATCATGGATAAAGACCACTACAGAGAAATGGTACTAGAACAATTAAATGATTTACATTTTTACCAAGAACTGCCATCAAACCAAGATAACAAAACCATGTCTAGAATTAAGAAATATGTTACAAAGTTTTCTGAAAATCTTACAGATAAAGAAGAAGACTTTCTACTCAACTTTGAGGTGAAAACTAGTAACTTTTACGGTTTATCAAAAATCCACAAGTCGAAACAAATTCAAACTGGAATACAAAACTTATGTGAACCTTATATTAAACTACCGCGTTCAACAGACTTGAAACTTCGTCCAATCGTGGCTGGTCCTTCCTGTCCGACACAAAGACTTAGTATTTTCCTAGACATCATTCTTAAACCGCTCTGTAAATTAATACCGAGCTATATTCGGGATGACATGGACTTTTTACATCATATACCAAATACCGTCAAAGATAATACACATCTAGTGAGTTTCGATGTAACTAGTCTATATACAAACATACCTCACAACTTGGGCGTTGAGGCCATTGACTACTGGATAAATAAAAATGAAAGCATTCTACAATCAAGATTTTCGAAGAAATTTATTCTTGAGGGAATCAAACTCGTACTAGAAAATAATCATTTTTTCTTTGATGACAAATATTTCCTACAGACAAAAGGAACAGCCATGGGAACAAAGGTTGCCCCCACTTACGCCAATTTGGTTCTTGGTTACCTTTAAGAAAAACTAATTTCAGAGTGCAAAACATTTTTTGGAGAAGAATGCACCATGTACATCAAAAACAACTGGAAACGTTACCTTGACGATTGTTTCATTTTTTGGACAAAATCACTGGAAGACTTACAAAATTTCCACAAAATACATAATTCTCTACACGACAGCCTACAATTTACAATAGAAATCAGTGAAAAAGAATGACCATTTTTAGACATTTTAGTGATAAAAGAGGGAACGAAAATTACTACGGTTCTTTTCTATAAGAAGACAGACTCTCACCAATATTTGATGTTTGATTCATGTCATCCTTCTCATACAAAAGGAAACATCCCTTTTAATATGGCCCAGCGAATATGTACCATCGTTGTAGATGAGGAACGGAGAAAAACAAGACTGTCCGAACTTAAAATATTTCTTGCCAGATAAAAATAAGTTGTGTATCCTACCCAACTTATCGAATCAACAATACATAAGGCAAAAGAAACACTAATTACAGAACTTAGATCAGTTAAACAACGTGAGGAAAGCAACAACACAAAAATTCCTTTTGTTCTCACCCACAAGCCGAAAAATCATAACATGTTTAAATCAGCCAAACCGTTAATTCCCACTCTACAACAATCGGAAAACTTACAAGAACTGATCCAGCCTAGTGATATTCTTCACAGCAGACGTCAACCTCTAAATCTGAAGAACATTCTTACCAAAGCCAAATTCACATCAAACCCCGTTAAATCAACTGTATCTAAATGCGAGGATCCACGATGCGGGACATGCCCTTTTCTTCAAACCGGCCCATCCATATTTTTCAAGAACGGCATGCATTTTAACGTTAATTCAACAATGAATTGCAAATCAAAGAACCTAATTTACTGCATGACGTGCCCTACTTGTTGTGACAACTATATAGGACAAACTGGAACCAAACTCGCAGATAGAGTGCGCGTCCACAAACAGCAGATTAGAGGCCCATCTGTGAGGAACACACCATGCAGCGGTCATTTCGATGTATGCGGAAAGGGAATGTTTTATATTTTCCGTTTTTATATAGTTAAAGAAACAATGAACAATTGCGTAAAGCTAAAGAAAATCATTTTGTTAAACTGTTTAAACCAAAGTTAAATTCTTAATATTATGTATTTTTAACATCTACGTATAATATCTCAACTATACATACATGTATATAATTATATAATTATGTACAAGAGACACTGGACTTTTATCATTATAATTGTGTTGACTCTTATTATACTCTGTATAATGTTTTGACGTCACTATGTTTTGACGTCATAATCACGTCTTCAACACTGTTTGTATAACGTTACCTACCTAACGTCACGAGCTTGACGTCATGATGTTCTTGTTTACTTTGTTTAAATCTACTGAAGAACCCGGTAGGGCGAAAGCGCTACAGATAAAAATTGTTTGAGCATTGGACTTATTCTTTGTGTTTATTCATACCCGGTACCAAGAAAAAGGATTTATTATATACCCATCAATTTTCCCTTCTTGATACTGTCATTTTTACAGAGTGTGATCCGATTTTCTAGATCACCCCACTGTGGTTATCTGATTCCGTATCACCACTCTCTGAAACCTATGACGTATTACGCATTAAATAACGTCTGTATTTTAGCGCGTTTTAAAAGAATTCGTTTCAAAACAGCTTTGTTATATAAGTAAACGTCATACAGTTGATTTTAAAACATAGTTTTGTAGTTAAAACGTTTAAATAGACATGGGTATATATTAAATTTATCATTATAACAGTAACTTGATCCAAAGAGATGATCCGCGCCTGGCAACTCGACGTGATCCGATCCTTTGGATCAAGTTACTGTTATAATAATATATATTTATTGAATATATTGAATAAATATATATATATATATAGAGGTTTTTAATGCATTGTAAAACGTCTGAGGAAGAAATGAAAGCGCTTACGTTTTACGATTAGTGTTGTTATTTTTTTTTTATTTT
>WFKH01010931.1:46199477-46210712 GCA_016163765.1 Magallana hongkongensis
AAAGAAAAAGAAAATGCACAGTTCCAAAGTTTCTATTTCACAAGCGCTTTCTGGATTTAAACATCCGTCTTCAGGTTAACATACATAAAATATGAAATTGTTTTCCTTAGAAACGTTAACTATGACGTCATGATGTAATGAGAGTCTTTGCAGGGAAGGAATAAATCCATGACGTCATAATACCATATAAAACGTTAAAGTTCGGGAAAACTGACTAAGACAAAATATGATAATAATGACATCAATAAATGTACAAATACAAAGGTTTGCTGGAACTTAAAAATTTGATCATATATACAGATATTAGTGTTAACGTTTGTTGAGTTTTGGGGAAAATAATTTAATAAAGTAGTTCTCTTTCACAAGCCTCATGGCGGTGGAATCGGTTTTAAGTTTATAAAATGGGAATACTTTGTAATCTGCCTTTGCACATCTGTCAAAATGTTCACTACAAGGGCTGTTTCTAGTGCTTGGATCATTTATCTGTTGGCGATGGACGCGCATGCGGGCGGTAAGTTGTGTTGCGGTTTGGCCGATGTAATCTTCTCCACAGTTGTTACAAGTAATAGAGTACAAAAGATTTTTAGATTTACACGACATATTATCATAAACATAAAACGTTTTGCCACATTTAAAAGAAATAGAAGCTCCTGTCTTTAGAAAAGGACACTTGCCTCACCTTGAATCTCCGCATTTTGAAACAGCATATTTTTCTGGTGTTGAATTGAATTTAGCTCTGGTTAATATTTTCTTCAGGTTTGGTGGTTGTCGTTGGCTATGGAGTAGGTCAGATTTTTTAATTAGTTGTTGAAGTTCTTGATCCCGCTCAATGATAGAAAAATTCTTTTTAGCTTCTTGAAATATATTAAAATGTTTGGGATTGTAGGTTGTAATAAAATGAATTAAAAATGGGTCTTATTCTTTTTTCTGGTTGTTCTAAGTATATTCTGTGGTATTTTCTTTGCTTCTTTTATGGCTTGAATTTCTGTCCTGCTTTGATATACTGGCAGGTACCACACCGTGGATCTTGGCATTTGGTTACTTTATAATCTGTTTTTTTTTCTGTAAAATTTGACTTAGTGAGAATTCTTCTTATAAAAACAAAATATATCATTTTTTTTAAATTTCTAAATCACATTTGACTATCAAGCAGGCAAACCGAGTGCATTGTTATAATGAACAATGAAGTCTCCAGAAAAATTATGAAAATTATACTATTTATACCTGTCTGCCTTTACCGCAAAACAACAACACCCTTTCAAGAGTAGAATAGGTCATTTATTACAAGAAATAATAAATGACAATAAACAAACACAATCTAAGGATTCACATATTGTAAAAGTTATATACATGTAAGAATACAGACAATGTATTATACAAATTGCCAAATCACAATTTTTGTACCTGAGAAGACCAAATCATTTGGCAAACTTTGGAAAAATCTGGAAAAAGGGGGCGTAATAGGTGTGTAATCTACATGTAACATATTATGCTAGTAAACATTGCATATTTGGCACATAAAAAGAAGACCAAATCATTTGGCAAACTTTGGAAAAATCTGGAAAAACGGGGCGTTAAAAGCCCGACTAGTAAACATGGCACATTGGCATGGAAAAAGAAGATCAAAACATTTACAAACTTGGACAAAACTAAAAAAAAAAAGAAAAAAAATGAACATGGCATAGGAGGTGGGGAGGGTGGTGGAGACTCGAAATCGTCTTTGTTTACAAAATAATAAAACTAGAATGCGCATGCGCAGTCAGCAAAGACGTAATTGGGATGCTATAAATACCCGGAAATCCCGACTAAGTGCATCATACACATAAACACAAGGCAACATATATAAATGCTTTATTGACATAAATCATTTTTATACCTGTCTGCCTTTACCTTAAAACAACAACACCCTTTCAAGAGTAGAATAGGTCATTTATTATAAGAAATAATAAATGACAATAAACAAACACAATCTAAGGATTCACATATTGTAAAAGTTATATACATGTAAGAATACAGACAATATATTAAACAAATTGCCAAATCACAATTCTTGTACCTGAGAACAATAGTGTGTAATCTACATGTAACATATTATGCTAGTAAACATTGCATATTTGGCATATAAAAAGAAGACCAAATCATTTGGCAAACTTTGGAAAAATCTGGAAAAAGGGGGCGTTAAAAGCCCATGTTAACAAGCAAGGCAGTATTTAAAGACCATATCATTTGGCAAACTTTGGAAAAATCTGGGAAAAGGGGGCGTTAAAAGCCCATGTTAACAATCTAGGCAGTATTTGTAGGAATGAATATCAAGTGACATAAGTGAACAAATAACGACTTGCTTGTTAACGCCCCCATTATCAAAACAAACCAACAAACAAAAAATACATTTAAACATAAAAGAGTATCAGCCCTTAACTCATAACAAGTGTCTTCACCTATATTACAAAAACTCATCAGCCCCTGACTGATGGCAAGTGTTCTAAAGTTATCAGCCCCTGACTGATAACAAGTGTCAACTAAAAAACCACCAGCCCCTGACTGATGACAAGTATCCTGAAAATATATCACAGACTGCATATGTCTCACAGTTGTAAGGTGGGAATACGAATATACTTTTTAAACGCATTTGACTTCCATCTCCCCTTGTGTTTGATTTGAAGTTCGGAAAAACCTCGGGCAGCTGCCGTGGTGGCAGCGCCAATTCTGAAACTATGAGTTTGGTAGTGATGAAGGTTAAGATTACAGAAGGATAGAGCTAGCCTGAGTTGATCTGTGAAAAATTGTCTAGATACTGCATCCATGAAGGAGAATAGTGGCTGAGATGGTGAGTCATGCTTTCTTATACTGAGATATTGCATTAGAGACTTATGTGGACAAAGGTTTGAATCTGTATTATTTTGCTGAAGTCGTATCGTAGAGGTAGATGATTTTGCATGTTTGAAGTGCGGAATAGTTATCTCTATATATTCCCCATATTGTGCATCTGATTTGATTGTTACGTTTCCAAATAAGATGAAGTGTTGCGTTGAACCAGAGGTTTCAGTGATTTCCCCAATACGTAAAAAAGCACAAAATGCCACAAGGAACATAGCTCTTAAAAGACACTTAGTGAAAAATGAAGATGTTGTGTGTTCCAAAGCTAGAAGAAGGGATTTTAGGATATTGGGGTTATTGGGAGTCTAGAATCTGAGGATGGTTTTACTTTTTGGAACCCTTGTAACATTTTTTGATAATGAAATGTTGTGTGATGTCAACAAAATTTCCTAGCTGAAAGATGACACTTAAAGCCGATATTAAGGTTCGTACTGTAGAAGCAGCTGATCCCTTAAGGTAGCAGTGAGCAATAAAAGCTGAGAGGTGCTGCAAAGACGGTGGAAAAGGGGATTCATTAGAAAAAGAAAACTGGACAAATTGTTTGTATGATTGGAACACTGACTTGTAAGCTGAAGTAGTGGATTTTCTGAGTGAACTGCGAAGTAATAATTCAGCAGCTTGACCTAAATCCTTACTAGGGAAAGAGGAACTGGTGTCTGTTCTTTGTCCATATGGGGAAACCTGGTTTTGAATTCCGAGACCTGTAACCGAGAAAGCAAATCTGCAGCTACATTGGATACCCCTTGAATATGTTTAGCATAGAAGTGTATATTATGTGTAAGGGACAGAAGCATTAAACGTCTCATTAATTGCATAAGTTTGGGATCCTTTGATGTATTCTTATTAATAATTTGAACTACAGCCAAATTATCTGAGTGAAGTACAATAGTTGAATTTTTTAAGGTAGAGCTCCACATTTCTAAAGCAATTACAATGGGTAAAAACTCACGTACCGAAATGTGGTACTGTAACCAATCAGGTGTAAAAGGATGAAAAAACCAATTCCTTCCAAATGTTCCCCAAAACCTAAATTGCTAGCGTCTGTGAATAGGTGTAGGGAAGAAGAGGAGTGCGTTATACCTGATGGGAAAAAAGCCTTACCATTAAAATGTTCTAGAAACACAGCCCAAGCTTTTAGATCTGCCCTCTCTTCCAAATTAAGTTTTCGATGGTGATAGGGTTTTTTGAGACCAATTGTAAGATTAATAAGTCTTCTTAGGAATGTACGCCCAGAAGGTACTACATTGCATGCAAAGTTCAACATACCAATCAATGATTGGAGCTCTCGTAGCGTAGCTGATTTTTTATTCTGAAACTTATTAATCTCTGACTTAAGTTGGTTCAACTTATCCTGTGGTAACCTGACTTGAAAGCACACTGTGTCAAACTCAAGACCCCAAAAAGTTAATGTAGTAGTTGGGTAAACCGTTTTTTCAGTTTTAATTGAAAGTCCTATATCTTTTGTCAAGACATGAAAAGCTAAAAGAGCGCTATAGCACTCAGACGATTGTGGCGGGCCTAGGAAGAGAAAATCATCTAAGATATGAACACAGTGGGAAACTGAAAACTTAGACTGCAAAATCCACTGAAGAGCAGTACTGAATTTTTCGAACAAATTACATGCGTAGCTAAGTCCAAAAGGTAAAGTCTTATCATAATAATAATGACCATTTAACATAAAACCCAAAAACTCAAAATCATCAGGGTGTATAGGAATTTGTTTGTAAGCATTTTCAATATCTGTTTTAGCTAAGAGAGCACCTGTTCCTAATTGTTTTGATAATCTCTATAGCTGTTAGGACTGATTGGTATTGCACAGAACAAAATTCTTGAGGAATATGGTGATTAATGGAATCCCCTTCCGGAAAGGACAAGTGGTGTATTAAACGGTACTCCACTGGTGATTTCTTTGGGACTAAGCCTAGAGGGGAGACTTGAATGTTCGGAAAAGGGGGTTCCCTAAATGGCCCTGCTATTCGAGAACATTGCAATTCCTGTTGAATTCGCTGCATTAAAATAGATTCCTTTCCTTTAATGGAAGACAAATTTGAAGAAAGCCGAAATTGTCTAGGCCCTTGATAAGGAATTTTAAAACCAAATTAAAAACCTTCTATCAAAAGGTTGGACAATGTCTGATCATACCCTTTTAAATAGTGCGCCAAGACGTTTTGATTTATTGGGTAGTAATCTTACTTTTTGATTGAGGTGGGGGGGGGGGGGGGGGCTTAGGAGTGCTTGAGTTGGGATCCCTGGTGAATTGTTTGGACTTATTTTGTTTGAACTTTGGGCAGAGTTTCCGAGAGTGTTTGCCTGCACAGATTTGACAAACGTGTGGGTGGGGGCATGCATTGTCTTTTGGGCAGGTGCCATGGTTGTTATATGCATAACAGTATCTATGCTTAAGGGGGGCACGAAAGGGCTGTTGCTTTTTGGATTTTAATTTATAATCCAGTCCCAAGACCAGTGCTTCCTGATAAAGCTCTGCATTTTTTTGTTGCCAAAGACATGTAGCTGGGTCTTTCTGCCTCATACGGCGAAACTTTTCGTCGTACTGGAGAGCAGCTTGATCCCCACATGACTCAGCAATTTTTTGGACCGTTTGGGCGTACAGCATAAGATTTGCTATTTCATGTGGGTATTTTTCGGCTAATATAGCTACAAATACTTGGTATGCTTCAGTCCATTTTGAAATAGTTTTGATTGGATCTTTTTCATTTGATTTGAAAAACATCAACTGACCGTCCTGGTCAACCGAGGTACAACTAGCTTTGGCAGTCGAGTTGGTGTCAGAGGGTAATAACGACGAAAACTTAATGTATTCCCCAGCATGAATTTTGGCCCGTAACTTATCATCAACTCCCAGGGTGAGTAAAGTTGCAGATGTTTGGACATGCTCAGGAGCTCTCCTGGTTTGTAACGATGAGGAAATACCTGTAATGTCCTGAAGAAGAGACTGGGCAGGTTGTAGATCATCGTGAGATCCTTCCGCACTGGTGTCCTCTGGTATTGACGATGCCGTGACCGTGGCTGCAGGTCCAGACCTTGTGGCTGCCGAAGGTAATTCTGATTGGCGGGTTATGATCTCTCTACAGGTTTTCTCAATTGTAGGGATGATAGCTGCAATACAGGCTCTAACCATACTTTCGACATCTTGTGTTGAGGATGGCGTTGTACTTTGGAAGGTATCAGTTGTTGCCACTGCTGGCATCTCGGCTGAAAGTCGGTTGACTTCCTTTTTCTTTTAGATCTTGAAGCCATGCTGAATAAGGGAAGGAAATAAAATTAAGAATACATTACATGTATGGCATATATAGGTTGAGGATATGCTTTGAGCTAATAATTAAATGCTTGAAGCTAGAGGTCCCCAACCTTTGAATTATTACCAACAGAGTTGGTAAGCATGCTTTAAGCTAAATGCTCGAGCTAATTCATGCTTTAAGCTAGTAAAATATGCTTTGAGCTAGAGATATGCTTGGAGCTACCACATCTGACCTGACTTAGCAGACAAGCAATAGGTTATTGTAACATAGCTTTTGGGTATATGCAGCGCATATCCAATCAGCTAAGTTAAAAGTATACATCCATATATAATACACAATGAACCCATTGTACAAATGTTCAACATAAACTAAGTCAAACATTACCTGTTTCAAGCCAAATACTCAAATACAGAATGCCCTACTAGGCAAATACAGCAGTTTGGATGACCGAATGCTGAAAGATAATGTCAAATTAAAGAATTAGTACATGTCGTATGTCGTATGTATCAGCTTAAGACATTTGTCCAATTATATTATTATCACTGTATAATATTTCAACAATGTTGGTCTTTAACTATAACAATAATACCTAAGTTTTTAGGTATTTTTTACAATGTCATATGCAAGTTGCAATCTAACAGTACACCATGCAGATTTGTGAGTTATATGCTAAAATTTTTGTTAGAAGCCCCTGACTTCTAACCTAAAATAACAGCCGTTAACGCTGGTTTGCCCGATAATGTGAAAGGAGAATTCCTCTTAATTGTCTCATGAGTTTATGGTATCCATAGCAGAATTTCCCAATTGACGCTATCGATTTCACTGCAAAACCACACAAGAATAAACCACTTTACCTAGTCTAAGTGATGCACTAGTTGTTGTTACATGTAATGCTGATGGAAATACTCCTTGGATACAGATAATTAGCAAGTTTTATCGAAACAACTTCTCTCAGACTCGGAATCGTCTTTGTTTACAAAATAATAAAACTAGAATGCGCATGCGCAGTCAGCAAAGACGTAATTGGGATGCTATAAATACCCGGAAATCCCGACTAAGTGCATCATACACATAAACACAAGGCAACATATATAAATGCTTTATTGGCATAAATCATTTATAGGTCAGAGATCTGACGAATTTATGGATTATATTGATGCATTTATCATTTAAAAATCCTTTTCTCAACCCATTTACCAGGAGCCATTGTAAACAAAATTGTAAAAATCAAGGACCATGGGTCAGGAGTTATAATGCCTCTCGTCTTTTCTTATTGATAATGTAGCAAGAGAAGTTTAATATGTCTTTGCATAGGGAATTTCATTTATTATACCAATACCTGCACATATCTGGTTACCCAGTAAAACTTGTTTCTTGGTAACACATATTTGTCTATCAGTTTAATTTATCTTTTACAGGACTTAAATGTACTCAATCAACTATTTTACCTCTTGTTTATTGAATGACCAGCCATTCATTTGCCAAACAGTTGTGAATCATATTTTATATCGACCTAATGTTTTTCTGTTTGAGGCTTGGTTGTGTTAATACTTATGTTCAACGTCACCCAAAACATGTGATGGAATAATATTGTGGTGTTATACGCGTTTTAATGCAGAGAAAAAAGAATTATGCAACGAAAAAGTTAGTTTTATTTGATTGACATTTTAATGAAAGGTAAATTATATTCTCAAATTTGACATTGATTAAAAAACCACAAGAATGCTTAAATGAGATATTTCATAACACATTTATAAACTTAGGCAAAATTCAAACTGAAAATGAAATAAAAAAATTCCAAACAAATTCTTTGTAAAAAGTTTCCCACAGGAATCACAACATCGTAAAGAGTTAAAGTTTTATTGAATTTTAGTGTTGTGACTTTGTTATTGAGTTATTGCTCCATAATATTCTGGTTTATTTTCTGAACTGGAAAACATGGTTGGAAAGAGGACCCTGGTATTGTGGATGAACCCCTGAACATCTAAGACACTTGTGCATGTACTGACAAGACGGTCTGTCTCAATTTCCCTTGAAATTGAAATTAATTTATTTGTTATAAGCTGGGCTTCTTGGGCTTTTACTTTAGATTGTATAGACAATGTCATAAACATCAACCATAACTCGTAGTCTACTTAAGACCATTCTATGGTGGGATCGATACTGCGGCGATGTCTAAATTGTTTGTCATATTTCTTCCATCCCAAATCTCCCTCCCCACATTTTGATGCCTCTAGTCTTATGTTATGCAAATCTTTCAGAAGACCTTGAAAAGATTCTTGGTGGGCTACAGCATAAATAGATGCAAATACTATAAATGTAACTGTCAGTCTACTGATATATTGAATCTTTATGCTAGACCTAACTACCTCTCTTATGGCCAACTCCCCCTTATCATTAGAAATATATTTCTCGGAATATTATCGAGCTATAAGATAATGCCTATGAATGAGGAACTAATAATTTTTGACTTCAATAAGTTAGAGATAATGCTATACAATAACGTATGAATGCTATCTACGTAATGATTTTAAACACCAATGCTTGTACCTGATAGCTAATGCAGGAACAGGTCTTGGGGGTGAGTTTACGTGCACAGTTGTAACAAATTCACTTTCTATGGCGACGACGATTCCCTTACTTCTTGATGGCCTGGTTCCTGTAATGTTCTTATAATGTCTGATTATCGTCAGTGGCTGCCGCTGGTCGCTCTAGTTTTGACCGTATTGATATAACATTGATCCTTTCCCCTCGTGGTGTCTGCAATTCCTCTTATTCTTAGTTTTTGGTGACATTTCCGCTCGTTAAGAATACAAAGTACAATACACATACATTTACTCACTTAAAATTAGAAAAACTTGAAAAAGTTTTCGAAATTAGTTCGACGAAAAAATTGTTAATATCGATGGCCTGTTACTGAAAATACCCTCGCTTTCAATCCAGCCCGATCAAGAGAAAATATTGTAAAAATAATGTAAAAAACATACTTGTCTTACGATTAATAGGATTTTAAATATATTAAAGACGGATGCAGAAACTTTATGACAAATAATTTTTCCTTAAAATATCAGTATCTGTATCCAGCAACTTGTTGAAAAGAACGCTGATCCCGAGCTTCCCGACTTAAATAATACGAAGAAGGCCGCAGGCCGATCCCGAACAAACTTACGACAACCCTTTTCCCGTCAAATAAAGTCAACAATTTTATATACATAAAATAGTTAATATTATTTATTCATAAATTTTTCATTTAAGTAATTTTTCTACAAAACATTTTCTTCATGATAACAAACATCAAAAAACTCAATGACAAACAGTCAGATATAATGACAACGATGCAGAGTTTACGCTAGTACAGCTTTTCAACCATGAAACAAATGATGACTATTATAAGTATTCTGGGTCATTCAATTATGAAAAAGGAAGGAGGACGTCATTAAACAATTATGCCTTTTTTCTAAAAATAAATGTTTCGTAGTAAATTATTTCTTTAGTTTTCCGCTTTAACAAGAATACAGCACCTGGTGAATATCTAGTTATCGGAGAAACTTCCTTCCCTATTCTTTGTCAAAGAGAACGGTTTGATGATATCGGTAGTGTTACGGAGGAAACCCCCTGGGCATAAATACATACATGTATACACATTAACGTACATAATATGAGATAAGTCGCTTGACTAGTGCAAGTCAAAGTATTGTGTTTACTTTTTGAAATCTTTCAAATTAAAAATGACTGAGAATCAACAAACTGTTGTAATCTACGGACATTATCTCATGGCCTCTGGACTTTTAGGTGGACTATTCCCGTCAATCTTTTTATTCAATCTGGACTATCACTCAGCTCTCACCTGTATTGTCGGTAACGTTCCCTCCTCAACCAAGTTTCTGGGATCCATAGCAATTGTTGCTACCATTTTGGCTATCTGCAGGGATAGGAACTCGTGGATTTGTACACCACAGGCTTCAGTAGTGGCTAACGTGAAAATCGCTGTCTTATGGATTCTTGGAATCGTAGTTTGCATTTCACGTGAGACCAGTAGTGGTGATAACATCAAAATTGTCCCTGAACTGTTGTCCATTGTGTTCATTCTTTTGCAGATGCTCTTTTTAACTGGCTGCAGTCGTTACGATTTTTATGAAAGTCGAAAAATCAAGTACTTGATGTCTATCCTCACTGTCGCTAATATAGTGAACTGGTTAGATACAACTGTTCTTAGCAGTATAATAATGACAGAATCCAATTTGACACAACGTGCAGAACATTCGAACTCCCTGTGCATTAACCTAGTGCACGAGAGAACTCGGTATTTTCACGGGGAACTATATTTACTACCTTTCGACATGGAATTCAGTATTCTTGCAACAACAATTGTGATAGGCATACCGCTAAAAAAATATGCACAAAATAATCATATTGTTTCACCATTGAACCATAGTGAAAAGGAACTTATTGTAACTTGTCGACATTTATTCCTCTCCAGAAAACAAAAGTTTTTAGTCACTATTGCAAGTACTTTTTTAAATATCCCGTTTTTTGCATTTATGATTGGTTATCCTACCTCTTTAGTTAGTATGTTTAATGTAAACAATATACATGTATGGCTTCTCAGTGTCATTGGTGCCAAAATGATTATATTTATTTTATTAACAATTGCATATTATAACTTATACAAAATTTGTTCTATACAAACTCAACCAATTTTTCCAAATTTCAACGATATAGCCCTAATTGTAGGATCATCGGCTGTAAATGCATCTGAAATCGTAAATTACCTGTATCAAATGGAATCAAATCATATCGACATTATTTTCCACTCTTGGATTAGTATTTTTTATATTCTCTACCAAACAATTTTTATCTTATTTTTAAAATGCATCGTTATTCGACATAAATATTCACAATTATTGATAAGAGTAAGAATGATTGTTTTGATTCTCATAAGTTATAATATTTTTTATTGGCTAAAAGACTCGCTATTTTTTCTTTCGTATTTAAAAGATGACGTGCAAAACAATTTCATTAGAGTGTTGTTTTTTCTTCTGTACCCATTAATATCCTTTTATAGATTTCAGTCTGCAATAGGAATGATGCTCTTTTT
>WFKH01010931.1:46210722-46292813 GCA_016163765.1 Magallana hongkongensis
TATATATATATATATATATATATATATATATATATATATATATATATGACATATTAGCATATCGTGTATAATTGAAGTCACTTGTTATAAACAAAATCCCAATAAGTTTTTAATGCCGTGTTTATGACCCCGAATATTTTATACACTCAAAATTAATGAATAAATCGTCTAGGTTGATTTTCAATTCACTTAGTCTATTTATACCAGTTAAGGATATTTCTTGCTTGCAATGCAGATATTTACATGTACTTACTATACCTTTTAATAGTGTTATTTGCCAATCCAATTATTTAGAAAATTACTTAAAACAAATAAATGCTTTATGACAGTTCTTTTAATTAAATGTTCTCCTTGATTATCAGTGAGCTAGCACTTACTGATCTTGGATCTGATGCAATACCGAAAGCAGCGAAGTGACGAGAAAATATATGTTTACTTATACTGTTAAATTCACCGCCTCTAGGTCAATATTTTATTGCAAAGGTGGGAAAACAATGTCTTGTCTCTACATTAGTTTATTCTTTTATTTTTAGAAGATTGGATTGGCAAACCGAGTGCACTATTATAATGAACAATGAAGTCTCCCGGAAATTTATGAAAATCATGGTCTCTAGGTCACTGATCTGACGAATAGATGGATTAAATTGATGCATTTATAAATCTTTTTATCAACCCATTCAGCAAGAGCCTCTAAAATATGACTCTCGTCTTTTCTTATTGATAATGTATCAAGAGAGTTTGAATGAAATTTATCTTTGCATAGGGCATTTCATTTATGATATCAATACCTGCACATATCTGGTTACTCAGTAAATCTTGTTTCTTCGCCACACATATTTGTTTATCAGTTTAATTTATCTTTAACAGGACTTAAATTTACTCAATCGACTAAATTACCAATTGTTTATTGAATGACCAGCCATTCATTTGCTAAACAGTTGTGAATCATATTTTATATAGACTTAATGTTTTTCTGTTTGAGACTTGGTTGTTTTAATACTTATGCCGACGTCACCCAAAACATATGTTAGGATGATATTTTTAAGGTATACACGTTTAAATGTAGAGAAAAAAATAGTCGCCGAATTTTTTTTTTTTAATAGACATTTTTATAAAAAGTGAGTTATATTCTCAAATTTGTCATTGATTGGAAAGCTCCAAGAATGATTATTTCATATATGTCATAATAGCACATTTATAACATTAGAATTCGAATTGAAAATAAATCCAAAATTACTAACCAAAATCTTTGTAAAAAGTTTTCCATAGGAATCACAGCTTTGAAAAGATTTTAAATATTACTAAATGTTAGTGTCGTGACTTTGTTATTGAGTTATTGCTCCATACTTTTCTGGTTTATTTTTCATTTTAATCATTGTTTGAACGTACAAATATGAACTTCTCATTTTCATGCCATTTGAATCTTGTTAAGGAAATGTAATATGTAATAACTGGAAGGTATATCAGCTTTTAATATAAATATAAAATGCTTTAAAAACATGAAAATCCATGCATTTCTACAGTGCACTAGCACGTTATTTTAAAGTTTGAACTTTAATATTCCCTATCTACTAAAAGAAATATAGTTTGTAATATACTTAACAAGAGGGAAACATTTGAAAACAACCTAAATGCATCAATGTTTTGACATAAAGTGTTTAAATTCCACGGTGTTGAATGTTAATGTCATATTTTTAATGATAAAAAAAAACTATCTAAAATTGTAAAACTTACATCATTCTAATTCTTGACTTACCCTCTGTAATGATGTAATTATATCGAAATGATATTGATCGACGAGCATTTCTAATAAAAAAAACGAGTAGGTAATACTATAAGTGAAACGGGCACGCAAATCTTTCGGCTATACTTGCATCTGCATTTAAATTATTTCCTTAACTTATTTCCTTAGATTGTGGTGTCTCACCTGATTAACCCTTTCAATTTATTTTCTGAAATTATTCCTGGTGTCACAATGACAAAATACCCTAGGATAATTGATTCAGTTTTTAGCTCTTATTATCATTAATCCGGAAAGGAGCGAGGAGTGCAGTGAAAAGCCAGGATTTACTTCCTTTCGCGAGTGAGAATCAAAGTTCATCGAGTATTACACCTTCTTGTCATAGCACTCATAGTCACAGATATCTAGCAATAGTAAAGTATAATAGCTGATTCCAATTCATAAAACAGCAACATTTCAATGCAACGCATTTTCAAGTCAGATTCGTGATCACATGCTAAAAAGTTCATAATGGTATATGCTTTTTTAACTAATGGGAATATAGGACCGTTTCTCCTGGCCTCTAGCTTACTTGGAGGATTTTTGCTCCGATTATTGGAATTTATCCCTAAGGATAAATTCATTTATACAAGCAACAGCAACGTTATCTTTAGTCGTGATCCTAATAAGGATCACGTTAGCTTTAGCTAAACCAACGGGTTTGGTGTTCGCAATTGATATCGGGTTCGACATCCTTTTTCATCAACTTCTTCCATGATGGCGGATCATCAGACAAAATTACAGGTTGTAAATCCATACTATCTGAAAACAACGCTCAGCTACTGTAAGTATTGCCTTTTAACCCAATTTATTCCCAAATGTCGTATTTTGTTCATAACAAGCTAAAACTCCGGTATCACGTCATTTCAACGCTTGCTCTTAAAATTCCCCAACATCAGTTGTGCAGTATATTCTTCGATATTTAAGAATTAAATTAAAAATCAACAGTTATCATAATTTCCTCATGTTATTAGACGAATATTTAATGTACGTATACTTCAATTACAAACTGATGCTATAATTACTTATGCTATTATGTTACGCTTGTAGCACAATCACAATAAAGATGGTGATTAGAACTAGCTTATTTTGGAACACGTGCAGCATCATTACGACAAAGAAAGTCAACTCTATTCAGTATCATAACAATTATTTGTAGCACAATCACAATAAAGATGGCGATGAGAACTAGTTTATTTTGGAACACGTGCAGCATCATCATGACAAAGAAAGACAACTCTATTCAGTATCATAACAATCATTAAGAGTTATTGTTCTTGAATCTATAATATATGACAACATTTTGTTAAAACTTATTATTTACCATTTTAGAGCTATGCCACTCTTAAGATTTTGCAGCATATGTGTTTTCCAACACCTTGACGTCTGTGTTAAGTATATGATCAACTACTGTAAGTATTGAATTGCATAAATTTAATTATTAATGCCGTATTGACCACTTATAAGTTGATTATCAGGTAATGTAATACATTGATGCGGGTGACACTTAACCAACATTTCAAACGGTAATTTTTCGTGTTAAGACAAATTTAAATTTAATTTGAATTTATAAATTTTCATGATTTTAATCGTACCCATTTGCTATAGAATTAACAATCAAGCTTTTATTTACACTTGGCTAAAACTTGTAATACAATATTGTAGAGTATTCCCACAAGTAAATGCTTTCAGCATACATGCCGACGTTAACCATTAGAAGACTTGAAACAGCTTCCTAGCTTGCTGACCGCCGCTTCCTTCATTAGGGGTTTGTTCGACCTTTACAAAATCCACATAGAAACCAAACACCAGAGATCTTCTAACAGTCTATTCCTTATTCAGGACCTATTCTTTTAAAAAAAAAATAAATAAAATAAAATTTAATTTAATTTAAAAAAAATAAAATAAAATTGAATAAAATAAAATAATGAAAATTAAAAAAAAAATTAATTAATCTACGGCAATCAAGCATAGCTCTTTCAGTTCATTCTTCCAGTTAACATGTTCAGTTATCTTTGAAAACCCGTGTATGTCTAGGTATGAAATGCATATTTAATCCTCGTATTTGCCAGCATTCACTTCTCTGGCCATATTGACTAAGCTGCTTAATATAAAGTCTTATTAACACACAAACTCAGGCGCTTGGTGCCAAAACAAACTTTTGACAGGTTTGGCTTGCTCACTGCAGGTAACTAGCATATATAAATACTGTTTAACCTTTATACATTGCATTTTGTCTTATTATTCACACTTTCTAATTAATACTTAGTATAATCTTTGACATTATCTTCATGATGTCTTGTTTGCCAACTGTTGACCTTAAATTATTGAGTTAATAGTCCATCCTAATTTTTGTTTATTGTTCAAGTTCTACAGATTTGGGTGTGTTCATCGCTGCTGATAACATGTTTAATCACTTACTAGGGATAGGGATAAATCCAGTGTCCCGCCACGTCCCACCAGAAGTTCTAATCTCTATAGTTATACATCAGTAACAACATCATATCTTCACTTGCATTACAATTGCACCAGTAATCAATTTGCACCTTGCATATATCTTTACACATTCAGTAAAATGCCAAGCGGTCAACTTTATTGTCACGACCACCCGTATTTCTCATTTGATGCATTCATTTAACCCATGTCACTTCTCTGGTAAAACATGGTCTTTATGCACAGATGTCAAATTCTTTATACATGTTGATTAAAAGCACCTGTGTTTAATTCCAAGGGACCGGGCTTACAAATGATCCAAACACAGGATATATCCATTAAACCAACATCTCCCATTACAATTAACTTAAGTCTGTTTTATGAATTCATTCAAAGGCAAATGGCCATGACTGAACGTTGTGTGTTGTAAAAACAGAGGGACATTAGCGTACTGGACCAAATTCTGCTTGCGGAGGGTACAAATTTTTCTTTAGCTCATATGCATACTTAGCATCAATTAGTTATAAACATCTAGGGCATTCTGCAGACAGGATTCAATATAGTCTACCATCGCAATGATCATAAGTACCAGTATGCATTTTACAAGTTCAAATATTTATCCCAGTTGTCAGGAAGTAGCATTAAGTTCTAATTTAATCTACCACTTTGTGGACCTCATCTAAAATTTAATGCCCCACGTCAGCTTCAGACATATTTTATCATCATCTCAAATCCTGGCAATGATACAGCATCGATCTTATCAACTTCTTAAACATCACTCATTTCCCATAAGATGTTTTCCTCGTGTCACCCATAGACTTATTGCAGCACTTCCAACATGCAATAATTTAAGTACTCCCTTATTTACAAGTTGCATTGTTCATCTTGACTCACCTTCAAGCTTAACATTGCTTCTTGCGAGTAAAAATATCACATTATGCATCTCATTGCAAGGAATTCAAGCTTTAATCATGTACCTCAGTACAATTACTCCTGAATTCCACAAATAATCAAGTTGTTAAGCCAACTACTTCTCCACCCAGCCAGGTGGATTCTGCTATTTGACACAACTTTTCACAAATAATTTCAGGCATGGCCAACTGCTAACACCAGTCGCTTATCTACTTAACTACCACATTATATCTGTCCGCAGTTTATTTATACTTCACCTTTCACATGGACTTTTAAGTTGCATCATTTCAATTACAAATTTAGTTTAATTGTTTGGGGACAACAGGTTAAGGTACATCACTCATCTAGACTTGTACTTTTCAAGACACATTGCCAAAAGCTGGCAATTTAAATGTTTGTTAAGCTATCAATCCTATTGGTTGGTAGTGGTTTAAGTATCTGGCTTGTGAACTGCCTATTATGAGTTCGAATCCGATTGAGATTTTTGTTAATGTTTACGATATCAAAATTTTGAAAATAAATTTCTATATCCAAATTGCAAATAATTTAACCTGTTTGGCTTATACATGTATAATCCTTCCATCATAATATCTACAGTCATTTCATGCATGCGATTTCAATGCAATCTATGGATTTTGTATGCTATGCTATGAGAAATTAAAATGAAAGATTTAATGATATGCTATGCTATGGTATGCTATGAGATTTGACCAAAAACGCCTCCATACACTGAAGAGTTCCGAACATTTCGAAGGAAAATGATAAGAAACTAAAGTTAACCACTAATCTTCGATGAGAACATTTATTATTTTTAAATAAAAGCATTTAATACCGAGTTAAAATCATGTTGTATGCTATGATATGGTATGCTATGGTATGATTTGATGAATGAGAATTTATGAGATTGTATGCTATGGTATGAGATTCCAATGCTATGGTATGAGATTCCAATGCTATGTTATGAGACTTCAATGCTATACTATGTTATGGTGTATGTTGAAAAGATATGCTTGAACTGACTATCATAAACATTTAATTTTCTGCTAATTTTAGAAACTATTTCAAGGTATAGCGATAGAGCCACCTTAAAGTAAAGAATCAACCTTTATTTCAAATTATAGTTGTACTAACCATTGCTAGGCTTCAATCCTATCACATACGCACTTACAAGTCAGGATTCATGCATATCTATAATTGACCCTTATCTTAAACATGTGATGAATACAATACAATACAAAGGGTCTTTCTGTCTTTGAGCTTGAATACACTGAATAACAATTGGTATGAGGTTAGGCCAACTTGTATATATAACCAAATCATTCACATTCAATACTCTTTTCGCTGACTTGCTATACAATGCCTTGTTAATATTACATCCATTTAACCTTTATGGCTTCATGGATTTAAAACTTTGACAAAATTTTATCATTATCTATTATCCAATTTTAAACATGTTTAGCTTACAATAAGTTAATATCCCAACTGCACCATGATATAACGTTCATTGGTTTTCTGATTTACTTAAAATCTATTTCTGGCCCATGCTCCCAGTTGCCCCTATACCTCCCCCCCCAATTCTGAATGTCTGGTCATGGCTTACCCTTAAACTTGCCCTCATCCCTGTGCTTGCCCCTTCAAAGGGTTTTGGGTTGCAAATCGTCTGGCGGACAAACACCTTAGCTAAGCTGTTTGTATGGCGGAATTTGCAACATGGCAAGGTTTTTCAGGTCTTTGATGTAGGAAACTATTCCCAGGGCCTGCTCAAAGCTTGGGAATAGGTGGTAAACTGTGCCCAGGGTCTACCTAGCCTAGCCATTAACCCGCTTTAAGCAAAGCGCTATTTATCTACTATTTGATCCATTGATTATTCATTGACTCAATTCATCAATTGACAATGATGATTGATATTGATTGATAGATTGATTGATTATGTATTGATTGATTTAATAATCCTATTGCTAATGTAATTGATTTATATTGATTGATCAAACAATTTCTTTGATTGATTTATGGATTGATTGATTGATTGAACAATCCTATTGCTGATGTGATTGATTTATATTTATTGATTGAACAAATGATTGTTGATGTGTTGATTGATTGATTGATTGATATATTTAATGTGCAGCCATATACCTGCTCACCAATTGGGTAGCAGGTCGGTTGTTAAAATGCATGTTTAATTTCAATAAATAAGCCATGACCAAAAACGCCAGTTGGTGTTCAGCTGTTGTCTTTTATAAATCTTACAGTGAATTTAAGCAAGCCAAATCAACTGTGGGATATATTTGCCTTGTTGTAGAGTTGATGGCATCCGCAGCTATGGTGTATGCTAGATTTAGTATTTACAAAGACAGAGATAACTGGATTAAAGAAAAGCGAAGATCAACTGTAATATTAATCAAAATCATTGTACTTTTGATTTTAGGAATCCTCCAATGCCTGCTTTATGTTATATATGGTATATTGCACATGCACTGTGGTGGTAAAATGTATTTACTTCTATCCCAAAAAGGAGGGACATACTGCTTTGTATACATAGCGTACACGTTTTTGCAAATGATATTTATTACGTTTTGCAATCATTTTATCTTTTTGATGTTTGGAAAATTAGATATATCATTTCATTTTTGACAATCTCAAATATGGTCAAATGGTTAGAAGCCAACGTATTCAGTATTTTTGTCAAAACAAGATCAGACATTTCGGAATATTATGACGTCATGCAGAATTGCTCGTACATAACAGACAACCATTTGGATAATATATTCCAACTAACAGATATGTTGCTACCGCCATTTCTAATGGAATTTAGTATTCTTGCAGCTTCGCTTATCATCGGTTTGTCTCTTTCAAAAGAATCAGCAAACTCACAGGAAATAGAACAAATCGAATATGTTGGTGATATTCAACGGGATCAGTTTAATGTAACACCCCTCCCCTCGAGGATCAAACTAATTACGACAGTTGTGGCAGTCACTTTGAATGTTCCCTTTATGTTTTATGGCATCATTTTGCTGTAAATATAAAACTCTTGGAAGATTTCATTCATCTGTGGATAATTTCCATTCTTGTAGCAATAGTCTTTGTATTTTTACTAATTCTTGGCGTTTTCTACATGTTAAATAAACGACTGGATATTCGTATTGAAAATCGCCGTCTGAACTGTAATGGTGTGGCTCTTATTCTGTGTTCTTCTGCAGTGAGTTTAACTGGTGTCGTCAACAGTCTGTTCCCAAGGGGAAGAAACCTGACGCTGATAACTTTTCACGCCTGGTTCAATGTCTTTTACATCATTTACCAGACTATTTTTATCCCATTTGTGACATCATTAGTCTTTAGAAGAGGCGACCACAGAGTGATGTTGGCTTTTAGAGCTATTTTAACCATTCTTATAAGTTACAATCTTTTATATTGGATAAAAGATTCTCTGTTCTTTCAGCGGTCAATAGAAAATGATACAAGAGACAACTTTATAAGACTCCTATTTTTTGTTTTATATCCTTTTCTATCATTTTACAGATTCCAATCCGCAATGGAATTAATACCAGTTTACTTCAAAGTATGTTTAGCATATTGAGAGAGAGAGAGAGAGAGAGAGAGAGAGAGAGAGAGAGAGAGAGAGAGCTGCAAACACATTGTATTTAATTCTTTGATATTTTGTTAGTAAGAGGTTTCAAGTAGCATTTATGAAGCTGTATGAATGAAATAAATATGTGTATTCTAATCAATTGGACTCAAGTTTTTTTTATAAATAGTATTCAACCACAGATCGTCATTTTTACATATACACGGGTAAAATTGTGTTTTCTCAATTAAATGCATATAGAATTTTTACATAACCATTTGCATCTTTGATGCAAGTTTGCTGAATTATCGCGGCAGTATAAAATGTCAATTTTTTCACTGTCATCCAAGACCAGAAGAAGGAAAAGAACTGCATAACAGTGGTATAGTAATAGTTCTTAGTAATTGTAGGGTGATGCTTATTTCGACCTGTGCTATAAAGATCATTTAAATAGTGCATGGAAACCTTCTTTAAAAAAGCAGACGAACATTAGATTATTTGCTAATCCTTACCAAGAATAATCACAACGATAAAGTGTTGATAAGTCCACATACTAGCTGAAAACAACTAAATGCTTTAAACCAAGACAAAATTTAAGGGTTGATGTAAAGACAAATTTTAATGAAAAGTAATATGGTAGGTACAATTAGCAATATGTGGAACAAAAAACATTTGCTTCCTTTCTTACAACATTATCATGTATAATTTTTTTTAACAACCATTGGTAGTTTTCATCATTTAATTTACTTGGTTGTAATTATAACATAGATAAGTTTATTTTTATACAAATCAAATTAACAATGAAAATGAGAAATCCGATAAAGAATATGTTCTCAAGTTAAAGATTGATCATGACTTATTTCGGGTGATTTTAGTTAATTTGCTTTAATTATTCTCTTCACTGATTTTTCCTTTTTGTATTTCCTTAACAACAGAGGATTTAAATAACTTGCGCAAAGTTTCCGCTTAAGACAATAAATTTTATGCATACACTCAACAAAACTTCTAAGTGTTCACCAACTATAATGTATTTAATAAGCACATTTATTTGTCTTGTTCTCGGGGTGACTGATTTTCACTTAGCTTTCAATTAGTTAAGAACGACGCATTGACCTTGACCTTGGGTGGCGACCCGAGACCTTGACCTTTGCTTAATATCACAAACAATCCCGGTTGGGTGGAATTTCGCTCAGTTTTTGGATTGTTTTAAGTTGCCGATGGAAATGACGTTACACTTATGGAAGAGAAAAATTATATCAAAATAACGTTTCCTTCGCATTGCTTAATATTTGAAACAATGTCGAGGACAAAATAAACAGCAAATTTAAAGTGAGTGCGATGTGTCGTAGAAACAATGCAAACACCAATATTCCAGCGGCTCTGGCTGTTTTCTCAATGATCATTTTGGCCATGTTAAGTGGTTTTCTTTTCAAATTATCACCAAAGACTAATATCAATCCCCAAAAATGTCAATCATATTAAGCACGCGCAGAAAAATACCAATTTAATTTTTTGACGTTTCGTCACAGGTAATTGATTTCAATCGTTGTTGTCTTATTTTATCTATGCTATTGATGAAAAGACATATCAGGTACGAAATGTTGAAAATTCCATATTATTTTATTACGTAATTTTCAAATTATTCTTATTTATCAGGGTGAACACTAAGTAGTTTTGTTGAGTGTATAGAATAAGATAATGAAATAATCAGAGAGGGTCCTGATTTTAGCTGAACATTTTCAAATTTGATTCAATAGTCTCTCTGGCTATTATGGCACCAGTCCCCATGGCAACAATGAAAATTTGTCTTACCGTTTTATTTACCAAGTAAAAAAAAAATGAAATTAGACGACTATTGGTGACATTAAAAAACAGTAATGCAAAGCATATAAAAATGTACAATACAGATGAAAGAGTTTACAGTAAAATACGAATTGAAATATATACAGTGAGCTTTCATTTATTATTTTTATTTTTGTCATTTTAGTAGTTAATAACAATTTTACAATTTATTGTGAAATTGTATTTAACTACTAAAATGGCAAAAAAACATTATGGTTTATACTGAAAACCTCTGCTAATCATATAATCATAATTTTGTGGGGAAAACTATTTAGGAGGCGCTGATTGAAGCAAAATTACATTATTGTCGGTCTGTTCAAAAATTAGTTTTCTATATACAGTATTTTTTAGTAGATTTTTATTCTTCTTATAGAATTTAATGATTTAATTTAATCTTATTTGTCATAAAGGTTTTAGTTACATGTAGAAATATAGAAGGTTTTTGCAGCAAAATAAAAACCTTAAACAGCTTATATTCCTTTAAAAATATATATTTTTGAAGAAAAAACCAACACTGTAATAAGCAAAGTAACTCTTTACGTCACCAATTTTATTGCTGTATTAATACAAAGTTATCTTTCCTGAAAAATTACATACTGAAATTTTGACAATTTTCTCAAGTTCGCGAGGAGCATATATTTCTTTCGTTTAATATTACTCGTTAAAGTGTAAATTAGAGTGAACCAGTTGAAATATAAAAATATATAAAAATATATTAGGGTCTATCATTGAAGAAGTAAATTTCTCAGGGTCAAATTCTTGTTAATGAAATGAACTAACAGATATACGAAAGGAATATGTTTGATTAGGTTCAATTTCTACTTCTTTCTTTAAAAATGTTAATAACCATCATATAATATAGATATATTAATAAAATATGCAACAAAAATTGTCATTTGCAATGAAATAATAAACAAATCTGTTACAAATCCTGCTAAATGTTTGTTCATATATGACGGAAAAACTATATCCAGAATGTCTACAGTATATCTAAAGAGGGTACTAACACTGTTCCGGATAATTATGCCTGTGCTAAGGTGGGATTTTTGCACCCGCTTAAGCTGCATGTATCGAAAAATTTAATTATGCCATATGATAGACCATTGTTTAAAGAGTTTATAACTACATGTACTTTTGTTTTTAATGTATCTCACCAGTCAGGCGAGATATTTACCTTTAAAAAATAAATTCCAACAGGAAAATAATTTTTCCCATAGGAAAAACAATTTTCCTATTGGATATTTGGAATTTCTTGCCGGAAAAAAAAACTTCCTATAGGAATTTAAATTCCGATAGGATTGGAACAAAACTCCCATAGGATTTTAAAATCCGATAGAAAATCTTAATTTCCTATAGGAAAACGACCTGTCTGAATCAAATTCCTACAGGAAATACTTTTCTCCTATAGTAAATATAATTTCTATAAGATTTTTAGAAAATCCTATACGGTTTTGAATATTTCCTATAGAAAAATTATTTCTCCTATGGTAATTATTATTTTCCTATGGGATATTAATTTTTAAAGTTAAGTATCTCACCTGACAGGTGAGATACACTAAAAAAAAGTAGTTATATACTCTCTAGACAATGGTCTTTTATATGGTATATATGGATTTTTACAAAACTGCATATTAAGCGGGTGCAAAAATGCCACCTTGGCACTAGCATAATTATCTGGCACAGTGTTTTATATATTATATCTTCTTTAAAATTATATTATATCTAATATACGTACCCGGTTTACTTTTCACATGATCTCAAATGGGGTGTTAAGAAATGCAATTTTCTACATATTATTTTTACATTCATAAAGTACGTAAAAAAGAAAAATTAAATCAATTATAAAGTGATAATGGATCTTGCACAAAAAGACACTCCTTAATCATTTATTGGTTCTTGACCTTAATTTAATGAATTGTATGGTCCCCTGTATCCTACTATGCTACGCGAGGCCTTTTGTAAATGAGCTAGGAAACTACAAGCTTGCAGACATTTGAAGGAGCATCTAATTCAACTTATTTTTTTTATATAAATTATTGCATTCTTCTTCATTAATTTTCTCAAAATTGATATCTAATCGCAAGTTTCTTATGAAAACAGCTTAATGATACCAAATAGATTAACACATTTACATAAGAAAATCGACATAGAATATTCAGAAAAAAGAGATTTTTTTTCAAAATTGTAAATATTGGCTTATTTTGATGGTTGGGAAATGGAAAATATTATTTTCAACTGACAATCCCAATCATGGTCTAATGGCTAGCAGTTATCGTTAGGAATATTTTGTCAGAGCGATATTGGACATTTCAGAACAATTTGGGTAATGCGGAGTCGCTGGTTTACACACAATCACAACCACAAGAATAGCATACTCCAACCTACTGATATGTTTTTACCGGCATTTCTAACAGTCGATTTCCGAGATGTCGTTTCGTTTAGCAAATCTTTAAAATTGTTTAATATGTCACGTAATTACGGACAATTTGACGCTTTAGAGGTAAGTTCGGAAGACATTTTCATGTTCGATTCTTTCAGCGTCACTTATCATCGGTTGAATTTGTCTTTTAGCAAAGCAAAAAAAAAAAAATAATAATAATAAATAAAAAAAACAACAAACAAACATCCCCCAAGAACTCAGAGAAATAAGAACATACATGTACTACATGATATTTTGGCGATATTTATACAGTAATGGGATCCCTTCTTGCGCGGATCCAGAAATTCCATCACCCCTAGATCCGCGCATGCCCTTTATTGCAATCTCCTCTTGACGATGAAGCACTTGCAAAAGTTGTTAAGTCAATTTGAAAGAAGTCCCTTTTTATAACATGTAAAATTAATAATAATGTTTAACGCATCTCTTATAAGAGATAATACATCCGTATATATTTTTGATAGGAATATGTAACTGTTATGTCTTGCAACTTGACTAGTACTCGACCAATTAATGATTCTCCAACACTACAGAATGTCTGGTATAGATGCATTTAACAATTGCAAATTCCAAAGAAAGTGGGCTGTAAACAAATCAATTTGAAAGCATTTTAGTGGGACAATCAATAAATAAACACCAATTTGGATATACCAGCAATAAGAGGTTCACTAAAAACTGTAGGAAACTCACTTAAGTGTCAAGAGCGAATTTTTCATAAGTCTCTTGATTAAAGTGTTCACCAATTACAAGCCCCACTTACTGTATCATGAGAAGGCAGTGCGGTTTATGTTTTAACACTAATTCAAATTGTTGCCTCTTATGAATAAATGGTACATTGTGTAATACAATTTTGAAAAAAAAAAGAACTACATGTAGGAGAAAAGCACACAGTAAGGGCACACTAGTATAACTTAAGCCGTATAAGCCATGTTTAGTACTTATTACTACATGTATAATAAGGCAATGTTTTTCGATCTGAATTATACAATTATTGCTTTTTTATTCAAGTGAACTTATTTATGATAATATGTATTTTTGAATTTATCAGTAACTGTTATTTGATTTAGTATTTCAGTTCATATTTTGTTAAACTGCCATAGAATGTGCCTTTTTAATGGACATATTGTTATCTCCTATTTTCAACAAGCATTCTGATAGTAATTCAGAAGCAACCTCTTATTTTAAAACAACGCATTGTCGTTTTATGTACAAAATAGGTCTTAAGAAAATACGTAGACTGCTTGTTTTTGTTAATATAATAAATGGACGAACCCGACTGGTAAGAAAACACGAGTCGTTTATAATTAATTTTTTCATCATCTGTGGGTTCATCTGGATCCATTTGGGTAACTCGGTGCACCGGCGTGGCACTAACCCGATCATGACCGATAGTTTTTCAAAAAATTAATAAATTTTACACCTGATGATAAAAAGTAACAAAAGTCGGTGCTGTGTTGGATAGAATGGTACAGTAGGATTTGCACAATAAAGTTCCGTCTTCCCTTTATTGATTGGGGACCACAAATCGAAGTGAAACGCATTGGTGAGGACGAGAACCAGACTATCTTTATTGGAACAATGATCGAGTGCAGCTCTAACCCGATCGCAAACCAGAGTAACATTTAAATATTAATTACGTAAATACCTGTTGATTAATAGTAAAAAAAAATATCAAACTTTATTTTTAAGAGATCATTACGAAGCTACACAAGAAGTTTCGATTCGCCAAACCACAACAAAAAAATGTCTGGAAAACGAACAGGGGACAGAATGACTTACAGATCGCGATAAAGACTATAGCATCGTCCCCCACCCCCCAGGGACTACATGTAATAAGAGGGTGGGTGTGTCTTGTAGGGCAGTCCTTCTATCACTAGTACATATACTTTTTGCTAAAAAAAAATATCAATTAAAAATCAAATCGTGTTTCAACCATGTTCCTCAAACTTCAAACTCTTCTTCCTTTTGAATAATTTGTTATCAAACTTGAATTAACTAACCTTCATGTTTTACTGATTTCTGTTTTTTAAATATAATAAAATGTGCTTAACTTCAATGAACTATTATTCAATGCACGATATAACAAAATCGTGTTTTAGCATTTCGTTCATTTGAATACAAATTTAGTACCTGATGCACATAGATTGTTAAGATATACTCTTAGTTGTATTTTAAAACTGATCACATTTTATTGTTTAATATTGGAGTATTTAGATTGTTCAATGATTTATGATTTTCCTGAAGAATTCCTGATTACTACACTATGATCATTCAAACTTATATATAGGAAATGTAAAATTCAAAGGTCGAAAACGGACAAAGTAAATAAATTTTAATACAAATATATTAGGCAATTAATTTTATATGCAACATTTTAACAAACTGGTTAGATTTCAGTCCGTAAATAAAAACCATTTTTTATAAAATCCAAATTGTCAATAGTTTATTTCGTTTATCAATACGCTCACGTGAAAATAATGTTAGCTACATTTATCTTAAATAGAATTTTCAACAACTTGTTTATCTGTTTAAACACGTAAAAATAAATGTCCGGTAAAGAAGATATAACGCGTACAAGAATAAATTAGTTCCTGGTGATTCATGTTATGATTTGGATTCTTTATGTTCATAAATGTTGTGCTTGATGTAAATAGGTATTAGGACAAAATATGATGCCCGTTGCATATTTAAAAAAAATTATACAATTAAATGTATCATGCAAATTTAATGCCACAGAAGTGTTTGTGTCGTACATTTGATATATTCAAATTCCATCTAATCCTAATAATTTTTAAATGTATACGTTCCAGAGGGAAGTTAGGGGTACGGAAGAAGGACCTAGACTCCACCCCTGAAAAAACTGGATCCGCGCTTGTATGAAATTCAAGACCATCATTAGCAGTCAAAGACTGGTCCATTACAAATGTGATACTTTTTTTTAGTTTTATACAAATAATTAATAGTGCAGTATGATACAAAATAATACCTCTCATGTAATGAAGTGCACAAGTTGTGTTAATAGTACATTCATCAATATGTCACTGTACAATTGCCACATCTATACATGATTTCTTATTTTGTTGCTGGCTAGAGATACATCTGTGGGTTTTTCGATGTGATTTTAATTACGATATCATTGTGTAGAAGCCATTCATATGTGTACGTGAAACAGTGTGTAAATACATTTGCTGATAAACTGGGTCTGATAAGACTTTTGAGTATCACGCAGGTCCACTGCTTACAACCAAAAGGCATCAACATGAAGACTGTGATTATCTTAATGGCAGTTATTATTCCAATGATACATGTAAGTATTGCAAAAATATTAAACATGACGCATCGGTCATTTTATATTCATAAATTAACAATTCTCTAAGGAATCAATTTGTAAATAAGATTGAACAGCTTGAAATTCATGTAACAGACGTAACAGTGGCTCTAATGGAAAGATAGTAGGGCCTATAAAAGAGTCTAAGTAAATAGAAAATACCTTATACCGGTAATTATCCAATTCTAATACAGTAACTAGTTAGGCATAGATTTTTGACAATTAGCCTGCTCTGATCGGTAAATGTTTTTATCTCAAGACCCGATCTATTTCCATTAATTTAATTACTATCTAACATAAATTGTTATAAATGTTCAGCATATAATGAAAAGATTGTAATTTATCTCTTGCGCTCTGTTGAAAATAAAAAAGAAAATTAAGAGTATGAAAAGGGGGCGTGGTCAAAACATTGTATTCTGATACATTTGTTTTTTTAGGCATTTGCCCAGAGGATGTGTAACACGGGGTCCGAATGTGACGCAGACGAGTGCTGTGTGTCCAACAACCCTCCCCGTGGACGCAGATTCCTGGACACCCACAGTCACCTTGGACACTGTGTTCCAATGGGAACGGACGGGTCTAGTAAGACTGTAATATACTCCATTAACTCTACGACAGTGATCTCTTATTAGTTTGTAATAGCCTATTATCAATCTAATATTATACAAAATTCCTCAAACATCTATGACTCACTTATCCGGAGTCGTGTCGTTTCAATTTTCAATGGAAAAATACATGTACTTGTTTTAAAAGGCTTTTATACATAAAGAATTTTAGCAGAAAGTCTAGTATGTTCAATAAATCTATTGGTCCTGAAAAATAGATTATCTCATTTGTGATTCGTAGAAGTTCTATTTATTTTTTAGTTTACACCCGTTTAAATGAATGTGAAAATATATCAACATGATTGTTTTCTTCTGATTAAGGTAAATTGCACGCGTTTTCTTGGAAAAGTAAGCAAATGAATGCTTACTATTTCCTTCTAAAAAGGATTTGTCAATTGGTTTGTTTTATTTGATTGACATATCTAACATATCTAACTTTGATCTATATACCATTAAACTATCTGAGTAAATGTTATGTTCAGATCATGCATTAAACAATATTTACTCTCTATGTTCTTAACTCACCTGTTACAATTGCAACGTGCTTCCTTGCTCTGACCAAATTTAATTTTATTTAGAACCAGCCGTGTTTTTTCAAGGGTAAACAGTAAGTTAATTTAAAAGTTGAAGCTAGTCCATCCCCAGTGCATATATTACGTTACCTATGGATTGTCTTATTACCTAGGTTGTCTTGTGAGATATTCACATCTTACAACAAGACCGGAAGATGTCGTGTACGCATGCCCATGTAGCAATGGTCTGCATTGTCAAGGCGATGGTTTGTACGAGGTTCCACTCGGAGAAAGAGGTAACCAATCCCCGTCTTATTCCCCTCTTTCCCCTCCTCTGACAACTTACCTTTAAAAAGCCAGCCCCATATAAAGCAAAATCTAGTAATTTCCTTTCTCATTTCTTATATTTTCTTCCATTAAGGTCACTGTACGTCATGAGATTGAAGGAAGCCATCCAATAGTTGAAGGCCTATTAAGAAGACATAGCTCTTTTTGTTTAAAAAAATATGTTATAGTTGATTGTCTTGTTGATAATTGATTATTCATCAATTAATTGATTGATCGAATGATGCATATTTGATTGATTGATTGAGGTTTAATATCTTAAAAAGACTATATAACTAAACCTGAAGGCTACAAATGAATGGGGAAACAAATAAACGTTAAGCTGTAACAGTTATTGAATGATAATATCGTATTTTTTTAATCAGCGCGGAACAACCAATCCTTTAATTTTATAAAATTAAATATGCAATACGTTGGCATCAATACAATACGTGCAATTCATTATTCCCAGGGGCGGATCCAGGATTTGAAGTTAGAGGGGACGCCAGTTTTAGGCAGGGGTTCTGGGGGCCGCCTTGAGACTCCCATTGGGTCCAGGGCAAAGCCCTGGTGGGGGTCCAGGGGGCGAAGCCCCCGGAAGCTCCTGGATTCTAGAGATTTTGTAGGGTAGAAATGAAGTCTTCAAATTTCAAATTTAGACTTTTATGATTATTCTTCTCGTGATTATACTTAAAAGTAATGAAATTATTTATGATTTTAAAGGTTTATAGATTTAATACCTACAGAAATCCCATCAAAACCATCTGCCTTGCAGAAATATAAGAAACATTTCCTTTTATTTATTTTTTTCTTACGAATGGCTGTAAATTAATCAGTTTAAAAAAGTCTACTTCAATGGGACGATGAAAATGAAGTTTAAAAAAAGATAACGATGACAGCTTGTATCATAATAAACTCTGGAAGACTCGTTAAAAACACAAGCAAGTAAAACCAATTACTTAAAGGTGGGTGACTGGTCACATATGAACCCATGGAGAGCGTAACTAAAAGTAACTAAAAAACTGGGCTTTCTATGTACGTTACACCATTGAACCCATGGGTTTTCTTCATACTACACCGTTGAAATTAGTCTTATGTAGAGAAATCCCATGAGTGTCCAAAAAGTTGATAATTAAGACTCGCAAGTTGTACATTTTCTTTGCCAGAAGGAGTATTACTTAACTTTATTTTGACAATTTTAGGGTGGCGCGCGCCGGGTGCGCCCCCCCCCCCTCCTTGAATCCGCCACTGATTCCTCACACTCAAGTTTGCTCAAACTGTGCTAAGGGAGAAATTTACGATTATCGATGATGCTTAGAAATTGAATTACAATTTCCCAAATAAATCTTATGTTATCTGTAATGATTAGTTGCGCAGTTTATTCAATCAAAATGTAATTGTAATGGATGACCTCAAATTGTTATAGACGGTCCTAGTTATACTTTAGACAAAGTATTAAAGTTAATGCGATTTGGTAAAGAAAGTCTATGTGTATCTTAAGTTTGTTTCCGGCATAACATTCCAAAATATCAGCGAATGTTTGAATTTTACGGAATTATATTGTTACATCATTGGGTAAAACCATCATGTTTTGCTTGTTGACTTTGATACACCTTAACAAGGTATCTAAACTATTGTGGCAGTAAACGTCATCTAGTGGTGCTATTTGGTTCCTTGTTCTGCTTAATTTACTGCTTTCTTCCCAGGATGGGAGTATCCTATCGTGAAACCAAGAAACAATAAAATTCTCGAAAATCAATTTCATGGTGAGGATAAAATTTTCTGCTGAAACGGGAAATAAGATTCTTTTATTTAATCTTTAGTACCTTTCATGCTTTAAGAATGGAAGGATTAAGCCGTTCAAACTCAAGCGGTTCTTGTAGAAAAGTTGAAAGGATGGAACTATCTGGTTTTGTAAATAGGTTAGTGCACGTGTATTTAAGTAGCTTAATTTTTCAGACATCAGATACAGACTGCTTTTTGTGTTTCAAAGCAAAAACTGAGGCTTTTAATATTGAAAATGCTTATCTTGATTACCATTTGAAATACACGGAACTACTCAGAATATTATTTTTTACGTATTTGCTCATTTATAATCAAACTGAGTCAGATAATCTCCGGAAACCTCTTGTATATATAGACCATTCAAATTCTTCCTTTTAGATTAAAGCTTCCTTGTGTACACTTAATTTTTTACAATTAAAGTGTCTGGCATTTCGATAAAGCAATCATGCTCAACTGCGATGTAGATTTGAATTCAGAGTCAATGACATGAAGCTGTTCTAAAACACCTGTTTATACACTGGATGTCTTTTTTTAGTTGTGCGTGGCCTGACGAAATGGAGAATCCGGGCCGAGATCTTTCTCCTGTTGAATGTGCTCGCGGGGAGGAGGGTGGTGAAATTGGATCCATCCTTATCATGTCCATTGTGCTGGGGATACTTGTGGTGCCTACTGTTGTGTATGGACAACGGCCGGAGTCCGACCTCGATGCCGTTAATATCGTCACCGGGATCAACGTAACCGTTAGATTGCTGGCGGTGGTGACGCTGGTTGTCGCATTTAGTGCAATTCGCTTCAACATGCAGGAGTGGGTCGACGAAAAGAGCTCCAACATGATAATAAAAACCAAATTAGTATTTATCTGGATTTTCGGATTCGCCAAGATGGTATTCATTGTGATACAAGTCCTGTTCTATCTGAAATGCAGATATCTAATATCATTCGAGTTGACAGAAACTATAATCACTGACTGCTTCACAAGCATCATATTTGTGATCTTACAGCTTGTATTTTTTCAGTATTTTGCGCGTTATACATTTTCAACCAAACCCATCATAAGATATCTTTCCTCTATAATTGCCATTGCAAATTTTATGGATTTTTTCATAGTGCTTACTTTAAGTGTCAACGAAAACAAAGATCTCATCTTCGACAGAAATAAGACAGATATAGAAAACTGCACCGGATATAGCCACAAAACAGTCAACAACATCATGTTTACCACTGAAGCTTTCAAAGCACCAATCGCTCTTCAATTTTCGGCCCTGGCAATATCTCTTGCTTTTAGTATGAAGCCAGATGATGAAAAACTATTTAGTCAGTGCAATATCTTGGGCTTACAATTTTCATGGACGTCTCCGAAGAGGTTGGCAAAGATTATTACAATCATTGTACTTATGAATGTCCCCCTTCTGGTTTGTGCACCATTCAATATTCTAAATCCCGATAGTGAAACCCAATCCCGGATATGGTTGAGTTTAGTGTTTGCACAGAAGACAGCTGCTCTTATTTGCATTTTATCTATTAATTATCTGATGTTCAAGAAACTGAAATTGAGCGTAAAATATGTCAGCGTCAATGCCAATGAATTCATGCTTTTATTGAGTACCATCGGAGTAATGTCTTACATGTCGATGCAGGCGTTTTACCAACATGACGTCGATGGTATTTTGACGTCATTGATTGTCATCAGCCTGCCCTCTAGTTTATACCAGGTCATCATCATCTTATTCGGGAGACGGATGGACCTCATTGGCAATGAAATTTCCGCTGTTCACTCGATTCAGCAACTTGTGCTTATCCTTGGTTGCCAGAACATAGCAGTATGGTTCAATGATTTTCTATACGGCGTTTGGGACATGTCCAATGACCATATACTTCGGCATAGTGTATTCAAGTACATAGCACTCATGTTGTACCCTTTGTTAGCCTACTATAGGTTTCAGTCGGCTATGGAGCTCATGGAGTTGTACCGCCATGTGTCTTGATATACAATATATGCAATTGCTTTGAATAAAAGTTTATGTATAAAAAAAAGATGTGATTGTAAATCAAAAATGAACAACGATTGAGTCTCATGAAAGTAAAACTTACTTCTTATCTTGAATGTTGACCATACCAATCTATCTGTGATAAAGAATAGTATGACGGTCAAACGTCGAATATTAAAAAGGCAGATGGACAAGCATAAAAAAGGTTTTGTCCCAGTTTTTCATTGTATCATTCATGTGAATTAAATGTCGCGTTGGGTACTTCTTAGTAATACAGAAAACACGGAAATTTTTGTTTTGGTTTAAGTTGGTTGTTTCTTTAAATAAATACACTCAGATAGGAAGGGGCTTTGATATAACATCTAAGATAAACAGATTAACAGGTGTGAATATAAGACGTCCGATAGAATATGGCCCCTAACCCAACAATTCTTGCAATATGCTTTGGACTCTGTTCAGTACGTAATATTTTGTGTCATTAATGTATTTACATCTTATTTCACGTTGTATGACGTTGTATTTACATCATATTTCACGTTGTATGACCACTGGTATACACATGTTTATACTCATATTTGTTTGATCTATCAATCGCACATTCATATCTAACGTACATTCTACTGTACTTTCATCGATAATGTTGGAAGGCAATAAACAAGATACATATTGAGCTGTAATATATTCATTTAAACGGAAAAAAAATTGAATAATTTTTGCGGAATTGACGTGTGAATATTGATACCTGCTCTGATTCTACTTTTTAAAAAACTTTATGACTACAGACATTTGTAATCAAGGAAACAGTGGAACCTCGAATGTGTAACGTAGCAACTGACTGCCATGATAACGAATGCTGTGTTTCCAACGTCCGACCGATCGGGAAAAGGCAGACGCGTTACCATGGTCACTGTGTTCCATTAGGAAAAGTCGGAGACGGTATGTAAAGAATATTAAGATTTAAAAAGAAACTAAACGAGTATCACGTGCATGGTTCAATGACCCTCTGAATAAGAGTGGCAACCAATGGTTAAATTTTCTTTGAAAAATAGGCAGATATAAAGGCTCTTTCGAGCAACGTGATGTTTTGCAGGATGTCTTGTGAGGAATGGTAACGCGACCTCCAGACCCATTGAGCTGGTGTTTGCCTGTCCCTGTACACCAGGTTTATATTGTCATGGAGACCACCACTATGACATACCCTTGGGAGAAATTGGTACTTGTGTTTTCTTTTTCGTTTAGTCGTACATTTTTCTGATTTTCAACTTTACAACTATACCTTATCACAATTTCGCATGTTTTCTTTTATTTAGGTCATTGTGCAAATCCATAGATTATGGCTCTGAACCAAGATCCCGGCGTATTTGTTATTTCCCAAAAATGAAAATATTGTTGAAAAAAATACACAAATAAATTAAAAATGAATGACACGGAAGAGAAAAATGCAAAAAAATTATTTTTTTTTAATAAAGAGCTAATGTATGGGTTATGTGTTATTACATAATCTGCACAAGATATTTGATACGTACGCTCTCCTTACAGTGGTTTTATTATTTGCTTAGCTGTAAACCCAAGGTTTTCAAATACAAACTACATACATTACTTTACAAAAAAAAAACCCCAGAGCCTCGGTTACTACCTACTCCATACATTGTTCTGAAAAGATGAAAGTACTGAACATATGGAAAGATTCGATGAAATTCAAAACCATAATTTGAAATACTAGTAAACAAGAAGCAAAGTGCTGAAAACTTCATGAAAGTAAAAAACTATAATGTAGGTAGCCGGAAGGGACATGCAGATTTCTCTAAATTCATAATTAATGAATTTTCCCAAACTTTAAAGACAATTCGTTGTCTGAAAAAAAGTTGTTTTTTCAAATTATGAGAATAGTTTGATTTCGTCTGAACAGATCTGCAAAGCGAGGTTTTACTGCAAACGACGGAAAACGCAAAGACTGATTTTGAAATGTAGTATGAAAATAATGCTCAACTCGAGATCTCCCCTTCCTTCGTCCTTACATGGTTTTCATGATAACACTATATAAAACACGGTATGATAAGGAGGTGTTACAATAAGACTAAACCAGTTCTACACAATATTACTATAATGGCACCGATACGCGCCCTCTGTATTTTGTTAGTATGTTATCACGGAGCTGTGTTTTATGTGAGTACCTTTTACATTTCGACACTGTGGTCCATCGAATGTAAAATAACACATACAAAATGTTTCATTGATGAATATTTATTTCCTCATTACCCTTAATTTTCTCTTTCAAAATGTTAAAAAAACCATTCTTCCTCGTTTTCCCCTTAAGACTGACGCAGCAGCGACAAATAAAGGGTGCAACTCGGCAACGGAATGTCTAGACAATGAGTGCTGTGTTTCCATTTACCAACCAATTGGCAGAAGGCAGCTTCACGGCCATTACAGCGGGCACTGTGTTCCCATGGGTATGGAGGGAGATGGTAAGTAAAGAATAAGGTTGAATTTTTCTGTATGTTTGCTTTTTTAGACCAAGGTCTTATTTCCTAATGAATTTAGAGAAGTTTTCAAAGTATATATTTTTTCGTTTTCAATTCGTTTCCTCTTCCTGCTTTAAAAAAAAATGTAAGAGTGCATAAATGCTAAGTGATCGTACATCACAGTCATCAACATTGTCTGAAAAAAATTAATGATTTACAATTCCAAGAAGGGAAGAATAAATTGTGGAAAGTGTTTAGATCCGGTATTACATGTACCATAACCAGTTAGAATTATTCGTCGAACAGGTTGTCTAGTAAGAACCGGCAATGCCACTACCCGACCCCTTGACGTGGTGTTATCCTGCCCCTGTACCCCCGGGCTCTACTGCCACGGTGATCATCTTTACGTCGTACCACTGGGAGAGCAAGGTACTTCAACATTTCACTGGCTTAAATGATATATAATTTTTTTTATTTATTTTGAAAAATGTCTTGAAAAAAATATTGAACCTTTACTAAATTGACGGAAATCGGAAGATGTAGTTAGTTTTTTGTTGTTTTTTTTTTAAATCTTGATAAAAATTATGAACGTTTAATTTTGCGTGTTTTTTAGGTCACTGCACCAGCCCTTGATGGAATTTGTCAGCTTGTATACTGCATTGTACAAAGTATTTCAAAATATACACACGTATTTCAGTAGTTTCTGCTTGCTTTTGAAGGAAATAAAGCAATGCAGACAACTGTGTATCATTCAATTTGAGTTCATAAATTGTTAGCATTTTATCAAGAGATTTCTAAAATTACATGTACTTTTAAACACTCTCTACTTTTGCTGGACGATAATAAAATGTCCTTATAGGATGAGTCCAATAGATTTGTTTGTTTGATAGATAAGACAATTCAACGTTTCGGTCCGATCCAATTTATATTAAAATTCAAAACCTAACAACCCATCTCATCAATCAAACCTCTTCGAGGTCACACACTATGCGGGTCAACATTAAAGAGGTATTAATCCATGATATGTCAATGTCATTACAAACAAGAGCGGCCATGCTTCAACACATTGCCTTGGATCTGATGCATTGTGCCGTATGAAGGTATTACCACGTGAAATACAAGTCCACTCAAGTGAATATCACATTTTATCGTTGTATGTATAAAGATTATGAAACCAATTTATTGGATTGGTCACCATATGGGGTGTTTCTAGTATCTAGCACCGACCTCCAAAATGAACCGAACTTGGTATGATAAAAAAATTTTAAGACCCAAACTTAAGTTTTTGTATTTACTTATAAAACTATCATAATACTTCAATTTTTCGTAGAGAAATTAAAGAATTTAAGTAAGACTAGTTACTAAACATAAGTGAAACTAGTATGCTGAATACAAAGTTGTGGAGTTCATACATATCCAAAACCATTATCCCGGACTATTTTGCTGTACACTGAAGCTGAATGTTTGGCAGTACGTGGCCTTTTAGGATCATTAAAATCTACATAATAAAGTCCGAACTTCTGCGAGTAGCCACTGGTCCATTCCATATTGTCCATCAAAGCCCAAGCCATGTAGCCTCTGACGTCACATCCGTCTCGTCTAACGGCTGTAATGATTAAATATGAATCCATAATACAATTATTTCTGGAGGACAATCACAATCAATTTAACTATAATTTTCACTATGAGAATTTTAATATTGCTCATTATTGCAACATTTACATATTAGTTAAAATATGTTATATAGATTGTTATTATTTCTAGATAAAGAAGTCGAAAATACAAACTTTGCAGCAGCAGGCATGGTTGACTTACCTTTGAGTACTTCGTTTATGTAAAGAGTATAATATCTAGCCCTAGAGTAGTCCATCATCTCGCCTTTGTCAGAGACGCCATTTTCAGTGACGTAAACGGGAGGGTTGTCATAGCGATCTTTGATCCACTTTAACAGTCTTCGAATTCCCCATGGATTTACACGCAACCAACTGGATTCAGTTCTGGCAAAAGAAGTTCAATTTTATGAATGATTTTCACTGAGTGATTTTACATTAAGAGGGTTGGATGGTGGTGGCCATTTTTGAACTGTATTTATCTTCTTTAAAAGAAGATCTCCTTATAAAGATATAGGAAAATACTCTTTTAAAATGATAGATTTTATAGATTTTTTCTTTACTAAATAATACTTTATAGCTTGACAAACCATATACAAAAATTTAAATAGATCTGGTGAGTTATTTGTTGACCACACAGCCTCCTTAAAAGCCATGTTATTCATGGTTACATTCAGTTACCACCTATAGGTAATAATATGTTTGTTACGTATTCCAGCATGGATCTTCGGATGTGTCGATGTCCTGATCGCTTTCATAGCTATGCCAGTTAATATCACGTATTTCTTCGCGTACAAGATTGGTCGTGTAATGGTTAAGTCCAAGAAAATCAAAAGCACCTTCAAAAACCAAATATGTGATGACAATTAATTTAGTAAGTTTTTTCCCTTTTGTATCTTGAATAATACAGATGATGATTCTGTAAATACCATTGTAGTTTTTATCATATTAGGTTATATGGTATAGTATCTACCTCTATTCTGCTGAATCTCCTCTGGAGTAAATTCTGGCAGTCGAGATTTAGGATACCCTTGTCGTCTACTCTTATCAGCTACTTTCCTTTTCATGACCGATGGGTAATCTCCGTTTCCGAATATAGGATTAGCGAACCACCCAAGTTTGAACTGTAGCGCCCTCTCAGCAGCGTAGCGACTGGTGGTGCTATCTGTCTGGGGTTCCTTCCAATCACAATCCAGAGTGATCCCAACTTGACCTTCAACAGATCATCAATGATATTACACAACTACAGTATTAGATAGTGTAGATTTGGCATTTACAGTTTATGCATCTTTTTTTCTGTTACCTAGTTGTCTCTATTTCTACAAAATATGCTTAATTTAATACAATGTCATGCATTTCTTCTTTTAAATCACTATACTCAAGAAAGTATAGAGAGATGATGAAAATTGATACTTAACGCACCTTGCTGAAGGGTCTTGAATGACATTTCATAAGTGCGATATGCTCGGGTATGGGATTTTATGATGTTGTGGGCTACTTCATACACTCCCGTATCGGCACTGCTTACTCCAGGGGCAAAAACTCCGATTCCGTAACCCAACCAAGACACAACGAAAGCTTCATTGAATGTAATCCAAAGTTTTACCTAAGTGTTAGGGAAACATTTCAATACAGAGTTTTACCTAATCATTATGGGAAAACAAACTTTTGTATACACAATGTGTAGCATAAGAATCAGCGCCTATTCTGAAGAAAATACCTGTATTTTCTAATCTGTCGTAAAAATGCCATAACTATTATTGTTCATCATTTAGGCTATCTCATATTACATTATTATTATCTTACCCGATCACCAAAGGAAGAAAAACAAAGTCTGGCATAGTCGTTGAAGTACTCAATTATTTTGTCGTTCTGCCATCCTCCAATGTCTTGCAGAGCTTGCGGCAGGTCCCAATGGTATAAGGTAACCATAGGCTGAATGTTGTTGGCTAGTAGCTCATTGATAAGATTATTGTAATATTCGATGCCCTTGCTGTTGATGGTACGAAGTGTCCCATCCGCCATTACCCGACTCCAAGCAATAGAAAAACGATAATGAGAGACTCCTAAACTGACAAGCATTTGGACATCATCTTTATATTTATGGTAACTGTCACAGGCAACGTCTCCAGTCTGTTGGTTGTAATTCCATCCTTTATGTGATCGTACGTCCCAGATACTGGGCCCTTTCCCTGTGCAAATATTGTTAAATAAAACACTACATAGACCAAGACAAAAGGAAACAAACAAATTTCAAATTTATTATATAAAACGAACCATCAGCGTTCCATCCACCCTCTATTTGATAAGCCGAAGTGGCAACACCCCACGCGAAACCATGTGGAAACTGGCCTTTTATAAAATCATCACGGTCCTCCAAATCTGCGTTATAGTTGCAACAATAAATGTGCATTCAGACATGCAGTAGCATTGTGTTGTATGTTGAATTCAAGCAATCGTTTTACTATCAAGAAACTTCTCAAATGGACACTGACAGTTGAAAACTATTTAATTTAATGTTGACTACTAGTACACACCTTGCTTGATGTAATTTGCCGCGTCAAAAGTCTTCCATGTTGTTGGGAATCCATTATGGGTGATAACGTCTCTGTAGAAATTAGCCGACGCTTTCGGTGTTCGATCGCGACCGTCTCTTTCGAAGTCCACTTTATAGATTCCATATTTCTTTGTATAGCCTGCGCCCCACTCAAAGTTGTCGATTAGAGACCAAACAAAATATCCCCTTACATCCACATGATCCAACTTAAAGGCTGAAAAATATGTATTTAAAAATGTTTTAAACTTCTGAATCAGTGTCTATCAATTTATCTTCAAATTTTCAATGATAATTTTAATGAAATAAACAAGAATTCAAAATCGATAGCGTTACCTTGAAGAACCTGGTCGATGTAGTTTTTGAGAAAATTCACCCTTGTCTCGTCCAGAATAGTTCCACAGTCACCTACCCCGTTTTCTGTGACGTATACGACAGGATTTCCATACGTAGAACTGATGTACTTCAAAAGTTCTCTCATTCCTTCTGGGTAGATCTTTTTCTCACTTGGTCTGAATTAAATTACAGACGTAAGATTATCAACGGAAAACAATGGATAGAAACATACCGGTTTAATAAGTGTTTGAATAAAATTTTCATTACCTTCTATTTTCTTGAATTTTTTTTGGTCTATGAATAAAATATTCAGTAGCCTTAAATTCATTTTTTTTTAGGTTTTATAGTGTTTGGATATACTGGTATTTTTTGTAGCTTAAAGACAACCATGATATGATTCTTTTTACCCGTCCCATGTTGGATCGAATGACTCCCTAACACCCAGATCCTTGGAATAGCTCTCACCAGCGTCCATTAAAGGGCTGTCTTCAACGAGTTTCGTTGTGTAATGGTTTATTCCAAAGAAATCGGATGACCCTATGTGCAAAATAAATTTGTATAGATTCATGAAAATAGAATACTGCTTATAGATAAGCACCCAATAAACATTTATTATTTTTTCTTCATAATTCGACAAGAAATGAGTCCATGCCTCGGTTATCGATTATCTCTTGAGATGTAAAACTTGGAAGTCGACTTCCTGCTCTTGTTTTCATCACTTCCGGATAATCTCCATTTCCAAATATTGGGCCAGCAAACCAACCAAGCATGAACTGTTTCGCTCGGTCTGCTGCCTGTCTATCTTCAAGTGAGTTTGTCTTTGGTATTTTCCAGTCCGAGTTCAGCGCTATTCCTATTTTACCTCCCTGAGATGGAGCATATGACCGCTTGTACAGCTTATAGACCCTTACGTGAGCAAGAATCAAATTTCGGCCCACTGCATAGGGTTTGGTTCCGGGTTCTTTTATTCCCGGAGCTTGACTTCCGGTTCCATATCCGTACCAAGCTATGTCATAAGGTTCGTTTATTGTTATCCACATCTTCACCTTTACAAACAATCAGTTGCGAGTTAAACTTTTTAAAACTGTCATAGAATTAAATATTATAAAAAGATAAAGTTTCTTAATTGGAAAGATGCAGTATACCTGAGGTCCAAGTTCTTTAAACATTAATTCGGAGTACTGCTCAAAATAAGTAACAACGGAGCTACTCTCCCATCCACCTAAATAAAATCAAATAAGAATTAATTTTCTTTAAAAGGTTACATTTTTAACATAATTATACAAAAAGAAAAAATAGAATCAGATTCTATAAATATTGAATTATAATAATTATGAGTTGCTTTACCCATATCTTGAAGTTTTTGAGGCAGGTCCCAGTGGTATAGGGTAACAACAGGCTCGATGTTGTTGTTTTTCAATTCTTGTACCAAGTTCTTGTAGAATTGAATACCCTCTTCGTTTCTTGATGCCAGCGTTCCATTGGACAAGACTCGGCTCCACGATATCGAAAATCGGTAATACTTCACCTAAGGTGCAAATCAACACAAAAAAAATCAAATCAGTTTTCGTATCAGATATTTTAAGTAAAGAAAGCTTGAGTAAACAAAGTGACATTGATATAACGAATTTATAGGAGAATTGAACAGATCTTCAGTGTCTTGGTCTAAATTTACTGGTTTCAAAGATTCAAAGGGGTGAACGTATTTTTTTTTCTGTTTACCCCTAGTTGTTTAAGCAGCTGAACGTCTTCTCTATATTTTTTGTAGGATTCGCTAGCTTTGTCTCCGTTTGATCCGTCCACAATTTTCCCGGGAGTTTTGGAAAACGTGTCCCAGATACTTGGTCCGCGTCCTTTAATACGAAAGAAACATTAAGACAACAATTACATGTATTGATCCCACTTCAATTCATAATGAATTTACAAATTGTAAAGATGGCAATATCCCCGTCTTGATGCACTAACGATTATACTGAAATTACTAGTAGTAGAAATGACAAATATACACAAGGAACACATTCACACCAGTATCAAAGAGGCGTTTTATTTACAATAAACAGCACAGCCATACATTGGTTGATAAAAAAAGAAATTGCGACATATAAAAGTATCGATGCCAAAATGTAACCGCTAGTTCCACGCTGCAGAATATCAGGATTCGCTTAGTTAATGACACGTACAAAAATCCACTTTCATTATTTTAATAGAAAAACAAACCTTGTACATTTTACTATCAATAATAGATTTTCATCGTCTGGAACGTTTTTGTAATTTAATTTTAATTACGCATAGATACAAAAATTATGTTTATCAAGTAGTACCCTGACTATTATAATATTTCTTAATTACAATCCGTTAAAGAGTTAAAAAAAAATGTATAAATCATTCTGAAATATAACGCGCATTTAGATTGGAACATATTATTTTTGATCTGAATAAAACAAAAATCTTTCGGTCAGCATTATTCATATTGACTAACTGCGCATTAGGAAAGGTTTTTTCTGAAATCATTTTTGAAGCATTTAAGAGGTATTTAGAAATTTTCAATATCATCTTTATAATTTTAGGTATCATAAAATCTGTACAGCTACAATATAATTATACAAGTCTTGTGTCAATTTTTTTCTGCAATGTAATATATATCATCTCAGTTACCTTGATCGTTCCAAGACCCTTCTGTCTGGTACGCCGAAGTGGAAACACCCCAAGCAAAATTATTTGGGAATTGTCCATAGTAAAATGCTAATGTCCTCTGGACACATAAAACAAGGAAAGCTGTAAGAACTCCGCGCAAAGCTGCCATGTTTTGGGGGATAGAACCTTCAAACAACTCCAAGATACTCACGAGGTAAAAAACGTGCGACTGACAGACCTGGTACCCGGTTACTAAACCATCTACTTGAATTATAAAATCAAGAAGAAAAAAGAATCCGCAAACCGACGCAAGTTTTTATCTTTCCAGTTTTTGGTAGGTCAATAAATGAAACAGTACTACTCAAAGACTGCTGAAAAGTCAAACTTTAAATCCCCGGAGAATCTTATCTCTACTGGCAAGCCACGCCTTTTCTTAAGATTTTCTCCATTTTAACCTTTACAATAAGGGCTTTTACCTTACAAGAGAAGATTCCCTTGCTGTTACTTTACCTACCGCGCGACGAAGGAAACAGTCACAGATTTACAAACCAAGAAATATTGAAGGAGTAGCGTTTTTTTTTAGATATTGAAATGTTACTTTGATTTGGAGAACATCATTTACAGATCATGTTGCTAGCCGTGACAGGAATTGGACTTTTGATGTCTTTACAATGTTTAACAAGAGGTAAGGAAATCTTGATAGAACAATACGGTTTACTGGCGCAGTATTATTATGTATTAAGACGTTCTATGTAGAGAAAATTTTAGTTATAACTAGAAAATGCAAAAGATACCAAATATCACGTATATTTATTTGTAATTCAAATATAATCGCCTTAAATCGGTTTCACATACATCGGTTTACGTAATTTTTTGTATGGTTATCATTGTGCATTTAGATGAAAATGTGTGTTTAAAATAAAAACAAGTCCCATGAGGTCGTTAAGAAACGCCTGATTTGATTTGAACATATTTTATTGTGTAATTACACAAGAGGATTGGAAACAAGTTCTTTCAACTTACGTGTTCCTCTCCTAATGATAATACATACAATATACACAATTGTCATTTTGTTATTACATGTTACTTATAGTTATTAACTTTATAATAATTATATCCATAAATATGCATTTACAAAGTATTTGCGAATGTTCAGTAAATAGTGTTGATATACAGTATAAAATAGCAAACACAAGAAACAATTAATTATTAAATCTTCCAGACTCTCTTATAAAGTTTTGAACTGCTGAAAAAATAAAGCAGTTTGTATTATAAGACAAATTGTCACTACCCCAAAGAAGCAAATGTGAATTAATTAAGATTGTTTCTTCAAGCCCATTAAAAAGTGTTTCAAATAGATTGTTTCTAGCATTTATATAACTCTTGCACACAAAGAAAAAGTGATAAACATCCTCCTTTTGACCACAAATACAATTAGGTGATTCAATAATGTTTCTTCTGTACAGATCATAATTCAAAATACAGCTGTGTCTCAATTTGGTATGCAAAATATTAATAGTGCGTTTACCGAATGAAAAATATTTAGGAGGTTGAGGAATACTTTCAGTAATATTTTTCTTGAATATGTTGAGAGACGTTGCTTCTCTAACTTCTAAATTGAGAGAATTCCATTTCCGAATAGTGTCAGGTACAAAAGATTTTTTATACAGTTCTAATCTGCTGATTGGAACAATATAATTTTCGCTATTTCTTGTGTGATATTTTGAGACATTTTTTGTTACAGGAGGAATAATGTTGCTCAAGTACTCAGGTACTTGATTTGTATGAATTTTAAACATTGTTATTAATTTAGCCTTATTACGTCGACTGACAAGAGGTTCCCAGCCAGTTTCTGTATAGAGAGATTCTATAGATGCTAAAATGGGTAACCCAGTAACTATCCTTGCAGCACTTAATTGAACTTTTTCTAATCTCTCCATGTCGAACATATTACAACCGTCCCATACTACAGAAGCATATTCAAGAACTGGTCTAATAAATGTGATATACATTTTTGATAAATTAGTTCTACTTAGAGTAAACTTTAGTTTTTTCAAAAGTCCTAATTTTTTATATGCACTATTTACTATATTATTAATATATTGAGACCAACTTAAGTCGTTAGAAAAAAGTAAACCAAGATGTCTGTGGGTTGAAACACAGTCCAATTGACAGCCTTGAAAAAATAATCTTGGAAATTCTTCTACATGTTTCTTTGTGAAAAAAACAGCTTTTGTTTTGGACGGATTAAATTTCAATAACCACTTGTCAGACCAGTCGCTGAGAATTTCAGATCATGGTTCAATACAATTTCAATGTTTTTAGTATATAAATCACAATGCTGTAATGAATTATCAACAGCATAAAGTCTACAGAATGATAACATATTCGTTGCTACATCATTAATGTAAATAAGAAACAATAATGGTCCTAATACTGACCCTTGAGGAACACCAGCATTGATACATAACGTTGATGACAACTTGTTTTTGTACATGACCCTTTGTGTTCTATTACTTAAATAACTGTTAAACGATTGTAAAAGATGTCCACTTATACCATAAGTTTGAAGTTTAAAAATTAAAGCTTCGTGCCACACCCTGTCAAAAGCTTTCGACAGATCACAAAAAATCATACAACACATTTTCCCATCTTCTATACTTTTGACAATGCTGTGATATGTTTCTAATAGTTGGAATACCGTGGAATGGCCAGGCAAAAAACCTGCCTGGTATTTATAGAATAAATTATTTTCGTTAAAAAAATTGTAAACATGTTTAAAAATTATTCTTTCCATAATTTTGCTGACACAGCTTAGCAGGGACACCGGTCTGTAGTTACTTGCAACAGATGGATCATCTTTTTTAAAGAGTGGTAAAACATGAGCTATTTTCCAATCATTTGGAAATGAATTTTCTACAAGTGATTTGTTAAAAAGCATACATAAAGGTTTTGAAATGGAAAATTTTGTATATTTCAACATTCTATGACTTATATTATCCGGGCCAATAGCCTTATTAACAAGCAAGATTGATATAATGTCAAAAACTTCTTGAACCTCTATGTGAATGTCTGAAATATTTTTATTACACATATAGTATAAATTGGGTAATGTACGATTCGCAGATTCAATATTTGAAATTGATGAAAAATATTTATTCAAAGTTTCTATTTTATCAATTTCTGAGAAAGCTAATTTAAATCGTCCATTTTCAAGAAATTGCAATGGGGGTATTTCAGTTGTTGCTTTAACATGGAATAAATCTTTCATCAATTTCCAATATATTTTACCATTCCTACTACTGTCATGCAATGCAGATTCAATATTATCGTAATAAATAGCTATAGCGTATTTTTTCATATTGTTTACTTTATTGCGTACGTGTCGAAATTTTGTCCAGTCGGCATCGTTATTGAAACGCCTTGATAATTAAAGAGGACATCCGGTAATTCCTACATTTAATTTTTCTTAACATTTTGACCATTTTATAGAAAAGTTATATAACGCTTGGTGGTATATTATTCAAGATTTAAGTCAAATACTTTGAAATGTAATTTAACACTTTCAAATACATTCATAATTTTGTCAACTACTTGCAATTGCAAAAAAAAAAAAAAAAAAAAAAAGATTTTTCAAACGAAGTAACTACTCTCAATTACTTTGACAAATGTAGTTAAATACATTGTAATTACTTTATTAGTTTCATTTAAAAGATCTTCTAAAATTTTCTATCGAGCTTATATTCGGTATTTTTGTCCTTGGAATTCACACATTTTACAAAATTATACCTTTACCAATTGCCTTAGGCAGTGTGTCATGCTGTATACTAGTAAACAAATTAAACATTATGAGACATTTAATTATTGCACAAATACAAGCCCATGCCCGGCAGGTATACAAACTATGCATCATTATAAGATGCACCATTATAAGACACTTCTTTTTAACTTTCAACTAGGGAAAGAAAGTGAAATGTAATTGAAAAGTAATTGAAAATACATGGCATTTTTGGGAATGTATTAAAATACATTCAACTACTTGTAATTGAAGACAGAATCAATTACAGATTACTTTCAATTACTTTGAAAAATGTAATAAGCTACGCTAAATTATAATTACTCTTTTCAATTACCCTTTGATGGCAGTTTTGCAATTTGACAAGTTGTTGTGGATAGGTTATCAATGACATCGTTATCTCTGTGTACGCAATTATGTTTAATGCTTGAGTACAGATGTTTGTAGCAAAATTTTACATGACTGTATATTTTGGTGAACTGTGAAAAATAGCAATTGTTGATAAATTGATATGCAAAATGTTAAAAAAAAAATTGAAGGGCGAAATAAGAAATCAACATTGTGATAATCTACAAATAATTCTTTACTGTTTACCATACATTCACTTGACCCCGAAGAATGGTTATCGAAATGTTAACCCTGTTTACCTTATTGACATGTGTTCAAACTGAATATCTATTTCATCTAAAACAAGGACTTTTGTATATAAATGAGTATTACTCAAACTTTATGCAGCTCAACTGTTGTCGGACGGAGGGACGTACTACGGCAAGTTTCCAAGCGACTTTGCGTGGAGCGCGGCGACTGCGGCCTATCAAATCGAGGGGGCGTGGAACGAGGACGGTAGGTCTCCTTAAACAATAATTATAATGATGTCAAGGTCGTAATATATTTGATTCATTTATTTTCCTGTGATAAAATTCCAACAAACAATTGACCAATTGTTTATTTAATAGTTTATAGACTGAACATTTAACAACTATTCCCTCCATCATGAAACATGTATATAACCCCATCCCCACCCCAACCACCTCCCAACAATTAAAACGCACAAAAAGCCCTAATTGAATTGATATGAAAAAGAGCAATAATAAGGAAATTGTCTCTTTAAAATTGACCTTTTTTTCTATCGAGACAGGTAGAGGGCCAAGCATTTGGGACACATACTCGCACGTCAAGGGAAATATCGAAAACAACGACACGGGAGATGTAGCATGTGACAGTTATCATAATTACATGAAGGATATAGAACTACTCAAAGAATTAGGGGTAAAGAAATCTTTTTGTTATCTCATTGTTTAATCTAATTGAGAACAGTTTTTACCTGGAACAACCTTACAGATCTAAATTACAATTTTAGTATTTACAATTTGTATTTGTAATACAATCTAACAGTGTACTGTTATTGTAAGGAAAATTAATTAGCATATTTTGCTTTTCATAGAATATACATGCAATCATACTATAAGATATATGAATCTTTTAAAATTCCTTACTTTCATTGAAAAAGTGCAAATTACATTAAAAAAAAAATGCTTATTACTAATAAGATACCTTTTCGCAGGTTTCCCACTATAGGTTCTCCATATCCTGGTCACGGATATATCCCCTGGGGACCACAGAGATGCTGAACCCTCGAGGAGTGGACTACTACCACAGACTGATAGACGCCCTCAAAGCCAACAACATTGAGCCCATGGTGACCCTCTACCACTGGGACCTACCCCAGGCTCTGGAAGATGTCGGCGGGTGGCTAAACGAGTCCACTGTTGACCATTTTCAAAGCTACACCGATCTCTGTTTCAAGGAATATGGTGAAAAGGTTTGGTTTTTCAATGTCTTAAAGTTTCTTTTTTTTCAACATAACGAAAAAGCTTAGTGAATTCATAATATGTTTTAAATATTTTGCTATAATATGCAGTATAGAAGTGACTCTTCCAACAGGTTAAAATTTGGATAACGTTCAACGAACCTTGGATAATTGCCTGGAGAGGATATGGCACTGGAGACTTTGCGCCCGGTAAAAAAAATAGTCCCGGAACTTATCCGTACATAGCTGGTCATAACCTTATAAAAGCACACGCCAAGACCTACAGATCTTACCAAAAGAATTACGGTGCACAAAAAGGTATCATAGAGTTAACTATGACCATTTAACTTAACCTAACTACTGAATTGTGTTTATACTGAGTATATTTAAATAAAGGTACCAAAAACCCAATTTTGCTATTTTTAACACCTGTAGGAAAAGTTGGGATCGTGTTGAACATCCATTGGGCTCAACCTAAGAACCCGGATGACGCTAGTCACGTGGAAGCCTCTGAGAGAATGATGCAGTTTGACTTCGGATGGTTTGCCAATCCGTTATTTGTAAACGGTTCCTATCCAGGTGTCATGGTAGAGAATGTCGAAAAGAGAAGTATAGCCCAAGGTTACAAAGAATCAAGACTTCCAAAATTCACCTCACTTGAACAGCAAGAGATCAATGGTAATTAGCATGTTAGCTTTGCAGAAGAATATTATGAACGATTATTATACATTTTTGCACTTATGTTACGATTTTTTTATTCCTAGGGTCGGCAGACTTTGTTGGGATAAACTTCTACACCTCGTCCCAAGTATTTCCATCCAAATTTCCTGTAAATGACGTAAGTTACAGCACAGACAAAGAAGCAGATTTTGATCTAGATCCAAGCTGGCCAAGGTAATGATTGCTTACTCTTCAAGATTTTCGCTTTGCTATGACTTTTAAAGTAATACGTGTGATTCTATTTAATTACGAAACTATACAGTTCACCTGTTACTGTTGTTATAGGTCTGGATCGAGTTGGTTGAGGGTCACTCCATTTGCAATAAGAAAACAGTTAAAATGGATCAAAGATCGTTATAACAATATCCCCATGTACGTCACAGAGAATGGAGTGTCCGATAGAAACGGTTCATTGTTAGACACATATAGAATCAGCTATTATAGAGCTTACATCAACGAAGTCCTTAAAGGTACCTTCAACCTACAATTTAATATGTTGAAGAAAATTAGTAACTATTCTTATTAACAACATCAAAGAAACGATGTTATACTTTTGCATTTAACTTCTACATGTATTAAACTTTGCATGTATGAGTATCAAAATACATTATCAATACATATGACTGTACTTTTAAATGAACAATATTCTGCTTGATTCTAACAATTATGATTATGTTGATAGCCATAAGATTGGATGGTTGCAACGTGTTGGGATACACGGCATGGTCTCTTATTGACAACTTTGAATGGAACAGTGGCTATTCCGAAAAATTTGGACTATACCATGTAGATTTCAATGATCCCGGTAGAAAACGCACCCCAAAGGCGTCTGCGAGATTCTACAAGCAAATTATAGCAGACAATGGCTTCAGTCATGGATACACTGGAATAGGTGGGCGTGGCACTGCCCCTGAACACGAGGATGGGATCTATTACGACACGTTTCCGGATGGGTTTGTCTGGAGTTCGGCTACTGCGGCCTATCAGGTGGAGGGGGCATGGAACGAAGACGGTATGGAAACTTATAATTTCTCTTGAAGAAAAAACGTGAATGTGATAAAATATGATATCAAGTTTATCTACATTTTGTTAATACTAATAAATGGAAATATTTCATTACTTTTAGGGTGAAACATTGTGTGACGTGAAGTACGAATATGTTCCTCATAAATATATATCGTATTTGACATAATATATGTTATTTTTTAGAAGAAAAAAACCACCCATGTTTTAAGAATGTACGTTGTACATATTTTTAATTTGTTTTTTTTAATTTTCGTTCACTTGTGAAAAGTATACATCTTAAATGTTACGACAAACATTTGCCAGCTTGGCAGACTTTTATGACAAACATATACAATTAGCAGAATCAAGATTTATTTTGGCAAAAAATGAATATGGAAAAAATGATTTACGAATGTAGGTCAAGCGCCCAATGACAAATAGCCATGGATATGATGCTATTTTGTAGATTTATCGTATCCCGTGGTCTCCACAGCTGCGCAATTTGCTCTTTGTAACGACAAGCTTGTTCAAACATTTCGCAGTGAAGATGGTCCCATATATTAATCTCATTGACATTTTTTTTACCTTCTCTCCTGGAGAAACTAAATAATCTAACTTTCAAAACGCCAAAGTGTACCCTAAGTGTATTTGCGCATTCTAACGTTATATATATTTTGAAGTCTGTATCTTCGAAACAAACATTTTATAGATCACTGGGTGAAAAGTTCTTGCCAAAGCAAAAATTAGTCATTAGTGCAAATAAACTTTGCATATATATGTATATGTGGTATGTAAACCACCACATTAACATGCATGTAAGCCATTTTGACCAAAACAATTTCTTTAAGGAAGATTTGCCTAGTATATTCAACAACATTCATTTTTAATTTCTTCTTTAAGAATCGAGCATGTAGCATCGTTTTTGAAATGATGGCCAAACTCATCCGAAATCTCGACAAGAAAAAAAAACATTTTTAAAAAACCCCAACAAATTCGTCAATCTTCAAAATCCTAGTGCGTAATACCTACATTAATGTAAAACCTCAATTTTAATGTTAATTTCAATCCAAATGTTTTATTTGCTCCCCAAAAATAGGGGGGGGGCGCAACTCCTTTATTAAACAGTTTTCTATATGTAAATGTAAGAAAAATGTTTTCTGCGAGAAAAAGTGTTGGTGTGGGGGTGAGGGGTGGGGGGCTAGGACGCAAAATGAAGCAAATCTATGGTTAATGGAATTACATGGTGCATATATTATATTTTTCGCTTTGAGGGCGACTTATGATACTTGTCTCAAGGTTTCAGAAAAGCCTGTAATGGTTTGTCTCCCGATGCCGAAGGAAATTTGATGTTGTCATGACATTTTTGATTAACTCGGTTATTCATAATTAGATATGATTGCACGCGAGAGAGATTTTTTTCGGTGCGGCATAATTGTTTCCGATGGGGGAAAGGGTGCAATATAACTTGTTATGCAGTTGGTATTATTAAGAAATAACTAAAAATTTCAGGAAAGGGACCAAGTATTTGGGATGTAAAAGCTCATGAAAAAGATTACATTAACAACAACGAAAACGGTGACGTGGCCTGTGACAGTTACCATAGATACAAAGAGGATGTCCGTCTGCTGAAAGATTTAGGGGTAATTCATCACTTTTAATATTTAATTAAACAATATTATATTTACAAACTTTCCATTAGGAATATCCAATGTTTGTTAACCATTTTATTAGCGACTTAACAGCATTTCCTTTTGAAATAAAACATTAAATGATACGCGGGTATCACAAACCCCTCGGATTAGATGTTAAAAACAAACTAGGGCTACAATGAATGAATGAATGAATGAATGAATGCAACCTAAAATGTGTTAGTTAAACTCTTATTCTACTTTTAAATATATTCATATTATCTATAATTTTTATGAGAGATTGAAACACTACCAGAATATCAATTATTTTTTTTCCAATAATAATGTTTTTAAAAAATAGGTTTCGCACTACCGTTTCTCCATTTCCTGGCCTAGAGTATTTCCTGACGGTACCAGAGGGAGCAAGAACCCGCTAGGAGTCCAGTATTACCACAACCTGATCGACGAACTGAAGAATGCCAGCATAGAACCGATGATCACCCTATATCACTGGGATCTTCCACAGGCCCTGGAAGAGAGAGAAGGAGGATGGATGAACGAGTCCATTGTTAACCGCTTCAGAGACTACGCTGACTTCTGCTTCAATGAATATGGAAACAAAGTGAAGTTGTGGATCACCTTTAACGAACCTTGGATTGTGTCATGGTTGGGATACGGAGTGGCGAGTTTCGCTCCAAATAAATATGGTCCCGGCACCAACACTTACATTGTTACACATAACTTGATAAAATCCCACGTGGCAGCCTATCACGTTTACAATAATACCTACAGAGCAACACAAAAGGGTAATGTATATACATGTTATAAAAACGATTAATTCAAGTATTAAGGTTATGATTTGTCGATACGTCTGCTCGAAACAGAAGTTTATGGTTAAAAAATCGTTTATGCACATATGCATGATTTACAATTCCTAAGATCTAGGCACACATATTCCAATTTTGTGCAGTGCATTATACTAATTTCAGACGTTTTTAAAACATATAGTATCCGTGTTCGAAATGCATTGATCGATTAAAACATTTCTATAGTCTATTTATATAATGTTTCATTTGACACCAGGAGTTGTTGGAATAACTCTTAACGTTGGCTGGGCGGAACCGGAAGATCCATACAATCCAGATCATCTGGAGGCCTCAGAGAGGGACATACTGTTCAACTTCGGTTGGTTCGCAGATCCAGTAGTATTTGGCAACTATCCCCAAGTTATGATCGACAGAATTCAACAGAAAAGCAATATTCAAAATCTGAATGTTAGCAGACTTCCGGTGTTCACCAAACAAGAACAGGAAAGCATGAAAGGTTAGCCTTAACGCTCAATGCATCGAAAAATATAAACTACAAAATCAATACCAAGATGATAATTCACTTCGAGCTGAGAGGTTGTTTATTGGCTTCTTGTGTATTTTTATTATCATACAGGAGCTACAGACTTTCTGGGTTTGAACTTTTACACGTCAAGCATCGTTTATCCGAAAGACGACCGGACCGACATCAGCTATGACGCCGACAAAGGGACCGCGGCAAAATCAGATCCTACCTGGATAGGGTATAAGTCAAGCATTAATTATAGTGTGACAATTTTCTACTTTCCGATGACTTGACGTGAAAATATTATTATTCTTAAAAGATGATTTTTCTGCACACTACTTTATTCAGACATATTGTAATTGAAAAGCATACTCTTATCAGCATACACTTAAGGTAAAATGTTGCCAAAAATCACTACCATTTTTTTACAAGACAATTTTGTTATGAAATTATATTAAATCATACAAGTGACGGTTAATATATTTATATATCTTAACCAATTAACAATGTCGTATCAGATCTTAAAAGAAAACCTATCTTTTTTTAAACAAACAGATCTGGTTCTAGCTGGCTTAATGTAACTCCTTTTGGGCTCCGCAAAATTCTGAATTGGATAAAAAATCATTACAACAACATGCCTGTTTACGTCACCGAAAATGGAATATCGGATAAAAACGGCTCTCTGACGGATTACCATAGAATCCATTACTATAGAACCTACATCAATGAGATGCTTAAGGGTAATATGCTGGTTTTTGTCTGTTAGCAGAAAATATACAATAAACTGGCCACGACCATTTAACCACTTTGAATATTTCAAACATCATGAAATGAGTAATCGTTTTGTTTTTAGCCATAAAGTTAGATAAATGTAACGTCCAGGGATATACTGCCTGGTCTTTGATGGACAACTTGGAGTGGAGAGCAGGATATTCGGAACGCTTCGGACTTCACTACGTCGATTTTAACGATAAAAATAGAACAAGGACCCCGAAAGCATCAGCTAAATTTTACAAGCAGCTGATAACTGAAAATGGATTCAAACCAGGCTATTCTAGCATTGGTGGTAGAGGAACGGCACCAGCTTTAGAACATGAGTTCTTCTACGATACGTTTCCCGACGACTTTGTCTGGAGTACAGCAACCGCTTCTTATCAAGTCGAAGGGGCTTGGAACGAAGACGGTATATAAAGATTGATTTTGGATTGATTTGCGATTGATCTTTATGTAAGAAGCAGATAATTTATGATATTCAACCCCAATAATTTCAATGTATAGGTCGAGGTCCAAGTATCTGGGATACCTTTGCACATACGCCAAACATCATGGACAATAATGCTACAGGTGACGTGGCTTGTGACAGCTATCATAAATATGAAGAGGACGTAACGCTACTTAAAAACCTTGGGGTAGGAACTCGGAGTGTAGTACATGTATTCACATTTATATCTTGCAATCAATTACTCCCACATTACGAACAGTAACTCTTAAAATGTTTTTACAGGTATCCCACTACAGATTTTCTATATCTTGGTCGCGAGTACTTCCGGACGGAACAACAGCATACGTGAATGAGTTAGGTGTTGGGTATTATAATAATCTAATTAATGAGTTGCTGAGGAACAACATACAGCCTATGGTGACCCTCTATCACTGGGATCTACCGCAGGCCCTGGAGGACAAAGGAGGGTGGTTAAATGAGACCATGGTGGAGTATTTCCGAGAGTATGCCGAGTTTTGCTTCAAAAGATTCGGGGATAGAGTAAGAAAAATTATAAGTACTTAGTGGTAATTCGGTCAACATCTTGTTTTTTAAGTCTGATATATTAAAAGTTCAGTTCATACTTCTATTGGAGTAAAAGGCAAATTCTTATTGGCTTTATGGTAAAAAAAAAAATAAAAATTGATGAAATTAACCAACGAATGCATGCGAGAGCAAGATTCTTATCCTGTTATCAATGAAATTATCTATAAAAACAGGAAAAAGTTTTCTGTATGGATTAAACTCCACTGTCCAATTCCTTATATTTAAATCTTCAACTCCAGTGATCGACAATTCAAGTCACAACTATGAAATATACAATTATTCTCTTTTCACAATTGTATGAACCTCGTTAATTTTCTGACAATTTTCAAGTTGCAAGATTATTTAATAGTTAATATCTACATCCACCAGGTATTTTTTCTGTATTTTTTAAGATCATTGTTTGTTAAAATTAGATTTTTTTCTCAATATTGCAATGCAATTATTTTATATAAAATGTATCGTCGCCTCAGAATTGTACTTTCTTAGTGATATGATTATGATATATGCCTCGACAAAGAAATGGAGCCTTGATCCACTCATATTCAGATGGGCATTCGATTTATATATTTGGCGATTTTTGGAGAGTTTTTAGTCATTTTGCTTCAATAGTTAAATAAATTTTAAACAGCATATAAAATCGATATCATGATAAATATAATAAATGTAATTCTTCGAGAGAGGACGTTTGACTTTCAGATATTTTGGTATAATAATTCATCTTCCTTCTATTGACACTTTATTCGCCTTATTCAACATATTTTTAAATGGATCTAAAATATTATGAATTAAGTTTATGATATCTGTGACACCGATTTGAATTTTCAGGTTAAGTTATGGATATCCTTTAATGAGCCCTGGATAGTATCCTGGTTGGGATATGGTGTCTCATCATTTGCTCCAGCGAAATGGGGTCCCGGCACCAACACTTACATCGTGTCACATAACATCATCAAAGCGCACGCGAAATCATTCCACACTTATAACGATACATACAGGAGTATCCAAAACGGTATTGATTTGCTTAACTATTTGAAAACGTGTTCGATTAAGAAAAAAATAACACAGCATTTGGAAGAAAATAATTTTTGTAAATCTTATAGTTTTTGGAATTCCTTAAAATTAATATTTTGTTGACAGTACATGTATATGGTTAGTAAATGTTCTGTTGATTGGTGCACTGTAGGTCAGTTTGGAATTACGTTGAACGTTGGATGGTCCGAACCGGATGACCCGTTTAATCCGGATCACTTGAAGGCTTCAGAGAGGGCGCTGCAGTTCGACTTTGGTTGGTTCGCTCACCCCATAGTCATAGATGGGAACTACCCAAAAGTAATGATAGACAAAGTAGCATACAAAAGCAAAGTGCAGAACTTTTCAGAATCTAGATTAACACCTTTTACTGAGGATGAACAACGCATGATTAAAGGTAAAGAGCAAATAGTATATCTTTGACAGCACTCATTATATTTCGTCATTGTAACTGGTATACATTTTAAATCGTTTCATCCTAATTTGCATTTCTGTGTTTCAGGGACGACAGACTTTTTAGGACTTAACTTCTACACGTCTTCTGTTGTTTACCCGGAGGATAAGGGGTTCACCGACATCAGCTATGATGCAGACAAAGATGTAGGAGGCAGGCAGGAATCCAGCTGGTTGGGGTAAGCTTTAGAAAGCATTTAGACATTATAGAGGTTGACAAAAATCTAATTAGCGCTGGTAAGCTCTTTAAATGGCATTACGGGTTAATAGGAATAATCACAAATTTATTTGGATTAGCTATGCTTACCCTCCTTTACCAGAAATGATATGTGTTGTGATGTCTAAAAGAAATAGAAAGGGTAAGCTCTTCGTTATGGCCAGAAGTTGATTGCAAAGGTTGAGAGAAACTTAGTCAACTCGAGTTAGCTCTTTCAGTGACTAAATACTAGTTGGTATGAATCTGGACTGGTCATGGGTATCTTCATATACAAAAAATGTACGTGCCGTGGTGGCAAACGAAACAGGTATGCCAAATAGAGTAAACTAATTTCATTGGAAGAGAAAAGTTAACATATAAACAGATTTTCAACAGATAAGGTTTGGTCAAGCTCTTAGATTATGATTTCCTATACAAATTACAAACTAAAGACATTGTTTTCTCTTAAAAAACATCATTTCCTAATTTCATTGGTGTATTCCATATAGGTCTGGTTCAGGTTGGCTCAAAGTTACTCCATTTGGTTTAAGAAAAGTATTGAACTGGATTAAAAATACCTATAGTAACATGCCAGTGTATGTAACGGAAAACGGCGTCTCGGACAGGAATGGGTCCCTAGTGGACTACCATAGAATTCATTTCTACAGATTGTACATAAATGAAATGTTAAAAGGTAAATATATGAAGCTTATTAATTATGAAATTAAAATTATGTACTTAACAAACAGCTAGTTGAAATATGAATGTGACATTTTGCGACTTTTAATTTGTCACAATCCAAATACACAATTGCCGTATTTTATTTTTAAGTTTAAAAAAAAATTACAAAACTATTAAGACTGAGATTGAACCGAACTTTTATGATGATTTGCAGCTGTTAAGCTGGATAAATGTAACATAAAGGGATACACGGCTTGGTCTCTCATGGACAATCTGGAATGGCGGGCGGGATACTCGGAGAAATTCGGCCTGCATTATGTCAATTTCAGCGATCCAAATAGGCCACGCACAGGAAAGCTGTCCGCTGAATTTTTCCGGCATATCGTAAAAGATCATGGATTCCTCCAAGATTCACTGACCTCTCCAGGGAATGGCAACAAACTCGGGGTTTACAGAGAATTGAAGAGTGCGAATGACTTTTACCTTGGACAGTTTCCGAAAGATTTTTTGTGGGGTGTGGCAACTTCCGCTTGGCAAATAGAAGGAGGAAGGCATGCAGATGGTTAGCAAAGCTTCTTATGAAATGAAATAATTTTATTACATTTAGATGATCTCTAGTCCCAAAACAGTTATTAGATTTTTTAAAATTTTCATTTTACATATATGTATTTTACCATTGTAGGCAAGGGAGTCAGTGTATTTGATTATGCATTGGAAGAGGGAAATAAACGGAATATTTCATCTGAAATTGACTGGCCAAACAATGCATGCGATAGTTATAATAAATACCTGGATGATGTCAGCTTGCTAAGGCAGATGAAAGTACGAATATAATTTTTCTGATATGGCGTGATAGTTCTATAATCCTATTTTAAAAGAGTTGGAAAGTGATTTTTAAAACTTATTTCAACAGGTATCACACTACCGATTTTCTATATCTTGGAGCCGTATTTTACCGGATGGAACAAAAGACAATGTAAACCATGCCGGAATTGAGTATTACAACAACTTGATTGATGCTCTGGTGGATGCAGGAATTGTTCCCATGGTTACTATGTACCAATCAGATTTACCTATGGATTTCTATTCTAATGGAGGTTGGGCGAATGACAGCATGATAGAACATTTTGAGAGATATGCAGCCATTCTGTTCCGCGAATTTGGCGACCGTGTAAGTGAAAATGATGAAGTTGTAGTAAATAAAGTTCAGTAAAAAAGTACCTTTGTTTTAAAGCTAGCACTGTCAACAAAGTTCTTAAAAACGGACAAAAGATAAGATGAAGGCTCTATCGTAACTTCCAAGTTATACAACACGTGTATTATATTATTAATAGATATAACTGCAAATGTATTTTATAAGGAAAATAAATTGAAATGTATGACATTTGTTGTGTTGTAAAGGTGAAGCATTGGGTTACTATCAACGACCCGTACAGTGAGTCGGAGATCAGTCGGGAACCTTACAAAGCAGCACACAACCTCATTAGAGCGCACGCTAGGGTGTATCGCCTCTATGACAAAGATTACCGACCGAAGCAAAAAGGTTAAAAGATAGCCATACATTCTATAAACGTATAGTATACGAACTCTGCGAATTATAATTTCATCATATTCTTCATTTGTCCAAAATCAGTTTTAAATTAACATTTAATCATTCTTTTGACAAGATATATACCTGGTACCTTTGTTCGAACGTATTTAATGAGAAACAAAAACTATTTTGTTAATCGTTGCAGGAAAAATTGGCATCTCTCTACAGAGTAGTTGGTTCGAACCAAAGCGACCGACACACCCAGGAGACATAGACGCACACATACGGAGAATGGAACACACCTTGGGCTTATTTGCATACCCAATCTTTGTTAGCGGAGATTATTCTCCAATGCTTAGAAATATGATCGAGAAAAATGTATCTAAACCAGGAACCATTCTTCCTTTGTTTACGGAAAATGAAATATCTGTGATAAAAGGTGACTTTTAAGTACTTTATAAAAGAACGAAGTATGCAAATGATTAAAGCTTCTTAAGTCTAATATATTTAATTCTACCGAGTAACACTTAACACGTTTAAAAGTTTCGGATTTCTGACAATAATTTAAATAAATCACATATATACACAATCATATTATGTCAATTTTTATATACATGTACATAATTGTGGAACTTAACAATTTTCATAATTATCCATGACAGAGTTAACTTTCTTTTTAGAAGGACGTTTGTTTCTTTAATTCTTTATAGAAATTGAATGTACAACTTTTTCTGTAGGTTCTGCCGACTTTTTTGGACTCAACTTCTACTCCACATACTACATTTCCGAATCCAATGAAATAGAGAGGGGTTTTGCTGTCCACACAGACACTGTCAAATCTGTCGACTCCTCATGGAAAATGTATGCTCTTAGTAGGTATCAATGCTTTTTGTATAGAAACCTGGATTAAATTTTACATTGCCAACCTTTTTATTTCAAGGACCACATTTGGAAACTATGGAGCCGCTCATTATGGTCTTCGCAAAATGCTGAATTGGATCAAGGACAACTATGATAACATTCCAGTTTACGTCACAGAAAATGGGTACCCGGATGATACGGGCACTTTGAACGATTTTTCAAGAGTAGAGGTACTCTCTGGGTACATAAGTGAAGTTCTAAAAGGTACATGCTCTTTAACTTCATTGGGTTCTTGGTACGCTGATATCTATAGTTCATCAACATTGGAATAACAAAACTGTTGGTTTATTTTACAGCCATTAAAATAGACGATTGCAATGTCATGGGATACACCGTTTGGTCTCTGATGGATGGCATTGACTGGAAATTCGGTTCCAAAGCTAAATTTGGGCTTTACCATGTAGATTTCAATGACCCGCAACTTCCTAGGACTGCCAAATTATCTGCCAAGATTTACTCGCAGATAATTGACCAGAATGGGATAATGAGTGGTATCAGAAATATCACAACTACTGACGTCAGTGGCAACAAAGAGAACGACCCTTATAGGGCACTGAAGTACGAGGATGAGATGTACTATGAACAGTTTCCTGCTGGGTTTGCGTGGAGCTCAGCTACGGCATCTTATCAAGTCGAGGGAGCATGGAATGAAGATGGTATAACTATAAAACAAACAAAAAATGTTACAGAGATTTTGAATTCACTATTTTGCGATCAAACTTTTAACGAAGGAAAAAACAAGTATTATTAATATAAACCTGTATGGAATCTAAAGAAACGTAGAAAATACATATTTTTTTAATATCAACACAAATCACTTCATTGGTAGCTACGTTAAATTTTAAAGATTGTGAGTCCGGATTTTTATCTTCCTAGGAAAGGGTCCTAGTATTTGGGATGTGTATTCTCATGCTGGACACATCGACAACAATCAAACAGGAGATGTGGCGTGTGATGGTTACCACAAGTATCTGGAGGACGTTCAACTTATCAAGAACTTGAAGGTACCGTTTATTACATGCGAGTACTAGGATACAAAACAAAACAGCTTAAATATTAAATAACGGTAATTATGAAGTTATAATTAAACTTGCAAAATGCGAAAGACAACCGAAGTGTTTGTATTTTCTTCCCAGACGACTCACTACAGATTTTCGATTTCCTGGCCACGGATTTTACCAGATGGAACAACCGACATTGTCAACTTTCTTGGCATTCAATATTACAACAATTTGATTGACGCCCTCATTGACGCTGGTATTGTTCCTATGGTAACATTATATCACTGGGATCTTCCTCAAGCGCTGATGAAAAATGGAGGCTGGCAAGACGAGAAAATCTCGGATCTTTTTGCGGAATATGCTAGACTTTGTTTTACTTTCTTTGGCAACAGAGTGAGTCAATAGAATTTATACAACTTAAATTTATACGTAGTTGTTAAAAATGGAAGTGCATGTGTTTTTATCCTTTATAATTTGATTTTCAGGTAAAATTTTGGATCACTTTAAATGAGCCATGGGTTGTGTCAGTTCTTGGTTATGAAAATGGCGAAATGGCACCAGGAATAAAAGGAAAAGGAGACCATGTATATATTGTGGCGCATAACCTTATCAAAGCCCATGCAAAAGCGTACAGACTGTATGATCAAGAATTCAAAAGTAGTCAGAAAGGTATAAAAGCTTTGACCTACCATACAATTCAGAATTTTCAATAATATAGTGTTCTAAAGCCCTGAATGTATCATATACATGTACTTATAGGTGTAGTTGGAATAACCCTCAACACTGATTGGATATTCCCTCAAAACGCTAGCGATCACATGGACATGGCCGCGGCAGATAGATCGGTAAACTTCATGTTTGGTTGGTTCCTTAATCCCGTGATAAAGGGCGATTATCCGGATGTTATGAAGAAACAAATCGACAGAAAAAGCCAGGAAGAAAATCTGGTCAAGAGTCGTCTGCCTGTGTTTACTGAGAGAGAGAAAAATTTCATCAGAGGTAGGCGTTTGCTTTTTTTCGCCGCTGCGATTAATTAATATCATGTATGTTAATGAATTAAACAAAAACTGCAAGAGACCCAGCCTGATGAATTAAAAAATCTTATAACAAAAACAAACCAACAAACCAATAAAACATTGGTTTGGAAAAAAAATGCAAACCAATTCTAGTGTTCTTTTCAATTTTTTACAGGAACGTATGATTTCCTCGGAATGAATTTCTACACCTCAAACGTAGCAACACACAAGGTGCAACCTGGTCAGGGTTACTTCACAGACGCAGACGTGGCAACGTACAAGGATCCTTCCTGGCTTGGGTGAGTTAATTATTTAGCATAAATTAACAATTCATAACCAGTCAAACCTCCTATCTATAGATGTCAATTATACCAACTGCAATTTTGATTTTAGATCGGGCTCAACCTGGTTGAAAGTCACACCTGTTGGAATCCGGCGGATGTTGAACTGGGTGAAATACACATACGGGGAGTTTCCAATATACATAACAGAAAACGGAGTTTCAGATAGAAATGGATCGCTTCAGGATGACCATAGAATATCATATTATAGGCAATATATCAATAATGTTTTAAAAGGTGCGTTTTATTTGACCAAACATATTGATACCAAAATAAGTAGGTTAAAACCTCATTACATATTTCACGATAAATAGTTTTAATTTAATTGATATTTTATCCTAGCAATACGATTGGATAACATTAATGTGAAAGGATACACTGCATGGTCACTTATGGACAACTTCGAATGGGCAAGGGGGTATTTGGAACGTTTCGGTCTTCATTATGTCGATTTCAATGACCCTGAAAGAGCAAGGATCCCCAAAGCAAGTGCTCTGTATTACAAGAAGATCATAACTGACAACGGATTTGTAAAGGAGGGCACGACAACGTCGCAGAGTCCCTCCGTATCTTTTCCTGAAAACAATCCTTACCGAGAGCTGAGTTATGAAGATGAGATGTATTACGGGAGGTTTCCCTCAGACTTTGCCTGGAGCTCAGCAACCGCTGCTTACCAAATAGAGGGCGCTTGGAATGAAGATGGTATACCTACTGTTGACTGGACATATGCGCTATTGGTTACATGTAATTACACGAATTCAGGGTTAAAACATACACGTGTTGAAGTCATGATCATTGCATTTTCTGCGCATGTGATACTAGTATTTTTCAAATGAAATATATCAGATAGGTGATTTATTATTTATTCCAATTTTTTCTAATCAAATACTTGGTGTATATTGCAACCAAAACATTCAACGATATCGGTTGGAAATAAAGAGTAGTTTGGGCAAGTTACGGAAGACCATTTTTAACATCGGTTTACACAAAACAAAATAGCAAAATATTTCTTCATTAGAAGCATGAGAAAACAGTTTACTTATTTATGTATTGCCAGGAAAGGGCCTGGGAATCTGGGACGTTTTCTCCCACCAGTCCGGCAATGTAGACAACAATGATTCGGGTGATGTGGCATGTGACAGCTACCATAAATACCTGGAGGATGTCCAGCTCATCAAAAACTTAAAGGTAGGACAGTCTCTAAATAGACCATTGTTATTTTATATAATAAAGTGTTGCTTTTTGATAATGGTAGAAACAACTGTTGTTGTATTTTGTTAGAATACCAAAAAAAATTAGCATATGATACCTTTCGTATACTCTTCGTTAAACATTTGACAAATATTCTTTTTACAATTTGGCAAATGAAATACATTTATTTGGGCGAGCAAAAGTGTTAATCGAAGTGACACTGTATTTCAGTAATTTAAATTCCTTATCAAGCAATGGGTATATCTTTAAACGCTCGGTTTGCACGGAAAATTGAAGAATGTATGTTTTTATATGATTGAAAATGACGTAAATACATGTATATCATCAGATTTATAATGTCTATGAATTTTTCAATTTTCAATTTTATACTTGTAGACAACACATTACAGATTTTCCATCTCATGGCCACGAATTTTACCAGACGGAACAACTAAAACAATAAACCGTCTTGGAATCCAATATTATAACAACCTTATAGATGCGTTGATAGATGCGGGAATAGTTCCCATGGTAACGCTTTACCACTGGGATCTTCCACAAGCTCTGATGAAATATGGCGGTTGGCAAGGAGAACAAACTGCAGAGCTATTCGCTGAATATGCCAGACTATGCTTCACAATGTTTGGAGACCGGGTAAGAAACGATATTTTATGTTGGTTATTACATAATTAAAGCCGTGCTCAGAGTTGTCTAATCTTATTACGCACATGCACTAGTATACTTGTACATTGGGCTAATAAACGCAAGGAGGGATTTTTTTCTTGTGCATTTATCAATTGTCCCGTTTCGAAACCGATCTTTTGGATAAGTTTTTTCTTCTTTTAAACTCGGCTCTACCTTGATATCTTTTATGAAATATGTTTTCAAAAGAATATATAAATGTACAATTCACACGAATTGCGTTTGATATAAAGTTTTTCCACGAGAAGAAAATAAACGAACTCTCATACACAACTTGGTTACAATGTTATAAGCATGTTGCACTAATCATAAAAAAGGTACACTGGTATGACCGAGATAAAATTTAAGCACACATTGGATATTTTTTAATTTAATATTTTGTTTTACACAACTTTTTCGTGAAAGCTTTTACACGATTGTCAAGATTTTCAAATGTTATTTTCTCCTTTGTTTTCAATCTTTTCAAAGACTCCACTTTTTTGTCCGGGACGGGTGGTTCATCTTCTTCCTTATAAGTGAACATCTCCTTCAGAGTTCTGTACGACTTAGACTTATGTTCCTCCTCGTTTTCCAAGTTCTCAGTCTCTTGTGGAGCACTATGTTGTTCAGTAAAATCATTCTGTCTGTTTTGAACTCCTCTTGAAATCGGGCGATGAGATGTCGTTAGTTGAGATGTAAATCGCATCACAGACTGGCTTCTTGGCGGAAGTTCGTCGACCATTTCCGGTTCACGAATATGTCCTCTACTTGTCATAGGACGACGCTGACAATTCATTCTTTCCCTGGTGGAAGAGGGCGATGCAGATTTTGACCGAAAATATTTGGCATACTTCGACTGAACATGACTTTTATCGAATCCAGATGAGAATCGATGGTTGGTAGCCACTTTTTGATGGTACATTTGTCGCTTGTTTTTCGGCGTTTTCTCGATAATCTGATTTCCCGGTCCGAATTCCAAAACACAGTTACTGGGAATTCTGTTAAGAATGTCGTTCACTGTAGGAACTCTTATGTTAGGTACACGACTCTGCTTCTCGTGAATTTTGTGAAACTCCTCTTCGTCGAAATCGATAGACTTCACCGTTAACGTCTTCTCAAGCTGATGTATCACGTCCACCTCGCGGTCATATTTAAACTGGTTCCTTTTGCTTAGCCGCGCCGCTTTGGCTATGCGCTCCAGCATCAGTCTGTTTTCTAGATGGTTTGCAGCACGAACTGGCCGGCTAAACTCCTTATACAGTACCCTTTGTTGGGTCGGCTGTCGCTTGTTCTCTTTTCTCTGTATTTCTTCATTTTGTCGTTTTAACAACTCTCCCATCATATTCGAAAGAAAAATTACAACTGAACATGCCAGCAAATAGTAATGGAATTAGATCCACTTACAAATGAATCGTGCAGTTTGTAAGGTTCTGTGAAATGACAAAGAAAGTGCAAATATTTGCCTTGAAGATAACTCAAATAAAAGGTTGTGTTTATTATGTCTTGAGGATTTAGGGTCTTCTACAATGAAATAGAAGTTTAAATTTCCTCAAGTGTACCGAAGGTTTGACAAAAGGATTACATTCCCTCATTTGTTTTCGTAATGAGGAGACACACATACACCGAAAATATTTTCCTTATTTAAAGTTTAATTATAGGTAGAGGATTTTTTTAAACAATATTACTCTTTGTTTGTATAGATTTACTCCCTATTTATAAATTCCTAAAACATCTTATAGAACTTCTGGTAAATAATGTTATAAATTTTGCTTGACCTTGTAGGGAGGTTTAAATTTGGGTCAATTTGTTTTAGCAAATTCTTCTTAGTATGTTTTCATTTGAGATGATTCAATTAACATGAGTTATGCATGTTAAACAATTTTGTATGTCATTTTATGCTAATTGATAATTAATGTAACTCATCAGTGACGAAATAAATATAAAATTATATAATATTCATATTTACTTAAACTTTCAGGTAAGTTATGATAATGTAGATTTAAGCATTTTTAATATGTGATAGCATTAATTATTATGGACGTCTATGATTTAGCATTATTTTGTTTTCCTGATTTTTGTTTAAACTGATTAAAGGGAAAGACTTGTAAGGATATTATAATAAGAAATTTGGTTCGTGCAATATCTTTCATCGCATACTGTATTCAAGAAAATGTTTAATTATGTAAGACTTGAAAATACAAGTAAAAAGTTAACTAAATGCAAGAAAAATACAAGAGATAAGTTAACTAGATGCTAGAAATGAAGAAGCGCGAAATTGAGGATTATCTCCTTGGAATCCCCATTCACATATTTTCCAGTACAGTGCGCACTCTTAAAAAGTTTAAATTGACTCCTTAAATCTATTTATAATTTACTCTCCTGTAGCGGAAGTAATTGAGAAATGACTGACTTCTTTTATCGCTTTAAACTAAAATTCTACTCAAGAAGGTCAATGTTTTGAAACTCGTTCTCAGTAAAAGACTTGGCTACGGCATTTTGATTGGTTAAGAAAGTGTTTAAAATTCAAGTTAATGTTTTGGACGTGGAAAAAACTACCACTTCGAAGTTATACTTATCTGTGTTATGCAATGTAAATAGCGTTCCATTCCCCTGTAAAGTGAAATTGATTTTGCTTTTGTCATTTTAATTTTCTAAATTTTTATTGCAGGCACAAAATATCTGCTTACATATATCGGTACCTCACAGTGCAAATTTATACACAAGTCAAATATTACGCGATAATTTTATAAAGGATAATATAATACATCTCAGTTACCACTCTCGATAATGAAAAATAACTAGTATGTTGAAATTTAAATGATGAACAATACATGTGGGCATTGAAAAATTCTTATTCATTTATTTCGTTTAGGTAATGATTTTTATTTTTGTGATATAGGTAAAGTTTTGGATTACGTTAAATGAGCCATTTGTAGTCTCCAACCATGGTTACGAAATCGGGGTCATGGCACCCGGATTGAAAGGAAAGGGGGATCGAATATATGCTTCAGGGCATAACCTCATTAAAGCTCATGCAAAGGCCTACAGAATCTACGAAAAGGACTTCAAGAGTACCCAGAAAGGTTGCCAATTCGTTATTTACAACACCAGGATAGTTTGGAAATTACTGTCGAACGAACATGATTTTTAACTTGAATCAACGCGATTCTTTCAGGTATGGTCGGTATCACCCTGAACACTGATTGGCAAGTTCCAAAAAATCCCAACGATTCAAAGGACATGGCCGCATCTGACCGTGCAATAAATTTCATGTTCGGCTGGTTCCTCAATCCGGTTATCAGGGGAGATTATCCAGATGTCATGAAAGAGCAAGTTGACAGAAAAAGCAAGGAGCAAGGATTCACAACTAGCAGGCTTCCTTCTTTTACTCCCAACGAAAAGCTCTACATTAAAGGCAGGTTTTCAAATTCAATTATATACATAAAAAACACTTGTTATGCCTTAAAAGCACGAAGCAAAGCGTTCTGCGTAACTATACATACGGTTTTGCATCAGTATCCGCTATAGCGCCACATATATATGAGGGAATCGTTTCCTGAGCATTTAAGACATTTCGTACCAAATTTTTGATAATGCAAAATAATTGATGAAATGCTTTTTTTCAGTGCTTTGATTTGTCATTACAGGAACTTTTGACTTCTTGGGAATGAACTTCTACACGTCAAACCTTGTTCGCAGTATCAACGCAACAGAACAGAGTTACGTAGGGGACCAAGATGCGGAATTTACAAAAGATCCCTCATGGCTTGGGTAAGGCAACTGGACAGAGAAATATGAACATTCATGTATATTAGACAAAAACCAAGTTAATAGTCCCAATCTTCTATTAAAATGGCTTGAAGTTTGTTAAGTACATGTTGCATTGATGGTAGCTATAATAATAGTTTACTAATATATCGGTAGGTCTGGTTCAGACTGGTTAAAGGTGACGCCGGTTGGAATTCGACGAATGTTGAACTGGGTGAAGTTCACATACGGGGACTTTCCGATTTACATAACAGAGAATGGGGTATCTGATCGAAATGGTTCTCTACAAGATAATCACAGAATATTTTACTACAAGCACTATATCAATAATGTTTTCAAAGGTATGTCTAACTTCAGATCCGATAAACTGTTATAAATGATTATTTTCGAATTTTCGGAAGTCATTACATTTCTTCATTTTCTTTTGCACACTAATGACTGAATTCCTTCATGAATTATTTTTAGCTATGCAGTTAGATGGTGTCAACGTAAAAGGATACACTGCCTGGTCACTGATGGACAATTTCGAATGGGCGCGGGGCTATTCGGAACGCTTCGGGCTTCACTATGTCAACTTCTCCGATCCTAGCAGACCTCGGACTCCGAAAGCCAGCGCGCGTTACTTTACCAAACTAATAACAGATAATGGCTTCGTCAAAGAGGGCCCATCCGTCCCTTCTACCCCTGGCACTTCCGCGCCTAACCCCACGACACCGGCTGTACAGGTGAACGTGTGTAAGCCTACGTCATCGGCTTCATCTATAGGCGGGAGTCTTCTACCTTTATTTATCTCTGTAGTTTTATTAATTTTATTGGGATCAACAGAGACTTTTAGCTAAATCCATCACTAAATGCAATAATGCCACAACATACATGTAGATAAAAATGTATTATTATTTTAATATTGGGAAGTTACGAAACTAATTTAACAATTATTATTCTAATATTGGGATGTTATCATGGAACTAATTTAACGAGAGTACACGATGTATTCATATAAAAAAAACTTAAACACATAAAAAAGTTATGATTTATACGTGAAAATATTATTTTTGATTGTAGTAATATGACTATGTACAACGAGTTTCATTACATATCGAATTTCATGAAATACAACTTTACTTTAAAAATGAAATCTAGAAAGGACTATACCTTCCTAGTAACTGGGCGGACTTCATTTGTCCCATATCGGCGTACGCCGAAATGCGCCGGTCATGTGACCGGCGTTAAACGGCGAATTGGCAAATGAAAAAAACCGGCGTAAAATGTCACAAATGTTTATGTTATCATAGTAACAGATGTAACAAGTCAAAATTAAAAGTACTACGAAATACAGATTTTTTAGTAGTTTCACTACAAAATTTCAAAATAATTTTATCTGCCAGAATGATAGCCTAATTATGCATAATTATGCATTTTGCAGTCTTTCTCTACTTCGTATGTGAGTAAGGTTGTGTAATGAAGATGAATTAAACGTTATATTATAACGTAATGAATGAACATGTGTTTTATCATTATATAAAATCAATGAATATGCGAAATTGTTAACATTTACATTCATCACCTCAACGTGAGCTCTCCGCCATACTTGAAAAAAAAACCCCAAAAACCAACGGCGAATTCCTCGCCGGTCTAGAAGACCGGCGAGATCGGCGAACGCCGGCGAACCTTCCACGGTCAAATGAAGCAACAGACCGGGTTACCAAAGGTCAATCGGCGCATTCGGCGTACACCGGTTTGACAAATAAAATCCTACCTAGGTTTAAATCACAAATCGGTCTTTTCATTATTACTTGTACAGTAGACGAATCATTAACATTATTTTGAATAATTATATCCTATGACGGGTGTATTTAATCAAGATTGATGTCAAGCAAACCAAGTTGTGCATATATATTACATTTATTTGTAAATATTTGGTGACTTTTCAGCTTATGATAATATATTTTTATTGTAAGCCGATCATGTTAATTTAGAGGCATTTTTTTTTATTTTAGTGTAGATATGATTCATAGGTTTTGGTATGTACGATAATCTTGTTTGGACACAAGTATAGAAACTTGTACTATTGAATGTATGTTAATAAAAACATGAACGACGTACAGTGTTATGTAATTTGCCTTATTTAATAAAAGTTTTGCAAGCTACGTGTACTTTATCTTGCCACAAATGTTGTTTGTGTTTATTTCATGTACTAAAGGCTTTGTCGTTATATTAGTACAAGTATAAACAGCAATCTTAAGAGTTAGTGGAAAACTATATTCAGTGGATGTAAAATTGTACTTGCATTATGAATCTATCTTTTAACCCTGTGCTTTGTCTGTGTGATTTAGTGGTCTGTTCAAATTCCTCGACAACCTATTCTTCTGATAAACGGACTGCTTCTTTCAAGAAGACCTTAGTACCTGGCAACGGAGAGTTGTCAATGTGCACCCTCATAGAAAAAAATATGGGGTATCTCGGTACTTCTTAAAAATCTTCTTAAGTTTTTTTGGGAGATAAAAAGGGTGTTGTGATAGATTTTAAGGAATCGAGTATTCCAGAAACGGAGGTATTAAGCATGGCAAACAACCCTTGATGTGCTCGAGTAAAATGCAAAGGTTACTCTTCTTACGTTACATGTATCAAAGCGTCTCGTAACTATATGTTGAAAAGCATTGGATGTTAAAGAGGTGGGGGGGGGGATTAAATTTTGAATTTAAAATGCATATTCGAAAAAGGAATAACATTCTAAAGGTCTGTGCAAGTGCAAATCAGAATCTAATAATATATGAAAATTATCATAATTATTATATATATCAAAGAGAAACTCTAAAAAAAAACCCAGCAAGCAGGCATGAATAGTTTTATAAGGATTCCTGACCACTTGTCGCAGTTTCACTGTTTTCATTTTACTTAAAGTACAATTAAAAAAATAACTGGCGATCAACGAAGATCGATAAATTAAAGTCTGTCTAAGACAAATATCTATAGATGTGCAGTTAAAAATGTAATGTAGTATTAGGATCGTACAGTAGTTATGTAACTTTCCATTCGCTATCTAATAAATATAATATTACCCGTACGTTTAATAGAGAGGACATACATACGCTGAAAGGGGTAAATTCTTTCTTTCTTTTTTTTACAACTAACCGAATACTGATTTTGTGAACGGTTACACAATTATTCCGAACATGTTATATATTTTTATCTAGACCGAAAAGAATTTTGATCTCCCATGCATAGTATGCAACTAGGCACAATCCTTGGCGAATGCACAAAATGCACGACAGTGTGATTACAGAGTCTTGTTGTTAATAAAACATTTCCAGGTGGTGAACAGTGTACTATCGGAGTTACAAAGTCTCGCTCTGTGCCTCTTATTTACGTGAAAACTTATCGCATGATTAACAGATTTTACGAGACACTCTGTAAACAAACGACCTTCTTTGACTTTGTAATAGTTATTGATGATTGAACGGATATCTGTAATCTAACTACCTTGGGCTTGTTTAATCTATCCGTATAAGAAATTAAAACACATTTGACGAAATAATTTAAAACAAAAACCTATCCGAATTTGGACGCTAGCAAATTCTCTGCATAATTCTTGCTAGCAAAATCTCTGCATAATTCTTTCCTTCTCTTAATTTCGATTTGTTTCTGGGTAAATAAATCAAGATCTGGTGTAAAATCCTTATCTCCTCTCTCATTTTGATATAGAAACACTGGCATTCAAATTCTCGAAGATCACATTACAAATACTGATACAAGTATCCCCCAATAAATTCATCTTTCAATAGGATCAAGAGACGCGTAATGATCAAGGAATAGCTAGTTGACATTGTGTGCATTTTACTGATGCTACGAGTAGCAGATGCTGATTGACAAACGGTTGTTTAATAAGCTGGCCTACTGCAAGATTTCTTATCTGAAGAGTTTTTGTAAAATAAACGTACCCCACTAAAATAGTAGTTATCGGGTGGAGAATTATGTGTGGCGTATTGCTAACCGTCCGTTTCTGCTGATCCAACATTTGAATAATGGCGACGAAAACCGGACACCTCATCATTACATGCATTTTAGTGCAGACTCTTATTACTCAAGGTATGTTGTACATTGAGAAAAATTTAAATGCATCTATTGAATATTAATTTTACACAAGTCCTCGGGAACATAAGAAAACGTGCTTCTGGATAATATTCTCATGGTTACTTATTTGTTTTTATGCAGTGTGTGGGTACTATCCTTTGAACCATAGTGAAATTCTGTTCGGCAAATTCCCGGACGGTTTTATATGGAGCGCCGCCACCGCTGCCTACCAGGTGGAAGGGGCATGGAACGAAGATGGTATGATATTCAAATATATGTGTACATGTAGTTTCGTTATAATGCATTATTGACATAAAAAAGAACAATCAAGTTGCTTACTTGAAGAAGTATCACGATGACAATCTACATAATTAATCATCCTTTTGTGCTATTAATGTGATAGATGATTAAAACTACCCCCTTCTCCATTCACAGATATATGTATAGATAGTTAAAATTAATTTAAAGATTTGTTTAGTATTTAGAAGACCTGTATTCGGGTAGAGATGTCAAATTTTGTGTTATCAGAATTTTTGTGGAGGTGAAGTATCGAATGTTATTATCGTAAGATTATGACTGTTATACATGTAAAGTGTACGCAATAACGTATGCAAAGGTATACAAACTATTTTGTAGGAAGAGGGCCAAGTATCTGGGACACATTTTCTCACGTCCCTGGTAATATAGAGAACGGGGATACCGGTGACGTAGCATGTGACAGTTACCATAACTACCAGAGGGATGTCGAAATGTTGAGAGAACTAGGGGTATTAAATTCAGTTAGCTACAAATATAATTAAAAGATGTCATAAGTATCTACGTGACCTGAATGTAGAAGTACCTGTAAATTGTGTTAAAATTCGAAATGCAAACGTTGAATTAGGAGTAGAAAGTCCCATTATTGTGTAAAACCACTCTTTGATACATGTTCTAGTTTATTCTCTAGAAGCATATTTTTGTATCGAAGCTTTTGCAAAGTAAAACGCATATCCGAGAGATTTAAAATCGCTAAGAGCAGGTAATACCACTGTATCAAGCATGTAGATATGTTTTGCTAATACAACGTACTAGATCTGACTAACAAAATTGTATCTAATGTGAAAATCGTTATTAGTGGTAAAAACAACAAATAATATGACTTTATTATTATCCAAATTACTTAAATGGTCCACATAGTGTGTGCCAATGCACTTTTTATATGCAGTAGACATAGCCCAAAAAACGAAGAATTCCTTTTGTGCAAAAGGTAATCCTGAATTTAAACACTCTCACACAAACTCGCACGATTTTGACGAATATATATATGCCTTAAAACTAGTACATATTGTTTTTTTTTTTTTAAATTTGACCACAGGTTTCACATTATCGTTTTTCGATATCTTGGTCAAGAATTTTCCCATTGGGAACAGATGAAATGATAAATCCTAGGGGAGTGAAGTATTACCACCGGTTGATTGACGCCTTGAAGCTTGCTGGAATCGAGCCCATGGTAACGCTGTACCACTGGGACCTTCCCCAGGCCCTGGAAAATGATGGAGGGTGGCTCAACTACACCACTGTGGAACACTTTGTGAAATACGCCAACTTCTGTTTTAATGAATATGGAAGCAAGGTAAAAAAAAGTTTTTGACCTGCAGTAGATTGTAATATTGCCTTGATCGTATTAAATATTCAATTTATTAGTTATTGCACTTGAACAAATTGCAAAATTCTAATTTTTACCAACATTCAAACCTTAAAACGACAATTTTTCATGTCATGGTTCCTCTGGACTGAAAGTCTAACTTTCAATGTAGGTGAAAAAGTGGATAACCTTCAACGAACCGTGGGTTGTTTCCTGGCTGGGATACGGCGGAAGTGGAATGGCCCCCGGTCGGAACGAACCAACGAAGATGCCCTACATTGTGGCTCACAATATCATTCGTGCCCACGGACAGACCTACCAGCGATATAACAATCAATATAAGAATATACAAAAGGGAGAAGTCGGCATTACTCTCAATATCAACTGGGCCCAACCAAAGAACACTTCCGATCCTGCGCACTGGGCAGCTTCAAATCGAGCTATGCAGTTTGAACTCGGATGGTTTGCGCATCCGATTTTAGTTAACGGGGACTACCCTCAAGTAATGAAAGATCAAATAGGCAACAAAAGCCGGGCACAAGGCTTCACAAAATCCAGACTTCCAGAGTTTACTGACTCAGAAAAGGGATATATTGCAGGTCAACTAATACATTGTACCTATAGACTTTTATGTTTGCAAAACCCTAGAGCTCATTGTCATAAATATGTAAATGTGACAAATATGAATTTATTATATTTCGACAGGTTCTGCGGATTTCCTTGGGATGAACCATTACACAACTAACCTAATCTCTCCAGTTCATTATCCTGCAGATGTACAGAGTTACGATGCGGACAAAGATGTGACTTATGAATATGATCCGTCTTGGCCAACGTAATAATTAATCCAAAAGACGCCACCTTCAATATACTCGTTTTCATTTCGAAACAAATTTAATCAGCACATCTTCTTTATCAGAAAGTAGGAGAAGGAGCATTTCTTAAATTATAACGCATCTAATGTGGCCACTGAAATACCATTCTAAATGATAGTAAATGTAATTGGTTTAAAATAGCATCGGCAAACTTAAAGAATGCAAGCAAATTAAAACACACAAATATAATAGGCAAATATAAGGTGTTTTGGAGCACGGTATTATTGTTGTATACATATTTAATTAATAGTTCGGGTTCTGATTGGCTGAGGGTCGTTCCATACGGAATAAGAATGACGCTTAGATGGATAAAGAAGGAATACCCCAACACGCCCACCTTGGTAACTGAGAATGGGCTGTCGGACAGAAACGGGTCTCTGGTCGACACCTGGCGGATAGATTACTACAGGTCCTATATCAATGAAGTCTTAAAAAGTGAGTATTAGTAAGCATAAAGAAATCATAGTGCATATTGTTGTCACAGCGTGCAATTTTTAATGTTCTTGTAAAAGCTAACAATGACATAAATAATATAAAGTTGGAAATATATGTTTAATACCTGTACATTAAGAAAGAAATAACTGCTTACTACTAACGTTTGCGGAAGCATACCTCGCTGTATTGCATTTCATAGAATACAAACATTGTAGGTATCTTACTCGACGGCTGTAACGTCACTGGGTACACAGCTTGGTCTCTCATGGACAACTTCGAATGGCCAAGAGGATTCAGTGAAAAATTTGGACTTTATCATGTTAATTTCACCGACCCCAAACGGACTCGAACACCCAAAGCTTCCGCTAGATTTTATTCCCAGCTGATTAAAGAAAACGGGTTCCTTCGGGGTTACACGGGTATAGGTGGGCGGGGCATCGCCCCTTCTCACGAGGAAGGCATTTACTACGACACGTTCCCGGAAGACTTTGTTTGGAGTACAGCGACCGCAGCCTATCAAGTGGAAGGGGCGTGGAATGCTGACGGTAGGGCAATATGAAATTGCTTATAAAGACCTTTAGATGTAAAATAATCAATCTTCTTAGATTTCAGGTTTTGTTTCATAAAATTCGTTCAAAATTGTTGAAATTTTCAAATTTTTGATTTTTATGTTTAGTTTTCATACCAGTAAATAAAAATGATACGAGTTAATTAAAATGGAAAAAGAAAAATCATCTCCTAACCCCCCCCCCCCCCCCCACCGTGAAATAAAAATTGGCTAGAGTCGACCTCCTTCGATTTACTTGTGATGTATTAATTGGCATATTAAAATGATACTACTAATAGAAACAGGGAAAACAATCGTATCATTTTATATTTCCCGCCATTATTTGACGTGCAACTGCCAAAGAGTAAATATTGTGAACATTCATTATAAAATAAAGCTGTTATACATTTTTAAGGACGTGGACCCAGTATCTGGGATGTAGCCGCTCATAAGAAAAACTACATTTATAACAGCGATACCGGAGACGTGGCATGTGACAGCTACCACAAATATAAAGAGGATGTTCGTCTGTTAAAAGATCTAGGGGTAATTAGTTAATTGATTAACATAAGTTAGGTTTTATTCCTCATTGTTTGACAATGCCAAATATGTAATGCTTTACTAGTGACTTTGAGTAATTCGTATGTCATAAATGATGTTTAAATTAAAAGATTAGAAGCTATTTTTCAGTCAATACTCTTAGGTTCTACGTTTGTTTCAAAGAAAGTTAACTAAATGTTAAACGTTTAACAAATGCACTAAGACAACATCTTTATCACCTTTATTCAAGATTTACAATTCTAAATACCACTTATCACCAAGATATCAAAAGACATTCGTTTTCCTTTCCGATAAAGAAACTTTTATTTATAGGTTTCACACTACCGTTTCTCCATTTCCTGGCCCCGAGTATTCCCTGAGGGTACGAAAGAAAGCAAGAACCCGCTAGGAGTCCAGTATTACCACAACCTGATCGACGAACTGAAGAAAGTCAGCATAGAACCGATGATCACGCTCTATCACTGGGATCTTCCACAGGCCCTGGAAGAGAGAGAGGGAGGATGGATGAACGAGTCCATTGTTAACCGCTTCCGAGACTACGCGGACTTCTGCTTCGGTGAATATGGAAACAAGGTACACCTATTTCTGTCGTTAATTTTTTAAATCTTGATTTTTCGGTGATTTTGAATTTGATAGTAACATTTTACTTACCTTTCAGACAAAGCTATGGATAACCTTCAATGAGCCTTGGATAGTTTCCTACCTCGGTTACGGCTTGGGTGCGTTCCCTCCCGGAAAGCAGGGTTCGGGAACAAACACATACATCACAGCCCATAACATCTTAAAGGCCCACGCTGAGGCGTATCACATATATGATACTAAATACAGACGATCTCAAGGGGGTAAATAAACCAATGTTGAGGCGTAACAGGTTAAGAATACAAAAAACTGGTTTGATGCAACATCTTTCTCTTGAAAATAATAGATGTTCGTAACTTTTAACATTTTTAAAGCAGTAACCATATTATCTTAATAATAGTGCCTTTCGCGCTGATTTATGCTACAAGTAATATAGATGTGATGAACATGTACGATAATTAAATGAAGAAACGCTAATCAGCCAATGAGAAAGCTTGCACTGAATATTGAACGCGTTTAGTAGTATTCATAGTACTATGTAAAAAAATGTGATTGGAGGTTGGAAGGGGTCATTGAAGGTGACTACTTGAAAGCATCGAAACGTCCTTCGTAGGTCAAGTTGGAATTACTCTAAACGTTGGGTGGGCGGAGCCTGAAAATCCCTACGATCCAGAGTACTTGAAAGCTTCAGAGAGGGACATACAGTTCAACTTTGGCTGGTTCGCGCATCCTATACTGGTCAATGGAAAGTACCCTCCAGTCATGATCGATCGCATCGAGGAAAACAGTGATGGGACCAGCAGATTGCCACACTTTCCAGATCCTGGAAGAATAAATGGTACATTGTAAATGACATGCAAACTTTAATATTGATCACCAATAGCGTGCATATAGATTTAGACAGGATGTAGTTGCGCCATTCAGTTAGTTGAAAGGTGACTCGCTGAATGTTAACTGAGTTGAATGAACTGCAGTGTTATGCCATTCCGTCACCTCTTTAGACCTGTCAGTCAACGAATGAGGTTACAGGTTTATCCTGTGTTATGTTCTTGGTATGGTTTTAAGATCTACTTTAGTTTCCTTTTTGTTCTAGGCACATCGGATTTCCTTGGGTTGAACTTTTACTCGTCAAGTCTTGTGCGTCCAGACGAGTCCCGCACAGATCAAAGTTTTGATGACGATAAAGGAACGTCATCAAGGGCGGATCCTTCTTGGCTAGGGTTAGTTGTTGTTTTAAAAACTCTATAAAAATCACTTAATTTTTTACAAGATTTCTGCCAGTATATGAACGTGCATTGGAATATCTTCATTCCACTTTTTTTTTCAAAGATCTGGGTCCAATTGGTTAAAGGTGACACCGTTTGGACTTCGAAAAATATTGAATTGGATCAAGATCCATTATAACAACGTTCCTGTGTATGTGACAGAGAATGGGGTGTCGGACACTAATGGCTCCCTGACGGACCTACACAGAATACACTACTACAGGACGTACATCAACGAAATGTTAAAAGGTACTTAAAGAATACAAAGTTTGGAACATTGAGAAATTCATGGATTTTAAGTATTAAACAAGTTAAATGTACATGTATTTTGAAACCCCTTTAAAGAATACTAATAGAAAAATATTGTTCTTGAACATTGTTCCGGAGTTTTTTTGTACAAAGCATTGCATTGAATCAATTTGATTTTCATTGGTAGCCATTAAACTTGATAATTGCAATGTGAAGGGATACACGGCATGGTCGTTGATGGATAACTTTGAGTGGAAAAGAGGATACGCGGAACGCTTCGGGATTCACTATGTTAATTTCAGTGACCCATCGAGACCAAGAACACCGAAAGCATCCGCAAGGTTCTACCAGCAGCTGATACGTGAGAACGGGTTCAAGCATGGCTACACAGCTATAGGAGGGCGGGGGGTTGCACCGGCCATGGAGGGACAGTTTTACTATGACAAGTTCCCGGATGATTTCGCCTGGAGTACAGCCACCTCAGCTTACCAGATAGAGGGAGGGTGGAACGAAGGAGGTACCATATTTAGTACAGTTGAACTGTGAATGTTATAGTTCTTTGTTTGATGTCTAGAGCCGCATCTCCTAAAAGACCTTAAAAGAGAGAATGAAAATGTATGCATTTGATTAAATGATTGATTTGGTATTTACCTGTATCCATGTTGAATTCATCTCATAATTTCTTGCAACAGGAAGAGGACCAAGCGTTTGGGACACATGGGTTCATGAATATAAACATGTGGAGAAAAATGCCACTGGTGATGTAGCATGTGACAGTTACCATAGATACAAGGAGGATATCCAGTTGTTGAAAAACCTAGGGGTAAAAAAAATCATTTTCAATGTTTACCATTTTGGTAATTCAGTGTTGAAATTTATTTGTTTTGAGCGTTAAAACTACACATTATGGAAGTTTTCTTTGAATTTTCACAAAGGGTGTTCCAGTATCATTTCTTTAGAATAAATATTTCATTAGGTTTCTCATTACCGTTTTTCCATCTCCTGGCCAAGGATTTTCCCAGACGGTACAAAAGAAAGTTTGAACAAAGAAGGCATTCAGTACTACAACAACGTGATTAACGAGCTTCTAAAGTTCAACGTTAAACCCATGGCGACCCTCTTTCACTGGGATTTACCGCAAGCTCTAGAGGACCAAGGAGGGTGGCTGAACGAAAGCACGGTCTATCACTTTAGAGACTATGCTGATGTTTGTTTCCGGGAGTTTGGTGACAGGGTAGGTTTATATCTATATATTATTTTATATGCATGTAGTTTCAATTGGTTTTTTATTACTTTTGCTAATTTTTATGAACACTTTACGCAATATATACCATACCAACATCAATCTTTTTTTTTCTTAAAAGTTCTTTTAAGTTAACGCCCATATAGAACCCAGTAAATTACAGATGAAACCTTTTTTAACAATTAATATTTCTATTTTTTTTAAATAAATATATGACATGTATATTGTGATTTAGGTAAAATTGTGGATATCTTTCAATGAACCTGGGCTAACGGCATGGACTTGTTACGGAAATGGTGGAATGGCTCCCGGTCGTCACGAAAGTCCTGGTACTTACCCATATATAGTGACACGCAACATCATTCTAGCTCATGCGGAAGGTTATCATGTTTTGAAAAAGAAGTACCCTCAACAAAACGGTATGTTGATCAACTGGAATTTTATTTCTAGTCACTGTGTGCAGGACATTGTAATGGTGTTATATGTACCAATCATATTCGTTCTTATGGTATTTCGCCTTGCCCCTTAGGTCAGTATGGAATCACATACAGTATTGGCTGGGCGGAACCTAGAGATCCGTATAAACCTGAGGATATTGAGGCTTCCGAGAGAAAACTACAATTTGATGCAGGGTGGTTTCTCAATCCGATATACATAAATGGCGACTACCCAGAGGTTATGAAAAAGAAGGTAGCAGAGAAAAGCGCCGCCCAAAATTTCTCTTCTTCACGTCTTCCGCCATTTACAGAGGAAGAAAAACGCCGCATCAATCGTAATCCATTTTCAATTAAATTCTATAGCTAGCCAATCATAAGAAATGAATATTTCTCAGTAACACACCAGAAAATACTTCAAGAATTCAAAATGTTTATTTTAAATAGGTCGTGTTTTAAGCTAATCAAATGGTTTTCTGCATTCAAGTAACGTGGATTTCATTTCTTATTCTTTTTAAAGAATTATGAAAATATTAGTGATAGGTTATGCGAACTTTATGAATAATAAAAAAAAAACCCAATACTTTGTGAAATATATTGCATAATACAATTGATGTATGCATTGTAATTTTCTGTTTAAGAAACCGGTGACTTTTTCGGATTAAACCATTACTCCTCCTCCTACTTCTTTCCAAGAGAGCACGACATTACAGATGTTTCCTATGAAGCTGACCAAGACGTTGGAAGTGAAAATGATCCAAAGTGGCTGGGGTTGGTACCAAAATCTATTCTTTGCATGTACATGCATATGTAAACTATTTTGGTTTGCGAACTCTTGTCGAATCATTAGGTCAAAATCAGTTTAAGATGCTTTTCATTTGGTACTTCGCTCTTGCATATGAACTTACTAGCATTTGTATATACATGTAAATGTTGATTTTCCAATTATGGAAAGACATCTATTTCACAAAAAGGAGGATGTCTCTGTTGCAGCATGGAAAATTCCAAATCTTTCTTCTTCATTACAGGTCTGGATCTTCTTGGTTATTTGTTACTCCATTCGGGCTGAGAAAAGTTCTAAATTGGGTGAAAATGACCTATAACAATATTCCCGTTTACATAACGGAAAATGGTGTTTCGGATAGAAACGGATCACTTGAGGACTACAGTCGCGTATACTTCTATAGAAACTATATCAACGAAATGCTTAAAGGTACAAAAGTCAAATCGAAATTTCATATGCTTCGTGTAAAAAATATATTCAATTACAATTCGACAATCTCTTCATGTTTTGTGTTATTAATTCTAAGGAATTAATTTCATTTTATTCAGCTGTTAAACTCGATGGCTGCAATGTAAAAGGTTATGCAGCATGGTCATTTATGGACAACTTTGAATGGAACACTGGCTATGCCGAGAAGTTTGGAATGCACTACGTTAATTTTAGTGACCCAGAGCGGCCTCGAACCCCCAAACTATCAGCAGTCTTCTACAACCAACTGATCAAAGACAATGGTTTCCTTGAAGACGCTACTACTTCACCTTATAAAGGAAAAGAGCTCGGTGTATACCGAGAACTTCCGTATGCGGAAAAGTTCTATTACGGAACATTTCCGGAAGGATTCGCATGGGGCGCCTCCACTTCGGCTTATCAGATAGAAGGAGCCTGGAATCAAGATGGTAGAATATATATACAGTTTTCACCCTTTATACATTGGAATAATTTTAAGCACTTACAATAATGGTTTAATGAGTGACTTTATCTTATTCAGGTAAAGGAGAAAGTAATATTGACAGAATGACTCACAGTGACTTTGGCTCAACCAATGGAAACATAGCTTGCAATAGTTATCAAAATTTTAAAGAAGATGTGAGAATTTTAAAAGAAACGCATGTAAGTGATTTATATGAATCTGCATCAGTGAATGTAACTTTCTTTTCTTTACTTCAAAACTTACATGAATATGTAAGTATTAAAAACCACAGTGATATTTTAATGTTTTAGGTGACATTTTACCGCTTTTCAATATCCTGGAGCCGAATTTTACCAGAAGGAAATGTCAGCGATGTTAATCACTTAGGGATTCAATACTACATCAACATGATAGACTCTCTGATAGATGCAGGAATCACCCCTGTTGTGACAATGCACTACTATGACATGCCGATTACTATCTATAACCAAGGTGGATGGACAAATTCCAACACAATTCATCTCTTTGTTGACTACGCACGGGTTTTATTCAAAGAGCTAGGTTCCAGGGTACTAAAAAAATATTTATGTTACTTTAGCTACGTAACTGTTTTGTAATTAGTTTGTTGTCACAATTATAACTTATGATTGAAATGTTGTAGGTCAAATATTGGATAACTATCAATGACCCATACTCTGTGTCAGTTGGTTTGGATACTAGTGAAGAAAACCCATATACAGCTGGACATAATTTGATAAAAGCCCATGCATATGTGTACAAACTGTACAAGGAGGAATTCAAGAAACAACAAAAAGGTTAAGTGCATTTACAATTTACATTACCAATGAATTATTAACAAATATTAAGAGTCGGTTTGTTTGATTATAATTTTAATTTAGGTCACGTGGGAATTTCTCTTCGCGCTGATTGGTTTGAACCTAGCACACCTACCGACCCATCTGATATTGAGGCTACCAACAGGGAAATGGGACATTCTTTTGGATGGTTTGCACATCCGATTTTTATAAACGGAGACTATTCACAAATGCTAAAGTCTATGTTAAAGAAGAAAAATAGAACTATCCCAAAATTTACAGATTATGAATCAACGCTGATCAAAGGTTAGATATGGTGGTTAATCCATTGTGTGAACACTGTATGTTTTTGGCCAATTCAGATACATGTAACAGCTGTCTCTCGTTAAAAATGTATTGGACTATAACGTTTAATTTTCGTAGATTCTTCTGATTTCTTGGGATTGAATTTCATATCGACATTTAAAGTAAAATCAAAGGAAAACGATTTTAAAGGATTTGAGTTTGAGACAGATACAGAGATAACTTTCAATTCCTCATGGCCTAGGTGAGTTTCAAAAATACATTTAACTTTATCATAAGTTTACTATGTTCAGCGAATATTAATTACCTATATAAACAGATAACAGGTAGTTAAATTATCAGAGGAGAAATTACCATCAACTAATACATTACTGAAAAAAAATATTGTTTGTGCATAAAACTACTTTTAGAATAAATAAAAAATCTAGTGTCCAAAATTTACCATAAGCAATAAGGTTAGCGTTTGAAGAAAGATATTTCAAACTTGTATATTCAGGTGCAATGGTTTTCAAAATACTAGTAATTTCATATACATGATATTTTACTCTGACAGAAGCAGCATAGCAACCATAAGGTTTGCACCGTTTGGTCTTCGAAAGGTTTTGAACTGGATTAAGGATAAATATCATAATGTCCCCGTATACGTCACAGAGGCAGGGTTTCCAGACGACTCAGGGACTCTACAGGATAACACTAGGGTGCAATTCTATAAGGAGTACGTCGATGAAGTATTAAAAGGTGCGTTCGTTAATACAGTAAACAATATCGTCAGCTTTTAGTCACTTTCGTGATGATACTTAATATCGCAAAAATGATGTTGAGAATTTGCGATTAAACCAGAATAATAAACACATTAACTGGGACTGTATTTATGCCAATATTGTATTATTTTTATTTACGCTCTTCTGGTTTTTTATTTCTATTTTCAGCTGTTAGATTAGATAAATGCAATGTTAAAGGATTCAGCATTAAAAGCCTGATAGACGATGTCGATTACACCGGAAGTATAAAGCATAAATATGGAATTTACAAAGTGGATTTCAATGATCCGTCAAGACCTCGAACAAGAAAATCTTCAGCAAATTTCATAACAAATATCATAAAAGATAACGGCTTTTTACAAGGAAAATCTTACTCAGTTAAATCAGGCACAGGGGAATTTAATCCAAACTATCCCTACAGATCATTGAGACAGGAAAATGAGATGTATTATGGCAGTTTTCCTCACGGTTTTGTATGGAGCACAGCTACAGCAGCTTACCAGGTAGAAGGCGGATGGGACGCTGATGGTCAGTAAAAATAAGATTGATGAAAGTTTTTTAAAGTCTACCTGTAGAGTATAAGCTATACGTCCATATTTTATTCCAATACATGATTGTGCATTGTATGATTATTATGATGCATTTTTTAAAATCAGGAAAGATAAAATAAAGAATGTAAATTAAAATGCAGCACTGTGATAAAAAAGTGAAAAGGTTTATTATTGAGAAACTTTGACTTTACATTACATGTTTGCAAAATTAGAAATATAACCGTCAACAGTTACTGTATTTAAGTAATCGGAGCCAATATCAACTGCTCGCTGTTTTAAGCTTATTTTGTAAAATACGTTCTTAACTAAATTATTAATAACAACAGCTTTTTTAAAATATTGATTTTTGGTTTACAAACATACAAAAACTATGATAAACCATCCTATGGACTACGCAGGTAAAGGCAAAAGCATCTGGGATGTTTTCTCTAGAGAGCCAGGACATGTCGATAATAATGACAATGGAAACATAGCCTGTGACAGTTACCACAATTATAAAACAGACGTAGAGCTTCTTAAGAATCTAAAGGTTTGAGTACTAATACCCATTTTATTGGAAATGCAATGAATTATCGTTGAAAAAAATGCTATGTTTCCTTGCTGTAAAAGTTTCCTAGAACAAGACCGATTTACAAACTGTTGTCTACATGGTTTCTATGCATATCGCTAGGTAACACACTACAGATTTTCAATATCGTGGTCTCGGATACTGCCACTGGGGACACTAGAAAAAATCAACCAACCAGGAATAGATTATTACAACAAGTTGATTGATGCCCTTCTTGAGGCGAACATCGCTCCAATGGTGACCCTCTACCACTGGGACCTCCCACAAGCCTTTAACAACAGTGGTGGCTGGCAAAACAGCACCATATCGGATCATTTTGCTAACTATTCCAGATTGTGCTACGAACAGTTTGGTGACAGGGTAATATATTGAGAAATCTACCTTGTGTCGGTGATACAGATTCTGTCATCGTCTTGTTGTATAAACCGCTGCTATAACTTCTTGTATATTTCATCTGTCAGGTAAAACTTTGGATAACTCTGAACGAACCCCGAGTAATCTCCAACCAAGGTTATGAGATTGGCGTAATGGCGCCTGGTATAACAGGAAAGGGGGATCGTATATACCAAGTGGCTCACAACCTCATAAAATCCCACGCCAGAGCTTATAGAGTCTATGAAAAAGAATTCAAACAAAAACAAAAAGGTAATCACCATGCCTTATTTGGGTAAAAACATTTTAAAGAATGATTATTCAAGGAATGTTATGCATGTTAAAGAATACAGACATGTTATTATACACAATATTTAAATACATGCATTATAACAGCACAAGAATGATTTTATCAATCAGGGCAAGTGGGTATAACACTGAATACGGACTGGCAGGTTCCAAGGAACCCGGAAAACCCCAGCGACTTGGAGGCGTCTGAGAGAGCTATCCACTTCATGTTAGGGTGGTTCCTCAATCCGGTGATGAAAGGAGATTATCCCAAAGTAATGAAAGACCAGGTAGACAGGAAAAGTCGGGAACAGGGACTGCAAACTAGCCGGCTTCCTAGGTTTACCGAAGCTGAACAAATGGATATAAAAGGTGTACTGACAATGAAGTTTAATTGAAAGTCGAAGGGGGGATTCAAATGGGAAATTCGTTTTTTTTCAAGAACTTTAATAGTTGCTGCAAAAATTGAACTTAATCTATATGCATAGAGTTTAAGTTTTTCAATTATATTCACTAAATATAAAACAACTGTATTGCAGGTTCATATGACTTTCTTGGAATGAACTTCTACACGTCAAACGTTGTGACCTACAAACCATCGACGGGACAGAGCTATAGTGCTGACGGTGAAATTGATATTACAAAGGACCCGGAGTGGCTGGGGTGAGCAAGATTTCCAATATTTCTTCTTACAGAGGTTTGTTATTTATTTATAAGTTTAATAACGAAAGTATATCAGTACAAGACATCTAAAAGATCTGTAAACGATTTTGAAAAGTGAAATGATACTTTGAAAATTTATTAAGTTTTTAAGTTTATTAACCTTATTATATCTTTTAACTTCAGTATTTTGTATGCTATCTGTAGAGGTACATGTTAATCAAAATATACTGAATGACCATCATCATGATGTGATACCGGTACATCTTTCGAAAAAATCTCGTTACTTCCTAGGACTGAAAGAGTTGTCAGTTAATTAGCTTGCTATACTCATCAATATTTAATATTGCTTTTTCTTACTGAATGATATTTATTAAATGGAATTGATCAGAAATGATTTTTCTTACCTGTGATTGAATACAGATCAGGCTCCGGCTGGCTAAAGGTAACCCCTGTCGGGATCCGCCGAATGCTGAACTGGGTCAAATACACGTACGGAGATTTCCCCATTTACATTACAGAAAATGGAATATCGGACAGAAACGGATCTCTCCAGGACGAGCATAGAATATTTTATTACAAACATTACATTAATAATATTCTTAAAGGTAAGAATCAGCAGCAAATCTGTGTTGTATTCTAAAATTATTATGAAATGTTATTTAAGAAACCAAAACCGAAAATGAAAACAACATAAAGCATCCTCAAAAAGAAATCTAAAACGGCTATATTGATAGTGGGTTATCGTGCGTTTCTTCTCTTCGATAATTTTAAGTGACACAAGTACTCGAAAAAAAGTATTTTACTGTTCATCATGAAAACGAAAATATGTATAACATATAAGGAAAGGATTCTGATGCATTCTTACCATCAACCCCCACCCCCACCACCACCACCACCCTCTTTAGGGAAATAGCTTACAAGTCATTCAATGATCATCAGGAATAACACAGTCCATCAGTTGTTTTAATATTTTGCATGGATTTGTGTGCCATGAGATTGATTTAGCTGTCTAATAGTAGCAATGCATGAGAGTGACAGTGAAAAAAAGTAAATGAAATGTGAGCTACTTTGACAATTTACGTCTAGAAATCAGAAATACTAGTAAATAAAAGCTACAATGTAATGATAATTTATATGCAAACAAACTCGGTTAAAGACGAAATCGGATTTGTCCCACTGACCAATTGTTCATGCGTGATGCAACACTGTAGTACATGTATTTACAGTCCTGTGCGCATGATCTGGAGAAGAGAATATCAAATTGATATCTTTAAGATATTCTATACAATAATTGAAAATTTTTAAAATTCGGATTTTCTTCTTCTTTTAACCATCGTGACTTTTTGAAAATTCTTATTTTCATTATAGAAATTAAAAATGTTGGAATGTGTATCAATTATATCGTTATTTTTGTTCGTTACCGTCCAAACTACATGAATGAAAAATGCATACAATTTTTATTTTGCATATTAGATTTTTAAAATGAACATTCTTGTATCTTGTACGTATAGCTATACGTCTTGATGGGGTAAACGTCCGAGGGTACACGGCATGGTCATTAATGGATAACTTTGAGTGGGCACGTGGGTACACAGAACGCTTCGGACTTCATTATGTTAACTTCAGCGATCCTGCGCGACCACGCACACCAAAGGAAAGCGCCCGTTTCTTTACAAAACTCATTGAAAACAATGGCTTCCCTGACGAAAAGTCGAAGTTCTCATTTCCGTTTGCATTGGAACCGACCTTTCCAGGAAATAATCCTTACCGGACACTTTTTTTTGAAGACGACTTTTACTACAATTCTTTCCCAGAAGGCTTTGCGTGGAGCACTGCCACATCGTCGTATCAGGTGGAGGGAGCTTGGGATAAAGATGGTAAGATTTAAATGTGATCATTCCTGCCATATATGTGTTGAGAAATCTTAAAGGAGGAATGACATACTCCTAGATATTTATAATTGTGATTATACTCATAAAATATAACATCACCATTTATTTGTACATACTAGTATTTGACCAGCGTTATAAAATTCTGATTTTAAAATACACAGGTAAAAATTTAGAAATCCGTAGCGGGACTTAAATTCATGGAAATAAATTATTAGCTAACGCTACAACAAACTGAAAATTGATGTAAAAATAGTTGGAAATATTTCTACTTTTTCGAAAATGGATGATTACTTACTGAATGGAGGTATCCCAATCCGCATTAAAATAGATTGATCCTTACAACATCGTTAAATGGCTGTCAGATCTATTTTTCCTTTAAGGTAAAGGCCTTGGAATATGGGACGTCTTTAGCCACACGCCTGGTAAGGTAGTCAACAATGACACGGGTGACGTTGCATGCAATAGCTATGACAAGTTTCACGAAGATATCAAACTGTTAAAGAATATGAAGGCAAGTATTTTACGATGCAGATGTATCCGGGTTTTTTATCTGTTAACAGAAAGATTAAGTTTCACTTTTTTTCTTTGCAAGCAGTCGTTCAGATAAAAAAATACAATTGCCCCATTTAAAGTCTGATTCTTCCTAATATGAATCAAGTTAAAAGGCTATTTTTTTTCGTTTGATTTTGCCTTCGCGAGTTTTTCTTAAACGTGACTATATTTAAATTTTGAATTCAAATCTTAATGCTTTTAGATATCATAATTATAACGCACAACTTTTAGTGTTCAAAAGGACGATGTAGCTGTTACTTGAAAATAAAATCCCTATTTATTTCTGAACTGAATAAGCATAACTATATAGTTTTAAGCTTATTGAATGCTAAATTTGGGTTTAGGTGACACACTACCGTTTCTCGCTATCATGGCCACGGATCTTACCCGATGGATCCACAAAGAATGTAAACTCCCTTGGAATACAGTACTACAATAGCCTGATTGATGCAGTCCTAGACGCCGGAATCGTCCCAATGGTCACTCTGTATCACTGGGATCTCCCACAAGCCCTAATGCAATATGGCGGTTGGCAAAGTGAACGCACGACCGAATTGTTTGCCGAATACGCTAGACTTTGCTTTTCTATGTTTGGAGATCGGGTATGTCTTGACTCTCTCTCTCTCTCTCTCTCTCTCTCTCTCTGTTTTAAATACCGAAGGAAGCAGTAAACGGATGAAGAGTTTCTTTTCTCCTAGGTAAAATTTTGGATCACATTGAATGAACCATTTGTCGTCTCAAACCATGGCTACGAGATCGGAGTAATGGCACCTGGTTTAACAGGAAAGGGCGATCGAATATACCAAGCTGGTCATAATTTAATTAAGGCGCATGCTAAGGCGTACCACATCTATCATAACGAGTTCAAACGGGCTCAAAAGGGTAAGTGAATATATAATGCTTTTGTGATTCCATCGGGTAATATGTATATCACAGCGAATTCTATTTACATCTACTAAACATTTAAGTTGGGAAAAAAGAGGTAAATTTAAAACGAAATAACGTCAGAGAGAAGATGTTGTAACATATGTGATTATCAGCACTATTATTATTCTTGAAATATTTGAAATGAGTGTGGCTTTTGTGCTCAAAACATATTTTTTTTTATACTATTGTTGTATTGCACATGCAAATAGTTTTAAATAAACCCAAATTCAGGCATCATTGGTATAACTTTAAACACGGACTGGCAAGTTCCAGAAGATCCCAACAGCGAGAGAGATTTACAGGCGTCGCACCGGGCTATCCACTTTATGTTTGGCTGGTTCCTAAACCCAGTTTTGAAGGGAGACTACCCCGCAGTCATGAAGGAACAAGTCGACCGGAAAAGTCGAGCGCAGGGATACAATAAAAGTAGACTTCCGGAATTCTCAGCAACAGAAAAGGATTATATTAAAGGTATCCACCTTTACTTTACAAATGCATACGAGATACGTTCGTTACACATAATAACTAAACAGGATTAATGTAGATAATTATGATCACTGCATTGGTTTTTAATGAAGGAATAAGGAATCATTCTTTAAGTATTATGAGATGATCAAATACGGTCGGGGTGACCAAATCCAATTAAGCCCGAAGGGCTTTATGATAGATTTAATCACGCCCGACCGTATTTGATCACCTCATAATATTCAAAGAATGATTCTTTATTACTTATATTTATATAATTTTCAGCAATTGTACGATTAAATATTAAAATAATCATTGAACTGCATTGGACTATACGTTACAAAATCGATTCGTAGAGTTATCACAGACAAAGACATTGGATAATGTAAATATTACACTTTGTTTGTGCAAGGTACTTACGACTTCCTTGGCATGAATTTTTATACGTCAAACCTGGTTTCTTCCATTGATAATATACACCAGAGTTACTACGGGGACCAGGATATAAACTCCACGAAAGACCCGTCTTGGCTTGGGTAAAGTGCACCCAATAGATTCTTTTATCTAATATGCTGATGCAAATGAAGTACATCTTTGCTCGAATTATACAATAATGTTTAATGTAGATCTTTCATTCATCTGGTGACATGATTGTTTTAGATCGGGGTCGGCTTGGCTCAAAGTGACTCCAACAGGAATTCGCCGTATGTTGAATTGGGTAAAATATACTTACGGTGATTTCCCAATCTACATCACAGAAAACGGAGTTTCGGACCTTAACGGAACCATAAAGGATGAACACAGAATCTTTTATTACAAACATTATATCAACAATGTTCTAAAAGGTAGGCTTTAAAATTATAGAATAACTTTTTAAACTTACTATTGTAAAATCGCAGTTGTCTCGGTTTTGAGTGACAAATTACGTTATTTCCAGCCATCCGACTTGACGGTATAGACGTACGTGGATACACGGCATGGTCATTGATGGATAACTTCGAATGGGCACGTGGATATTCGGAACGCTTCGGACTTCACTATGTTAACTTCAGCGATCCCGCCCGACCACGTACACCAAAAGCAAGTGCGCGGTACTATACATCTATTATCGAAAATAATGGGTTCACGAAAGAAACTATTCCAGCTAATAACAACGAGAATAAAACACCAGTAAACATTAACAATCAAACACCTTATCCAGTTTCTGGGGCCCACAAGACAGTTATCTCTTTTCAAATCCTGACTGGCTTTGTCATAGGTGTTGTGTTATGGAATTTAAAATAATTCGTATAAACAATGTTATTTTTTGAATCATATGCAGCGTAAATAATACAATATCAAGACAAATTTTTAATGTGTTAATGTCTTTGTAATTTTATATGTTCTTACAGAATATATGTCCTAGAAAATATTGATTAGATTTTGATCAGAAGTTTAGAAATATTCATTTTTTAATCTTATCAGGAGATACATGAGTACATGTGTGTCCTTGACGAAAGTCTTGTAGCTTTTAGAGATATTTGGACTCATACTGCACTTATCTGTACATTTAATTAACTTTTTATTAATTACGGGGGTTTTCTTCATAAGAAGACGTTGCTTTTAAGTTAGACATTTCATTAAAAACTTGATACATCTTGACGTCCTTTAGATTTCATGAACTGGTGAAATATTTAAAATATGATTTTTTTTTATAATTATTTTGATAATTTATTTCTAAGATTATTACCTATTTTGAAAATTTTCACATTTTGAATTGCAATCATTGCACTGATTTTAATGATCTATAATTCATGGAACCAAAAATATTGAATTCATTTGGCTTTACTTATTTTTAAAGCTGATTTTAAGCTGTGGTTGCTTTGATTGTTATGAGCAACGCTTTTTTTAACAAGGTTAACATGGTCCCAATTCTTTCTTGCAAGGCCTAGGCACGATCAAAGTTTTCGAAATCATTTACTGTAGCTCATGTCAGTGCGTGATGATAGACGCTCCTTATGCTATACATTGTATATATCTGTATAGTGTAAATGTATACTAGTATATCATGTTTATTTTACAAAGCTGTGGTCGAGTATGTCAACAATATTGTTCTTAACGGTTTGTATGAATACCTTAGTGAAACCAATGATTAAAGACACGACACAATTTTCTCGTGATTAATTATGCTGTTAACGTGAAACTGTATGCTTGTATATATATTGCGAGAATAATTATGTGGAAGCATATTCATATTCATATTTGATTTGACTTGGCTAGAAGATATCATTTCTTTGCTAAATTAAACAATTCAATGATGGCTTGTATTGTTTCACTTTTGGTTTGTTGTTTGTTATCTTTGATTTGTTTTTAAAGTACTAACTCACGGTTAGGTGCACGTTAACAGTACAGTGTCACATGTACAATGTCTTGTATAAATCAATGAGGCCGTGTGTCATTTTGCAAAAATGCACTAATTTTGAAAAGTGAATTGCCCTGAATCACAAACTTAAACTTATGCATATGGTAAGTTAATTTCTGAAACACAATAATCGAAACTCTTCCTAAAGAGTTTTTATTACTGGGAACTTGCTAGTAGTTCTTTTGACATTTATTTTATTGCACTTTTCAAAAATTGCTTTTATGTGCCAATTGCGTGATAATCTGAATTTCACGAAATGCACAAATCGTACGTGCATTTGTCAAATATTCATGAGCGTATTTTTCTTGTACTTTTATAAAGGGTCTTTAGAGCAATTCTTATAAATAACTTTTCTCTCACTTTCATATTAAAATAATTGGTCTTTTCTTCAAAAGGAATTCGAAACTGAATTGAAAAACTCGTGTTAGAAGTTCAAGAGGCATTGTATGTGATGTCAACTATTTTCATAAATTTCCAAACTGTATATAAATATATATTCATGACATAAATAATTAAATACAATGCATACAGGTTTTTGGATAAAAAAGATTTTGGAAAACTTTTTCAAAAGTAATCATCGTATTCTAATCAGAAAAAAACCAAGTGGTTTAAAGCTTAAATAAAACAAAAACTTAAAGATAAAAGGTTTTAGATGTTTAATTTTGTATACACAACATGCTAATAAATACCTCTTCATAGGAAACAAATACATGTATATACAACAATTAAACTAGAAATAGAACACTTCTTCGTCATTCATTTGAAATACATAAGTATTCCCATTCCATTTGAACACTGTAAGAATTTGTGAAGAAAGTTTTCATGAAAGGTATTGAACCATTATGGTTTGTGTGTGCCACAAGGGGGATTCACGTTTGCTGCCCAGTCACAGGTTTGTAATTCTTCATTGAAAACCAAAGCTGCAAAAATGAACGAAATAATAACTACACAATTCAATAATCGAACAGAAAGATCACAATCGGATTATCCTTCAGTAGTGTGAATGTCTCAATTTTCACAAAAATAATACTAGTATAAGCAGTCGGAATAAAGCCATTATTTTATTGTAAAATCAAAATGTGTTAGATTGACGATATGATTAAAAAGGTTTGGTTAATATACATGTAGGTTAATGAACAAAATCTTAAGACCGTTACTTGATATAATGATTGTTTATTTATCATCAGAAAATTATTACAAAAGATGCTTTAAAAAGACGAAACAGACAAGGCATGCGATGAATTAAATTTATTCCACCCAAAAATTTCCAGTATCAAATTGTAATTGTAATCAAAGTTGCAGCAGGTTATAATATTTAAGATATTTTTACCTTTAAAAAGTCGAAAAAAAGAAAATAAATATTTAAAAACTGCTGATTCTAATTCTTTTTGAATCGGTGAAATTTTATGTGTATATAACTCAGTTTTATAAAAAAGAAGAAAAGACATAAAATTTTGTATACTAACTTGATGGACAAGGGTTATGTCCGAGAAACTTTCCATCAAAGCATGTGTAATAACTGTGGCAGTGTTGGTCCATATCGGCGTATTTACCATCCTTTTGGTTCGAGCAGTCCTTCATGACGCCACAGGGAGGTGAAACATTGTGAGGACTGAATCACGGAGAAAAACTCATCAAACTGACAGCAACGAGATGGAATAGGGAGAATAGCAAAACGGAGAGAGAGAGAGAGAGAGAGAGAGAGAGAACTTACTCGTCACAGCTTCCTGTCGCGTTGTTGTAGACCATTCCCTTATCACAGTCTACAATGGTGACTTTTGCGCCCGTGCACCTAGCAAAGGATCTACACCCTATCTCATAAACACCATCTTGTAGGGTGCTGCAGTCAACAGCTAAGGTGGACACTAATAAAATATTGCAAAATTTAATTGAATGGTCATTTTAAGGAAGCTTGGTGATCAACAAATTAAGCATC
>WFKH01010931.1:46293213-46329283 GCA_016163765.1 Magallana hongkongensis
TTACGAACAACTTGAACTATGCACATTCAGTGGTATAGTTAAGTATAACTTGTGTACTTTCGAGCAAATGTAAGTTATGAATTGGAAAATTGATCCACCACATATAATCATAGCCTCAAAGCAAAACAAAATACGATATGCGCATGCTTAGTACTCAGCTGAGATGTCTTAAGTTCTTCGACATTTAAACCCTAACTTACGCCTCTTTCAGAAACGCAACTTAGACCCGACTAAATATTGGCGTAACTTCGTTAGTCGGACTAACTTAAGCCCAAATTTACGCCTTTTTGAGAAACGGGCCCCTGGGGCCCGTTTCTCAAAAAGGCCTACGTCTAGGCGTAAGCTTAGTCCGGACTAAATCAGGGACTAAACCTCAAAGCCAGACTAAGTTGCGTTTCACAAAAAGGCGGAAACTTAGTCGGGACTAAATTTGGGTTTAAATCTACGCCTACTAATGGGTAGGCGTAAGTCCTTAGTCTGTACACAAAAATGGCGAGTGTTTTGTTTCTAAGGCAAAATAAACAGAGAATTTTAATTTTGGGATTGTTTAACGTGTTATTTAGGAAACATTCATATTTATTGTAATATTTGTACATGTACGTATAACTTTAAAAAGTACTTATTGTTCGATAACTGTTCCGATTTCTAAACAAATGAGATTAAATCAATTTGATAAATAATGGGCTTAACTCATTAAACGTATATAATGTACATTACTACTCGTTAATGAAATTTACCTAAAGTATGAAGAATTAAAGATGGATATACCCCTATAACTGATATAAACACAATGATTAAAAAGATGCTATAATTCTGAATTACACATGACTGTATTCCACAACAACAACTCCGAGTTTATACATCGTACATTTATAGATGTATATAAGTACGGATAGATTATTGATTTTTAAATCAATACTCAGTAAGCATAGACTAAATTTTAGTTTAAAAACCTCTTAAGTTAACATTGTTCAACTAAGTCTATATTTATCTTCACATCATTTAAAGAATATACCACATACATGTTTATGTTTTAGACGAAGTCTAAGACCAATTTAATGTTTCTCATAAAATTTATACTGATTTCAAAATATTGAGAATACTCCTTTAAATAGGAGCAACTCAAAACGTTTACAGTTGTAATTTGTGCTTGCGTGTGGTTGTATGTTCCTTACCTACAATACTTACAATTTTCCAAGACGTATGTATTGTTGTTCTCATTTTTTTACTCTTAGTATCTTTACAAAACCGTATGAAAGCTACATGTTATGTTGGATGTTTATGAACTCGCATTTAGATACAATCGATTTTGTTAAAATTTTACTTAAAGATATATTTTATAATGCAGAGTTTGTATCAATTTTAGATCTATTGACAAGCGTTTGTCAAGGTTCTCAAAGATTCTAAAATTTCACATGCACGCCTCCTTGAAATTTCGGAAATCAAATTCATTAATCTTATTAATTCAAGGATCAATTACTTGCTTTCATATTTTTAAAAATATGTATGGTTAATATCAATGATCTTCGTACATATGCATATGTGTTGTATATTTGTACTCTTTTAATTGAACTGAACTTTAATCGCTTGAAATAATGAGAGTTAGTTTTGTTTCATCATAGTTTAAGATGTATGTTTATCAAGGGATTTTTTTTTTTGGTTTCGAAGTTGTCGACTTGCAATACGAAAGACGTTGTTTAAGCAGTTTTACAACAGTGTGCATTATTACAAATTTAACTAGCTTTTCGTACATATTATATAAACAATTGTATATCCCCAATAAGTCAGCAGATAGGAAAAAGTGGGACTCAAATGTACTTGTTAAAACCGCAAGACCCTAAATATATTATCCGGAGGGGGATATGTGATTTCTAGATGATTATTCCATTAAACCTTTAGAAACCCTTCGTTCATAAAACTTTCTTCAAATAGGGACGGGTTCTTAGTTTATTGCTTTTATGTCTATATTTTAATCAAGATACTGTATACAGGGGTATTTTCGTCCTGTGTAATCTTCGCCCTTCTACACTTGCAAACAGTTCCGCCCCGTCGAGAATTCGCCCAGTCACAGTTGTGTTTCAAGTAACTTAATTAGACATTGAAATTCTTAAATTCTTAAATTCGCCTGCTGACAATGAGGGTGAAATGGTTGAAAATTAAACGGGGGCGAATATTTCCCTGTATACAGTATATATATTACTTTCAATACCCCCCCCCCCAAAAAAAAACCCCCCAAAAAAAACCCCCAAAACAAAACAATCCATTGATTAAACCAAAAACAGGAAAGAGAGTGCGGGAGACCCTGGCCTCAACTGTTGATAATTCCCATGATGTTAACTGTAGACAATATCTTTCAAAACTTTTATCATTTGAATCGCAGAAAATAAAAAATCGTTTCCATGCCATTGTCTAAATTGTTACAATATTAGAACAGAGGATGGAACTTTTCTTCCTTCTGTAGACATGTACATGTTTTTATACAGTGGATATATTCGATTTCAGTAAGTTGCTGTTTAAATCATAGTCATATTATTGTCTATAAATAATTTAGTGATATGATAAAAAAGTATCAAGCCTTATACCAGCATCTGAAAGTGTCTAAATATCTATATGAAGCATGACTTATCATTCTGTAGACGTATGAAGGCATTTCTACTGTACCTTGCCCATGCATTCTATAAATATTTTCAATTTTACACGAATATTGGAATTAATTTTTATGCATTGTTTCGTTCAATTATGTACAATTGTGCTTCAATATCGTCTGCAATACATTCAATTGCCATATATTTGGTTTTTGCAACCACTTATCCTAGGCATTTGTTCTACTTTCATTAATATAAACTTTTATGAACAACTTTAACTAGACACATTCAGTGGTAAAGTATAACATGTGTACTTCGAGTAAATGCACTATGAATTGGAAAATTGATCCACCACATATAATCATAGCCTCAAAGCAAAACAAAATACGATATGCGCATGCTTAGTACTCAGCGGAGATGTCTAAGTTCTTCGACATTTAAACCCAAACTTACGCCTTTTTCAGAAACGCAACTTAGACCCGACTAAATATTGGCGTAACTTCCTTAGTCGGACTAACTTAAGCCAAAATTTACGCCTTTTTGAGAAACGGGCCCCAGGACTTCTTAAAAATTTTATACTATAATTATGTGAAAAAAAATATTTTAACTTTATAATATCTGCATATTTTTTATATATATGTATACAGAACTCTTCTTTTCCTCAAGGAGATTACATTGTAAAATAGTTTAAAATGGCCACTACCATACATTCCTCTAACATGGAAAAATCAATCCCATTTAGCTTACAAATAATTCTACAATTCTGTATATGCAACTTGTTATAACTGTCGATAAAATTTTCCTAAAATTTGTATTAATATTTATATTTATTGGGTTTGAATTGGTATGAATGCCATTAAACTTAATTAATTATAATATAGATATAATACATGAATGCACTCACCAACGACAGCTGCGAAAACCAGAACTTGTAAACCCTGTTGCATGATGATGTGTGCAACTACCCGGAGAAGAAGTAAAAGCGACTGAGAGATAATGGAGTTTGGTATATATACAATATTGTTGACTACCAGACTATCAGACGGTAATTATCTGCTACAAACCACCCCACCTAAGGTTATCTTTGTCTTTGATAACAGTAAAAGGGTGCAAATGTCTTGGGCCACGTTCACTATTACTTGGACGGTTCATTATGGGTTGTCATCAATGCCAAAAGTTTGTTGAATAACTAAAACCCTTTTTGAAGCATTTCGTATGATGTGAAAGAGCAAACTTTACTTTATATTTGAAGTTTGCATATTTTCTGTGTAATAATAAATCATCAAAGGTGAAATTCTTGAACTATCAAGTAAAATATCATTTGACAATATTTTTTATCCTGACCCATTCTCGCTGCTTATGAATGAAATAAATGAGCTAGTAATTTTTGTATTTTATATATTTTTTCAAATACTGCAGCCTTTCTTGAATTAAGGATAATATATTTTAATTTGATATATAAATAATTTTGCAAGAGAGAAAATATTAAACCTCTATTGCTGCTTTTCTTTGGTTTTATTAAAACAATAAAATACTATTATTAAATAAAAATGTATTGCTAATCATTGATTTAAGGACATAGGCACCCGTCCGAGCTACCGTAGATTTTTAAGTCGATTTTTAGCGTAGACGGGGCGTTACACCACGAGTTCCAACGTTGCGTGGACTTGTTAAAGATGTGCACTGGGCAGTACTATTTGTCCGGAGATTAGGGCAAACAACGGTGATACTAATCCTTATTCTACCTTTATATCTCTTAAGAGCGATACATCGTGACATAAGTGAACATTAATGGCTAGCCCTCAAAGATGACGAAAATTGTACCGTTAGCATAAATTGACGCAACATACCTATGCAGTCTCGCTTATACAAAAGGATTTTATTTGTTTTATTTCAAATTGATTCATTCTTAAAGTAAAATCTTATACGTATTACTCAATTTTCATTTATTAAAGTGGATTCACCAAAAATGATATTGATTAAGGACTTGGTATAGTTTTATTTTTATTTATTTATTTATTTTTTTTTTTTTGGGGGGGGGGTAAGATTTCTTAATTGAAATTGTTCATAGAAGTTATTTCAAATTATTGTTTATTTAGATGCCACACCTTCGCTACAATGTGAATTGCATCTCAAACTTGTAAATTCGTTAGATATTTGAATATCAAATAACAGACTTCGAAACGTGCTTCTACACAATCAAAACGAATCATATCGTTCCGTGCAAGAAACGAACCGTACCGTTCACAAATCGAACCGTATGTACCGTGAAAAAAGCGTGCAATGGTAATTCATGCAAGCCTTGCCAAAATCGACCAAAGAAGCGCACCGTTCTAGATAAATTTAATATTATGGAATAAATTATGTTAACTGTAATTCTGCGGTGTTCATTATTTCATTTGATAACATCGAAAAAGTCGTTTAATATAATTATGTCCATTTCATAGAACTTCATCAATCCTTTGGTTATCGATAAACCTTTTTTGGTTGATTACCATAAATGGTCGCAAAACATGATAGAGTAATATGTTCTAATAATTATAATAATACATGTATTTTGATTGAACTTATAAAATATTGAGCGCTGTGCACATGCTGGACTTACAACGTGATTAGAGAGAGAGAGAGAGAGAGAGAGAGAGAGAGAGAGAGAGAGCTTATGTTAATTCTTATCAGATTACATTAAGTTCTAAGTTTCTATCATTTTAAACTACTGTCGGTCATTTCAGCGGAACTTTATTTTGAGACTCAACGTGCTACTTGTGTGAAATCTCAAATAGAAACAACGGATAAACTGTTTATCATGCAATTCACAAATAATTAACTAAGGCTTGTTTTATATTACCCAAAAAAACTTGACAATCGACAATGATAATAAAATTGTTAGAATACATCATATACATGCATATTATTTATAGCAATTATTATTTTCTGTGTAATTTTATTTGACCATTGTAATAGAATTGTCAGATAACATCAATTATATCGTTTTAAGCATTTACTAATTTCTGTGTAATTATGTACATTTGAGCAAAGAAGTAAAAACCAATCGTGAGCTAAACTTAAAGTAAAATTTTTCATAAAACAATTTGACCCATTTTTGAAAAAGTCTTTACTAAATGTGCTTGTGAACTAAAATTATGCAAAGTCTGCATATTACAATATATTCAATAAAAATTGTTATTAATGGTTGCATTCACACTTTATGTGAAAAACACCTTTAAGACTACCTCTAAACAATGACAAAGTGCTAATGTAGACACATAATGCACAATTAAACTCCCATAGCTGTCACATTAGAACCCAGATTTTTGATGTTGCAAGTACATTTATTTGTGATAAGGAACACATGTAACTCACAAACCTGGCGAAGTAATTTACAGAATAAAAAGGATTCCTGAAAATCGAAAATAAATCTAAAGAATCTAAACAAATCTTAAAGAAGAGAAAAGAAGTACAAATGAAGTGTAAAACTCCTGTTCTGAGTTAAAGTTAATTACAGGGGAAGACAGGGGATTTTCATTCGGACAGGGGTTTTCAGCGCCAGTAGTGGTAATGAACATGTTACTTTTTATGGTAATGAAAGCTAAAACAGTTGATATCAAAATGAGGTTAATATTATTTTTATATAATAGGATTTTTACAATGTTTATTTGTTGATAATCATAATGCATGAAATCTTTCCAAATACAAAAAACCCTTTAAACTAAATCTGCGATTATTAAATGTAGACAGGAAGACTGGTAGACAATAGAGTGATGGATGGGTCATTGGATTAACTTGTTGACATGTCAATGGTCAAGTAATCTGACTAGTCAACAGGTAGATAGAGTCAATAAAACAACTTGTCGGCATATAGATTGGTCATAGGACCGACTGCTTGACAGATAGAAAGATCAATGGAGTCACTGGTCGACGGGTAGATAAATATATAGAATGACTTGTCAGCATGTCGATGGTCAAGTAGTCTGACTGGTCGACAGATGATTTCTTATTGGTCTAGAATACTCACCGGAAAAGATACAAAAATTGCAAAATTAATCTATAATTTAGGCCTTTGTGTGAATCAAGAAATGGGGGGAAAACTAAATTGGTTTGAAAACATTAACAAATATTTTGAGTATTTGTGGTCTATCTAATTTTTGGATTGATCAAGCTATACATAATTCAAAATGGCTAAAAGTAAAAGTAAAACATACTTTGATAGATCAATTCAAACAAAATTGGCAATCTATTCTTCAATCGTCCCCTAAAGACCTAAATTATAGAATTTACAAGAAAGAATCAAAATTTGAGAATTATTTTACTACATTTTGAAAAAAAAAGATGAAATTACTTTTTGTAGATTTCGATCATGTAATCACCATCTACCCATTGAAAGTTGACGTTGGGCAAATATTCCTAGACATGAAAGAATCTGTGCTCATTGCAGTCGACACGAAATAGGAGATAAATTCCATTTCATACTTAGCTGTAATTCACTGCAACAAGAACGCATTCAACGTGTATTAGAATAAAATATAAAAATAAAAAATGCTATAAGTTTTAAAATAATAATGTCTAGTTCAAAACTCTGGGTTTTTGGGGGTTTTTTTAAAGAAAATTATTCTCTTTTATTAGAAAATAAATAAGAAATGCTCCACGTTTTAGAACCCCCATACTTCACATTTGTACTAACGAGTCAGAGTTGATCTTTTATAAGTTTTTTTCTCGCGCATGTGATGTCTATTAGTAAGTAATAATATCATTGTAATTATAATTTCTGTGTACCATTGTAAAATGGTGTTGAGATTGAAATAAATAAATGAATGACTGATCAACAGGCAGATGAGTCAATAAATCAACTTGTCGGCATAATGATTGGTCATATACATATACCTAGTTTTGTTGTGATTCTATATTTAATAACTTGATTATTGTGTATAAATGACTTCTTATATTCAAACCTATTTACTCATTATCTTTTGAAATAGACTAAAAGTGTCTTATTCTGTACTCCACTAGGCATCTTTTCTCTCGTTTAGGTCCGTAGCTTCTTGGTATATATCGAGTTCATGCACATGCAAATACACCTTGGGCCCTTTTACATGTACGTACTAGCTTATAAGACAGAATTCTTACATATTTTACAGATAGAAATTCTCTTACAACCCTTACATCTCTTGGTCCCTTTTACATGTATATGTTGATATACATACCGCGTGAAAACATACATACAAATTTTTAGCATATTTAATTTCCAAATGTTACCACACGACAAAAATTATACTTCTCTCATGTTACTTATTTATAGTAACATGTGCATGTAATAAGGCGAGGATTACATCTACCATTGCATTGTCATCGGAAAATTTTCCCTTGGTGTTATGCAATATCCAATATAACTCCTCTTTGTATGTTGCCACCAATAAATATAATGTGTTCTTCACAATATCATACTTATGACATTTTATCGTAGGAAAAGATGGTTATAAGTTACATATTATCGACGAAAAAATGAAGTGTAATTCATAATAAAAGACAAAACGACGTGTCTCCTAATAAATATAAGTGTTTATTGAGGTGCATTGAATACATAGCAAGAGGTAGCTGTGTTGCAGAAGGTAGTGAGGTTTTCATTGGTTACATCACCTAATTCCGCATGGTTCCATTACATTGAATGGCCAATCACAGACCTGCTTTCTCACGTTGAATACCAAACCTGGAAATATGTAAAGGACAAATTGTTCACGTGTTGATCACCTTGAATAAGTTTGCTCATATTATAATATTAATGTTGAAATACAATAGGATGATTGTCAACCGTAAGTTATGAAAATGCATAACTTTGATTCATATTGCAAATTGAGTTACATTTATTTTTTCCTTGCATCATTTTATCGTAGAATATTTAAATGGATGATCAAATGGCCAACGGATTCAGGGAGAACATGATACACATGTTGTAGTAAAGAAATACTGGCATACATAAATTATACATGCACGTGTACGTCGAGTTGATTTACATGTAATTATATTCATACTGTTTCAATTTTTATGGAAGGAATTTTTAAGTTTTCTACGAGTTATTCTAGATGTATATTGAATTACATAAGATCAATACTTATTTAATAAACAAATCTGAATATTATAATTTAGATACTAATAAATTGTTATAGCTCTACAAGTCACTAATAATATACTTATGTTTTAATCAAATACATAAGTATAGCTAGATATGTATATTATACCATATACTAGTACTTATAACAATTTATGTAACTTGACCTATTATACAAGGAGAGGATATACATAGGCTATGCCTGTTGTCCAATCCTGTTGAATTTATTCAATAAAATATGTTTAAATCAATAAACAAAAGTTACAAATGAATTGAAAACTTTAAAAAATAGTTTTAACTTAAGTTATTTTTTAAAAACGCTGACATGATATAAATAAATATTTGTTTTCCATATACTTATTTGATTTGTAGATTTATTTGATGCAGTTTTTACAAAACACTAATTCAAATATTTTAAACTATAAAAAAGTGCAATTGTCATGAAGTCACTCTTTCTTTTATTTAAGTTAGTTTTAGCATTATATATTTTTCAGTTAGTTCTTCTTTACAATGCATATGTTAAGAACAGGTGGGTAAAGTGTAGGTATGTCTAAGGTAAACACAATTCATGTAGAAAACAGACTTTAACTGTTATCAAATCATAATTCATCAATAGTTCTTTATTTGTATCTAATTACATGTATCAAATATGAGCAAAACGGGAATAAACACACTTTCAATCACACATTTTAAATATATGTATTTTGCTAAAGAAAATTTAAAAAAATACTTAAATTTTTTTTTCAAATTTATCATTTTTTGCGTATATATTTACCCATAGAGCAAGAATTGAATCCAAGAAAATTCTTTTTCCAGCAAGTGTAAAACCGCATACACTTGTGTTCTGTATCGGGAAAGTGTCCATCGGGCAATTTCGTACAATCTCGAAACACTCCGCACGGTGAATGAACGTTGAAGGCACTGGAAGAAAAGCTTACATGTAAATGTTTATCTTGTACAATTATAATTATTCTATTGTATATAAAAAGGATTTGGGAAAGCTTATAGAGCTCATAGAGTTGGCTATATTGATTTCATCTAGTATTTACACGTATATTTAATTTTTTATGTGCTTATAAATATATATAAAAGTATGTCTTATAAATGTAAAGGAGTTCTTTTTTAACTATTTCTATGACAAAAACATTTAAGATAATTGCTATATTTTAGATCATATTCTATATATATAATCTTATGTACTTTTTGCTGAAAATAATTTGTTCAATATTTATATTTTTCATAAAAGAATGTTTGTATATGTATGAATGAATCAAACAAATAACTGTAGTAAATTACGAATCAGTGTCTAAATTAAAAAAAAAACGGTTTCCATAAAAAAATGTTTAACTTATCATTGTTCAAGTTATAAAGAAAAAATCAAATTTATACTGCGCTCTATTAAAGTTTGGTTTTGCAAATTTAGTTGTGCATTTTTTGGTACTTTTATCATTATCATTATTATTTTTCCTCTCTTGTATTGGATGTAATTGTTGTATAACTTACTATTCACAATTTCCTGAGTTCATATTGAAGACCATGTACTGATCACAATGAATGGTGACCGCTGTCCCATTCACACATTTGAGATAAGTTTTACAGCTTCTGGCAAATATGACATCGTCTCTGCCTAAACATAGGTCATCTACGGCTGATTCTGAAGAGAAAAAAAGAAAGTTCTCATGCAGATTTTGCTTTCATTAATTTAAATCGCAACACAAATGTCTTAATGATAAAAAAAACCAGCAAAGAATTCTAAAATTTGAAGAAAAAACCCAATAATTAACTCTGGTAAAATGAGAGTTGAGTCAAACAATGTGAAAGCTTGTTAATCATTTCGAAAAAAGCCCAATGGAATTATAATTCACGATTGCAACATGATTTGCTGAAATTGGAAATATTTCAAAACAACTAAAACGTAAACAAAGAGAAATTTATAAAGGAGGTAAATTGTTAAAAAAAATGTACTACAAATTAAAACATAGGTTTCTACCGTCAACTATTTAATTTATTGCAAAACGTTGCCATTTCGATGTAAATGAGAACCATTTCAGCTAAAACAACTTGTTTCCAACAGGTTTAATGGATGACCTCTCCGAATCTCTTTTGAATCTTTGAATACATAAATAAAGCAAGCTATATAGTCAAGAGTCTAGATTTACAAAAACCTCCTCCGCTAAGAATGACAATTAATTTTCTGATTTTTCCCGATTTGGTATGCGTGCATAAAGAGAAGGAAAAGGTCAAGAAATTATACCACGAAACAACACTAAAGTTAGATAATTTTTTGAAGTCATGTGGGGACATGACATATGCTTTAGTACTATTACCGTATTGCATACTGTTTAGCGTTTTAAGCAGAAAAAAATCATCAATAGATAGCTCACTTTATTTTCGATAGATGGATTTGCAATAACACAATGGTATATGCAGACAAAAACGCCGTACTTTTAAAACATTTATTCTAAACTTCCGTGAAGGAATAGAAACCATCAATTGTCTGAGCTGAGTGTTTTGACACGTTAACTTAATCACTTTTTTTTGATAAGCATGTTTCCGCGTGTTAGGTGTGCTTGCTCGATTATCGCTCGACCCAATTGTGGGCTGCATTTTTTTTTTTAAGTATTTATATAATTTTAGACTTCAATCGTGCATCATACATCAGTATCGTAAGCAACCAAAAGATAGAAAGCGTTTATTAGATGATGACAATTCGGTGTACATGTATGCATATAAATAGTGCCTTAATCCAAGTTTAGTTTTAAGTGATATATGAACATTTTTTTTTATAAAATCAACACTCTATTTGCCTAATCAAGAAATTTTTTCATGTTATATGTCATGTGTAATATAATCGGTTTTTTTCTCTTTTACTTTTTAATAAAAAGAAAAATCCTAAAAATACATTGTAGAGTTTTTGAATCATGATACGGTGACAGAAGAATTAAACGGTGACACACAATTGCCCCAGTTTATTTCAACCATTTGAGATTTATACTATAACCGACATTGTAATTTTCAAAGATTTTGATTTTACATTGTTTTCTTCTATCATCCCACTTTCACTTTACTCTTAAATTTATCAATTAGCAGCGTTAAATTGATTTTTATTACGATTTCAAATGAAATATTTCGAATATTTTTGTTTTAAAACTAAAAGAATGTTTTCGTAAATTCGTGATTCTATTGTATATAATAAACAATCGAAACAAAAAGATACATGTATATAATTATATGTATATAAGTATACGAAAAGTCAAACGCAAGTTACATGTACATACACAAAGACAGAAAAATATCACCTTCCCGAATATTTTAATTTACATAATTTACTAGTACATAGTTCCTTACAAGGCTAGCATTATAAAATGTACAAGAAAAACCTAACAACGTGTTAATAAAATTTAACAGCATTCATCTGTAAATTGATTCTGATGTTGATTTAGAAAAAAAAAACCCCGATGGTTTGGTTGGCTCTAAATGTTTGATGATTGAATTATCAGTTTATTTCGGCAATCAGCATATGCATGGTTTAGCATAATTTTTTGAATGTTATGAGTTCATATAGGAAAAAAACATAAACAAACCACCAACACCCCCCCATACCCCCCCCCCAAAAAAAAAACCCCAAAAAACAAAAACAAAAACAATACAAAACAAAAACAAACTTTCAGAACAAATGATGAGAGTTAGATATTAATGTTTTTGTTTGTTATTATTTTTTTGCAAATATGATGATTTATATTGATTTTAAAATGAAATGTTAATGCAAGGTATGACAAAAATTATAGCTTAACATATTTAACGCTTAAAGCTCTTAACATGAAACAATGAATATATAAATTATATCGCATAAAGTCCAAACTACAGATGCTGGTTGATATATTGCATGTTTTATCGTATACTATTACAGCACAGGACTTAGTAGTTACATAACTTATTCAGCCTGATGTTTTTTAAATTTAATAAAACCAAGAGACAAGCCTAAAAACTCTGCATGCCAGCCGAAAAGAAATATTTCAAGGACAAATTTGTTTGCAAACATTCTCATTTAAGTACTTCTTTAACAACTGGTAGTAAAATATGGCACAATAATGGTACCTTGCACTTCTTACCGTAGTATGCGGAAACCAAAACAAGTCCACAAATCGACAAAAGAAAGTAATGGACCAGTAACATGTTCACAAGATGTTAAAGGACACACCGAAGGCCTCAGTCTGGACGAAGTTCTAGTTCACAAAAATAAATGTTCAGACAATATGAAGATTATTTTTACCCATGATGAACTTTCTTAAAATTATAGAAATCACTTTCAGAGATCCACTTAAGAATAAACACCCGATCTCTCTTAGCACAAAAAGTTGTGTTCATATGTAATTGGTTTGAGTCAGCAGGGCATTTATATATTTATAAGTTATTTTGCATAATCAAAAGGTAAAAAACTTCCCAGTATTTATCAAATTATGGTAAAGAGGGGAAATTACAGTGGACCTGTGACAGCTGTCACTCAACTATTTGTCTCGGGAATTAACAATTTTGTACCGTTGTCAACGGCAGACCATTAAATGAAAAGGTAGAAAAAAGGTTTTTGTAATGATATTGTGGTTTTGTTCTAACCTTAAACGAGCAATCATTGTTTCATTGGCCTGTCAAATCCATTAACATTATTAAAGTTCCAATCCTTTTCATATTTTAGTTAACTAATTGACTGTTTTCTGAGTTTATTAATTAACCAATCTTAACTTCAGTAGATTTTTTTTTATTTTTTAGGTATGCGATTTAGAATATCTAAAGTATCAAAATTTCAATAAAATGGAATCATTTGTCTATTTCGACCGCTTAGAATTCCATTCGTTTTTATCATAATTAAATCCTACCAATTGGAACTACAAGTTACAAGAATCTAGGATCTCTATAGACATTAAGGAAAATATAACAAAAGTACATATTTGCTACGTCAACTAAATCTGACTTATCTTTCCTCCACTCCATAATTAATGTCCGGTATCGGGTTATCCGCAATAGCTTTGCTCGAAACTAAACCAAATACAGACATAGTTTATCCAGTAAAAATTTAACCAAGTAACGGAAAAATCAAATTCTATAATGGTGGTAGTTAAGCAAAATTGTAGGAATATTCAATTACAAGTTATTGAATTAAAGCCACAGATTTTTACGTATCATAGGACATATATTTAATTCTTTGATTGGTAAAGGATTTGTTCAGTAACTTTTCGAGCTCGTTGAAGCATGTTTTTCACAAGGAAATGCATATGTAAATATGGGCTTTAATTTATTGCATAAAACGTTTTTACTTTGATCTTAACATGCACTAAATTGCTTTTTTTTTGTTCGATCCATACATGTTAGGATTTGAAAACAGAGGACACAGCAGAATAAAACATAACCGGCGTCAGCGGGTATGTATTTTTTTTTACAGTGTTTCCTCCAAAAAAATTCTATTGTTATATTTATCGCTCACTGTAGATCTCTCTTACATTATTCATATAATTCATATATTTAGTGGGTTAATATTACAAGAAATCAACACTTAGAAAGTTGCATATAAGGAGGAGCCAAAAGGTTTATGATCCGGTCTCTTGTTCGCACGCGGGCAAATTGCTATTGAAATTTGTTCAAAGTCTAGTAAGTGCCTGTTGGTATTCTTATGAAAAAAGAGAACATAGCCTTTGTGTGTAAATATACGAATATATTCCGATAAAAAGTGATGTCCAACCAATCTATTTTATTCAATTTATGATTTTTCACGAGTGATAAATCGTGCGATTGTTTTATTGTCCAAGATAACATGAGCATTAAGTTGATGCCAGAGTTGGGATGCCCTGAAAGCATTTACAGTTTGTCAGAAAGTTAAATTTTTCATGAGGCATTTCTGTGCAAAATATTTTGTTTTCCCTCGGACTGAAATGTCACACTTTCATTGATTTAAACATGGAACGTGACTGCAATATATATCGAATATATTTGATATGGTGCCTGTTACGTTATCTAGATTTACCGGTAAATTGTCTAAAAATGAATAAAAATGGCTTTAATTTACAGTTGACCGAAATTTCGAATGTTCTTACTTCATAATGACTCTGAAACTCTGAAACATTCAAAATTTCATAAAACCGATGCAATGCAAAGAAATATAACAGGTAGAGCTACAAAAAGCAGTCTGAATTAAAACCAAACGTGTATACTGTGAATTTATTATTGCTTTAATTCTTCCGACCGAGTTCCTTCGAAAATTTCAATTATAATATTTCATTCAAAGTAATCTAGCATTCAAAATAAATAGATTTGCATTCTTACAAAAAACAAATATCCTTTTTTTTTTTTACAGACAAAAGACTGTAAGCAATAATGATTAATGAGAATTTGGGGCACGTGGCATGTTATAGATTTTCGATTTCTGCTGTTTTGCTATTTTCTTTTACTAATTAACAATTTTTAATTGTCAATGATAATTGCATGTAGTCATGGACTCATTGACAATTAAAATTTTTAATTAGTAAAAGACACCATGTTCTAAAATTACAATATCATTCCATGTACATGTAAATCAAATATTGGGCCAGTCAAAAGTCAGATTCATGTTCTTACTGGCTGACAGATATTACACATTTTTAAATTCTATAGACACACAAACAATGCTAGTAACAATATAGTTACTCCTTTTTTTTTGTTTTTTTTAGGGGGGTGGGGTTAGGGTATGGGGAGCACCTTTTGCCAGAACGCAAATATAGTAATATTACTAGACCTATGAAATCATTTAAATATTGTAAAATAACAATAAATCCCTTGAAATTAACAGTTTCTTATCGCATTTCGCAATCAATTGTTTCAATCAAAATTTTAACTAATAATTACCTTTCTGAATGAAGGAAATATGTGAACAATTATTATATACGCAATTTTAAGTTGAAGAAAAAAACAACCCAAAAAACAAACCCTTTTTATTAAAAGAATTAAATATTTTTTTTACCTATTTGTGAACGCATTTGACTTTAAGTGTCTTCTTTTGTACTTTTAGAGGTTTCATCAAATTTAATTTAAAAGAAAAAAAACGCGTTTAAAAAATTGGTATCTTGATGAATTGTGTTTTGTATTTTTTTTTTCAATTACGACCGAGGCAGAGACACAAAGAGGCACTGTATCTAAGGCCCTGACCTCTGTGAGGATCGACCATAAATCCCCGACCCACCAATCATTATAACTGGTCACCGATATTACCAGTCCCATCACGATCCAACACAGGTGTCTTCTCGATCGAGTGTTATTGATCAATGTTCTACAGGTTGCCATTGGTGTGCCACTAATCTGTTTGTCTCTCACTTGATGAATTGTCATTTTGTCTTTGAAGTACGCATATTATCAGAACCAAAGTTACGCTTTCTGTCGAATAAGAAAGTAGGTGAAAAGCCAAATTGCTATAAAAAAGAAATCTCTGCTGCAAATTTGCATGAACCCAGTAATTAATTATGTGGTTACTCACTATATAGGTCAATATTTCATAACAATTCTAATGAAGTTTAGTCTGCTCCACATCCATAGTTTAGCATAATAGGCACCTTCCAAAATGATCAAAGGAGTATTGAATCATCAACAGAATTTTAAACAAAATTAGAAAGACACGTGTTTAATAAATTGTATTTAATACATTAAAAGTCTTTTGAAATATATTTGGTATACAATTAAGTAGAGTAATAATCAGCAATTAATCGTGTATTATTCACACGTTCCTCAGCAGCTGATGAAGAGATCACCCAAGTAGTTCCAGTGGACTTGACGTCATATTTGGATTGATTCCACATGGCGGACCAATGTCGGTGATGTAGTCACAAGTTTGTAAGGCAAAGTTAAATACAAGTCCAGCAGGGCATGGATTGTGTCCCATGAATTTCCGCGCATAGCACGTGAAATAATATTGACACTTCCGGTCGACGTCCGGATATCTTCCGTCATCCCGACCTTCACAATCCCGGAACGTCCCGCAAATCTCATGCACATTAGCAGGACTGAAATGGATATCAAACTATTTTGAGAACATTTCGAAAAACATTTTATAAGCGGTATATCAAAGCTCTATTCCAAACTGCACATCCTCATCGACGTTTACGTCGCATATAAGAGAATCTCTTCATTAATGAACTATATAAATGAAGTGAAAACCTAACTAGAAAAACTAGGGAAAACATTATAGTACATGTACAGTACTTACTCGTCACACTGGTTGGTATCTCGATTGAAGACCATAGGTTGCTTGCATTCGGTGATTGTGCCTACCCCGCCTTTGCACGTTGTGTAGGCACGACAACCGGCGTCATATACTCCATCCACCCTTCCTACACAATTTTGTCCACATGCTGCAAACAAACGAATGAAATGACTATTAATTCGCTGTAGTAAATCTTTTTTTGAATCTTGCAAATGTATACCTATCAGCAAACATCTGGCTTTAAAAAGAAAGTGGGCGCTTAAGATGTAGATTCGGCAGGAATCTGGGCGCACAAGGAGAGTGGAAATTTCATCAGTTAATTTTGCACATTTTCCGAATTATAACCGTTTTTTGGTTTCTGTTGGACGTGGAATGGGTAGAAAAATGTTTGTAATGCAAAAGTTTTTATCATAATATGGGTCTAAATATAGCAACACGATGCAATTCATGCAAAATCATACTTATTTACAGCTGTTTTTAAATGATTTTATTGTCTCTGGGTCTTCTCTCCACAAATTTGAAACGTGCAAAGATGACACATTTCAACATTAAAGATGTCGCTATTTAAAAAAAGATGGAGAGATGACCCAGAGATGACTAATTGTGTACTTTTTCAAAATATTTTTGGGAGGATAAAAAACAAAGTCCATGGATATGACAATGTTGTTTCAAACAATACTTTATACCGCATATTGTGAAGTCACGCATGGCTGAATGGTTTCGTCCTGGATTAGTGAATACATACATGCGGTGTTTGGGGATCAAATCCTACCGGTGACTCCTTTTTCATTTTATTTTTTTAACTTTTTTGTTTTTAAATGTATGTTGATATAACATTATGTTGAATTATAGAATAGCGGTATATTTTAATTTGCCGTTATTGATTTCTGCCGTATGAACACTATTTTCTGTTCTTATAACTAGTTTTTTAAGATATACGATATAAATGAATTAAAATATGTATGCATTAACATTTCCAATATAACTAGTTATCGTTTTACCCTCTCATTGCCATTTTTAGAAAGCTTGTGAGTTTTTTTTAATAGCCGAAATAGACATGTACTTCAACTCTCAACATGATATAGTTTGAGTAATTAATTTTTGTTCAAATCTGCACATAGCCTTTCCAGGTTATAGACATTTAAATCACTATTGATTTGTCGATGATTCCTGCAAACTTATAATCTTGTGCGCCCAATTTCTTTACTTCTCAAAATATGTTATAGTTTACATTACATTTATCATTATATCAAGACTAAACCATTTTCATAATCTTTAAGAGCTTAAAAATATTGATAAGCCTGGACGACTGAAAATTATACTTACCAAAGTCAAAAATTGCAAGTAGAAGAACTGCTAAAGCGCTAGCGTAGACCTCCATTGTAACTTTACTATAACGACGCGTCCATCAACTGCTATAAATAAATACCTCCCACCCACCCTTCTCATTTCTCCGTAGCTGGGTAGATCAAAGTTCTTCATCTGATGAATATGACCAGTGTTTAGGTTAAAATGTCTTCCCCGCCCGCGAAAGTTTAATTAGCAGATTATGGAAGTATCTGGTGTTTAGCTATCCGCAATTAACAACATAAACTTATAAACTATGACTTCGTACGTGTCTAGATAAGGCTATAGTAACACACATTTTACAGCTTAAAGCGCCTGGGTGGTATCACGAATGTTCTTTTTATATCACTGAAGATCGAAAGCCGGGTGCTTGATTGGTTTCCGCTATAAACCACATGAAGCATAAAAATCATCAGAATTTAATAGTCACATTCTCTTGTGTTTTATAATGAACTTTTTAATGATTTAAAGCTATTTCGAAATATTCATTTAGTTTAGATCATAATTAAACGTCATTGTACACAATTTATGTCTAAATATTTGATTAAGCATATATTTCTGCATCTTTACACACTTCAACACTGATTGTGCGGAGCTTTTTACAGACATTAACTTTAGATTACGTACTCTGTAGTTATTAAGAATATGAAACAAATTTTAATACTTGGTACATGTATATTGCAATTTCTGGTGCTGGTGTTGGTCTTTGTTTTCTAATTGTTCTTTTCAATTATAAAAACTAATGAAATATTGAAAGATCCCCAACACTGAAAGAAATTTTTTTCATAATGTTTTTCTATCAATCAAAAACGAGAGAAAGTGCACAGTCCAGAAATTGTTTAACTCTGTATATACCGTCTTCCTGGACACTAACCACAAGCATAAGGTCGTCCGATATGCATACATTTTAATACCCCTATACACTATACTCGTTCAGGATCGATTTTCATTATTCACATCAAAACTTGGCTACGTCTAGGGGCATTTGTGTAAATGACAGACACAACTTTTCTCCACATGTATGGGTCTTGCATGGATTTGCTTATAATTAAGAAGAATTAAATCAGCTGACGAGTCATTTTTACAAATTCAATTTAAATGCGTAATAAATTCTAAATAACCCATTGCAAAATAAATAGAAAACACTTGGCATTTTGGGTGGATGGGTGGGGGGGGGGGGGGGGGGGGGGGGGGTCTTCAAATTATATTAGCCAGTTGTTGAAAATATAAAAGATTAACAATTTCAGTTTTATGAAAATAAACCAAAATACCTTAGTTTCATCATCGCTACCTTTGTTTTTATTAAAATAAAATTGAATAAAATGTATGTGTACAAGGTGGCATGATCTTTTTTCCTCAGTGAATGATCGAGAGTGAAATGCCAATGAAATCATTAATTGTACAATTTCTCATTCCTTGAAATTTATGTTTATGTTTTAATGAAAACTTTAAATGTAGGAAAATTTCATTATTATGAATTCTACGTCGAATTAGACTTTTCTTCAAACACACTAGAAAACATCTCCATCATGAGATTTGTGTCAATTTCTAGAGCTTGTTTGACATTAGGCGCGGTTTTCTGGAGATTCCGGCTATCACTGATCATCTGTCCCCGAGACAAGCGTCCTTGTAGTTCCACAGTGGCAAACACATCACGTGACTTTGTTACTATGGTTTCTTGAAGAGCAATGGCGACTACAGTGGGATCACAAAAACTATACCCTGGAAACCGCCATTCGTTGTGCTTGTCTAAAGAGGATCGAAGTATGGAACTATGGAATATGGCCTTTGAAGTTTTTATATTTAGGATGCTTTTCAACCAATCCTGTAAAAAAAAATACATGTTATAAAAGCATTTTACAATTAGGTTATAATAAACATGTAGTTTCACCATTCTTTTAACAACAAGGAATTCACACGAATTTACTATTTTTAACATTCATACAGATGAAAATAAATTTCTGGTGGATTTCTTATGTTTCCAAAATCATGCGAGTAAAAACGGCGATGCTTTTGGGATTGTAAATAGTTTTGCACAAAGTTATACGTATACATGTCTTTGTTTACGTGTTCATGGTGATTTATTCTCATCGCTTGCGTGTGCTAACGGTATTTATCAAACCATGGAAGATCTTTGAGTAAACTGATATTTCGCAGTGCAGTTATTTTGGGGGTTTTTGGGGCTGTACTACATGTTTATAAATGTACCCCAAATTCATTAGACTCATTTTAACCATTCAGGTCTGCACGCATGTCTACAAAATGTCTAATGACCATTCTTCAAAGGATTGTTCTTATGAGACAATATAATATTGACAATATGATATTTTAATATATGATATGACATTGTATTAAGATATTGATTGTTTCAATTTATATAATATTGTATCATATGATATGATATTGTATCATCTAATATGATACAAGATTGTATCATGTGATATAATACAAAATTGTATCACATGATTTGATGTCGTATCATATAATAGAATATTGTATCATATGATATGATATTGTATTATATGATACAATATTGAATTAGATGATGTATTATATGATACAATATTGCATTAAATACAGATAACGTATTATATGATATTATACGATATTGTTTAATGTAATATGATATAATATTGTATCTGATTCATATGATATTGTATCATTCATGTTGTTTCATATAAAAATGTATGATCCAATATTATATGATAAAATATCATTTGGTACAATATTATAAGAAACAATATCATATAATTAAGTTATGATAAAATATTATATCGTAAGATACAATATACAAGATCATATCATATGATACAATATTATTTCATATACAAAAAATATGATACAATTTAAAATTATATCATATGATTTTTAACAATATATGATATAATATTTAACAATACCATATCATTTAATACAATACTGTATTCAAACCTGCATTTAACTATTCTAAAAACTTACACCTGCTCCAGCATCAAGATAATTCAGGTCAAGCTCTGTATCCGAAGCTACCTCTATTTACACATCCATTATCAAAGTGATTAGTTCAGATCAATTCATTTATTCACTTAAAAGCCATATAAATGGTACAAGAGGTACAAGTTATATAATATGTACTTTATTTATATTAAATGTTTAAGTCTGACTTGGTATAAACAGAATTTATTAAATTTTGTAACCAGCTCCAAGACCCTAACACAATTTGAGTAAATCTAAAATCTTAAACCTGTCTGAGCATCTAGATAATCAAGACAACCGTACCTGAAGCTAACTCTGTGATTCATTTACATAGTTAAATAAACCATGCAAGTTTGAATTATAAGTAAGTACTATTATTTACATATACATGTGACCTGCTCCAAAAACCTTAACCTCATCCACCATCCGAAACCTAAGGCTCAGATTCAGCATCCCATTCTGTGGAGTGTATCAGTATCACAGGATGCATCATCTATCCATATAAAGTAAAGATTGAACCAATAATAACTAAGGGTACCAGCTCCAAAAACTTTAACCAGCTCCAAAAACCTTAACCTCATCCAGCATCCGAAACCTATGACTCAGATTCGGAATTCAAGCATGTCAAGAGCATCAGTTTCATAAGATGCACCACCCATTTAAGTTTGGTAAAGATAGAAAAAGTAATAACTTAGATATGGCCATCAAAGGGCACCTGCTCCAAAAACTTTAACCTGCTCCAAAAACCTTAACCTCTCCCAGCATCTGAAACCTATGGTTCAGTTTCAGCATTTATGCCTGTCAAGTGCGTAAGTATCATAAGACGTACAATCCTTGCAAGTTTGGTGAAGTTAGGACCACTAGTAACTTAGATATGGCCATCAAAGGGCACCTGCTCCAAAAACTTTAACCTGCTCCAAAAACCTTAATCTCCTCCAGAATCTTCAATTAATGCCCAGATTCAGCATCCAAGTCTTTTAATCCATAAGTAGGTCTAGATGCACCGTCCATGCAAGTTTGGTGAAGATAGGACAAGTAATTACTTAGATACAGGACCTGCTACAAAAACTTTAACCAGGTCCGGACGCCGACGCCGACACCGACATCGACGCCGACACCGGGGGTATAGCATAAGCTCCCCCCGACTTCGTCTCGGTGAGCTAAAAATCAAATCTAAATTCTATCAAAATCTTTTAAAAGTCTCTAAATACAATCTCCCTCAAACATAATTTTACATGGGTTTATATAGAACCATTTTAACAAGACCTTGGACTTTCAGTAGGGCGTAGCTATCTATTCCTTGCGTCAAAACAAGTGAAATATGACGCGGTTTCAAGCGAAATATGCACCGATTGCGTAGTTTTAGCTCAGAAGCCAGACAAATCTTGTTGATTTCAAAGAGCCATGGCTGAGTGGCCAACGATGAAATAGACAGGCCTACGTCACATTGCTGTTTGACACATCTACCCAAAGTCCAAGCTCTTGTTAAAATGGTTCTATATTAGTCTTATGACAAACCGTTTCGATTGGCTCTGTCCACCTGTGGCGATCATAAGTGAACAAATACTGCTTATATTCCAGTTACATTTTATTTCTAAATACAGTAACAGATCTGTCGAAACTGTCCATCATAAAGCCGGGGGATGAGGGTCCGGAGCCTCCCGTCTGCTTATGAAACACAGCTTACGTGCAATTTGAAAGGTCAACTAGCGACATAAATGAGTACATGATTTTAAAGGTTACAAAGGTTATATAAAAACATGCAGTACACGTCTAATTATACGGCACCAAAGCTATCAAATGCGGACACGGGGTAGCAGAATATGACGCTTGATGACAACCATCGTTTTATACTAAAATAATTATGGTGCAATGTATCCAGGTATTCCATGTGCGATTCGTCATACCAGCACATAGTACTTATCAAGTTCACACCATGGCTATTTAATTACACATGTAGATGTTACAGTGCGGATTCATAACTTTATAATGGAAATGGGTTACTATTTTCTGTGAAGATGTTCTGCAATGAACGACGAGCGACAACTGACTACACGGGGACGCCTAATTACGATGCCACAATATATAGAATCTATAATGTTTGGTCCCAGTCTTTTACTTTACATACCCATGGATACTGATTTTGAAGGACTGCTTCCCATGAAAATATGATTATAGGACAACTCAGCTCATGCAAAACCATGTACGCAGCTTCTGGATCAAAGTGAAAATTGAATTCCGCTGCACTGCCATCTTCTATATTGCCTTGTCCTTTAAAAATAGAAATAATACACGTATTTATAATGGATGTATGTTTATAAGAAGACGCGATCGACCAATAGAAAACCTTCCAGTTCTGTAACGGCTACGCGGGTAATTTTCAGTATTTTAATAAGTACCTTCAGTATTGCCACCCATTATCACACACTTTTTGAGTTGTTTTCCAAAGTCTGGATTAAGTCGTAAGGCGACTGCAATATTGGTTAATGGTCCAATAGATACTAGTGTAATTTTTCCTAAAATAAAAGAGAAAAATCAGCTATTTCATCAAATTAATAAGTTTATGATTAATAATTTTATTCCTCTGTTCAGTCATTTTTAAAAATTTGCTTGAATAATATCTGTATTTGTTTCGTTTTGTTTTGTTTCTTTTTTTTCCGGGGGGGGGGGGGGTCCAGTTTTTATTGAAATACAAATAGCTTTGCATATTTCGCAGCGGAAAGTTGGTCAGAATTAACCCTCTAACTTAACTGTTCCGTGAACCTTAAATGGGTTCTCAACACATGTCTGCATTAAGTATTAAAAACATGATGGTTTCTTCTAGTCAAAATTGTACAGTCTGAGAGTTCTGTCATGACCTTGGTTTTCGCCAACTATCCTGTTCATTGCACATGACGCATGTTCCGTCTGAATCAAATTCATGTCCACTTCCGGAAGTCCTTTGAGGTCACATAAACCATCTAAACCGTGGTAAAATTTTGCGTGCTTTCCTTGATCCACGAGGGCTTTTGTGCAACCTTTATATACTGGAATCTGAGGCGAAATTCAAAAAAGCAAGTGCCGTGTCGACAAAAAATTAATAATCATTTAATTTGCGTTTAGAATGTACAAAAACTGTAATAATTTACGTGTTTTTACCTCGATATGATCACAGATGGTTAATATACGTAAAACATTGCGGCACACGTGATCGACCTCTGTGTTTCCGCTCACGCAGGTTATAGCGAGTACTTCTGCATCCGGTCTGGCTAATGCTAACATTATTGCTTGTGCATCGTCTATCCCTGCATCACAATCAATGATAAGTTTTGTTTTGTCCATTCTAGAAGAAAAAGACAGATAAGCAGTTATTTCATTGACATTTTTAAGAGATATCTATACTACTATATCAAAATAATAGACTCGAATTTTTGGGCTTTAATACCGAGAAATCGGAAGAGTACTGTCTTTTGTTTTATATATTTTAAACATCATTGGTAATTGAAGATTACCAATTTGTTTTTATTTTTTCTCAATCAAGCTTCGCTAATTAATAATCAACGAAAATTCCTTTAAAAAATCCGGAAATCATCTGGATTTTTTGGATTTTACAATCTTGCGCATGCGCATTACATTCATGCTAAATCACGGGAGACTCTTTAGTTTATGTTTCCGCAATATCACATTTGCATGGATAAACTCAGAAACGATATTACAAATGCGTGTGAATTTTCATTGAAAATTTGTTATATATTCTGTTCATCAAAGGAAATACGTGAGACTCTAACTCAGTGCATTTAATATGAAAAATCCCGAGAGTTCCGAATGTCAACATGGTGTGTAAATTCGAAGCGAGTAAAAATCGTTGGTGAAAAAATGTGGAATTCTTCATTAATATGAGTTAAATTTTTAGATGAAAGGTATTTACAGCCTCATAATGGTTTGTTATGAATAATTTGACTGTTATTTTCAATGCAGCTTCATTAATTTTCTCCAATATCGTTTCGGAGCGATTCTGCAATTTTTTGCTACATTACGGGTATATGGGAGGCATTTTAACTGTGGTGAAGGCCTGTCCGAGACACAGTCATATTATTCTAACTAAGCAGAGTGTAGTGAAATTAATAACATTATTGTAGGCTTAAAGCTTGGTTATGTAAATGTCAACAATACGGTGTGTCGATGTATCTATTTCGTAAATGTCCGATATCATATGCAATGTCAACCCGTGCACGCACGGGTCAAAGTCTAGTAATATATAAAGTGTCTGCAGAACTTTTTATGTCTTGAACAGTTAGCTAGAAGAATCCATGCATGGTGTGAAGCCGTTAAGAAAATTTTTAACGAATGTGGATTGACATATATATGGTCATCGTCGGAAACCCACGGTTAATTACGCGTCGTTCCTCTCTCCATCGTGGGTCAGTTTAAACGTTGACGCTCATATTGAAGCACGTACATGTAAGTTGATTGGTGGCTTATATAACACCCTGAGTAAATTGGTCCAATGAACAAGTCGCTTTTAAACGCTCGTTCGTTACAGTATTCATTGAAAGCACTGGATTGTGTGACGCCGGCATAACTTTGCATACTAATTTTACATTTTTAAATACCCCATTGTCAAAGTTCAAAAGAGAGGTATGTCTAATTGAATTAAAAGCAGTCAGTACGTTTTTCACGTGATACCCCTGGTTTGGGACAACATTAGTAGAATGCGCTTTGAAATTTTCTTCAGGGACACTCGTCAGAAGGCTTAGCGTACAAAAAATTTTTTTTTCTGGTGCAAGTGTTCGTTGTTATGCGGATAATAATTAATGATTTTATAAAAATAGTAAATCAATACCCTAGTCCACTGAAATTCAATAAAATACCAGTTTCAAAAGAGGAAGAAATTTAGCTATATAAAGACAAAATCAAACAAAATCTCAACTTTTCGTTCTAATAGAAGAAAATATTTCATATTTACCCGAGGAATTACTTTTTGAAGACGAGAAAAAGAAACTGCTAAAATAGCTAAAAAATCTGTTTGTACTTGTATGCGTATGTTTGCCAGACTTTCGATACTGATCGATTTTTTTTTATTAAAACAACAGTATGATTCAATGTGAGCATGAAACAAAGTCTATGGTACATAATCTTTCCCTTTTTTAGCTTTTATGTTTTAAAGTAAAAAACAAGCTGTACAAATTTTCCGGCAAATAATTAAATGTGTATAAAACCGACAAAAACCACGTGTGTCTATTGAATCGTAAAGACGTAGTAGACCGTTATCCTTTGCGACTCATTCGCTGGATTGGAGAATCTGTTTGACGCAAATATTGTCACATGTTAAATAATGCTTTTCATATAAGGTAGTGTACCCGAAACAGGAGAGCTCCACTTCTGTAACGACTAATTTGATTGGATGATATTTATATTTGCTCACTAAAACGAGCGTTGAAGTTTAAATTGACCCACGGGTGATGGAGAGAGGAACGACGCGTAATTAACCGTGGATTTCCGACTATGATATATGGTTTGAAAACTTATTAAATATATCCTGGTTAAAATCTTAGGTATAAAATATTCTATTGAACCAGTTCAAGCAATCATGTTATAGCTAGGTACAAAATGCTCAAAAGTTATAGGCTCTTTAAAAATTACTGGACACTGGACTGCTAAACTACCTATTGAGACAGGTAGATAGTTTAGTATTCCTAGAGAATTGTAAAGTATGTGCTTGTAATAAAATTGAGGAAATTCAAATGTACTAATGTATGCATGCGCGAATCGAGAGGGAGGGGGGATCCGGACATAGTAAAATTACCGAAAATATGCCTTGGCCTCCCCCCCCCCCCCCCCCACGAAAAACATAAAATCCCCCCGGCCCCCCCCCCCCGGAAAATTTTTGTGGAGCCGTGCATGTGTATATACATCAAATTCAAAGTATATGTACATGTATATACCAAAATATTTCAAATCAAATCCAAATGTTTTAAGGGTCCTCCATACCTTTGGGAAAAGTACAGGTACAAGCCCGAACTTCTTTTTTCCTTAAAGATATGGTTTTCTAGCATGCGCTCGTATTGAAATTGACAGAAAAAAAGTCCAATTTTTTAAGAAAAATCAACATTTAACGTTATATTGCTATCCATAAAAACAAATGCCCGTATTCGAATTCGGGACCTGTGGGTCGGTAGACAGGAGTTTTACCCACTGCGCTACAGGGATAAACATGGCAATATACAAAGTTTCACAATGGGTTAAAATTGCCATGTTGTGACGTACTGTCGTAAAAATTCAAAGTCACGGTGGGTCGAAAGCCTTAAAATTTGAAACACTGTTCAATATCTGTCGTGTAACCGATAGTATGTAAACATGGTACATGTAATATATAAGGCAATAAGCCTTACCTTAAGTTGAACACGGAACATGCATGGTAGTACATCAAAGACAAAGAAAAGACCAAGGATAGATGTGAACGGGTACGTGGTAGGAACTTGACTGACTACTCTGGAGCTCCAGGTAATGGGTTGGGCATTGGACCAGGGTCAGAGGTCATTTACATATTAAACAGGTACATGTATTAACATAACAATATACATTTCACTACATACCTCCCCATTTTATATAAAAAGGGCCTTTAACAATAGAGAAATGTACAATCAGATCAGACAAAGATAAACCTATTAATTAAAATACAATCAATCCCTATAAAATGCACCAGGGATATATATGTAAAAACTAAATACATCTACAAAATAAGACCACGCATTATGCATAAGAAAAAATGATCTTCTACAACATGAATTTAGTCGGTAACTAAACACCAGACATTATATAATTCAGGAAGATACCATATAAGATAACTTAAATTGTCACAGAATATCCTACAAAATGAATGTGGCCGGTAACTTAAAGCCGACATAAATTCATAAATACGCATTATTTCCCTTTTATCTCCGACTACCGCCATATGAGTTGTTCTGCTCATCGCTACACACCCCCTCTATAAGGCCGATAGCACTATTTATGCTTCACCGCATTCAGGTATTACGTAACATTGGACGAAAATACTTGAAACGCGTTTTGAACAAAAATAATATGATAACCATGTACTGCACTGGTAAGGAATATCCAATGAACGACGAAACAAGACAGACTGAAATCCAGGCACACATATTTCAAAAATCCTCGACAATTGTAGAACGTGTTCCTGTGTATGTTATAACATCGCACATGCGCAATCCATACACTATGGCAGATCGAGCAATGTCAATGACCGCATGGATTTTAAAAAACTAAAGGAGTGTTTTTGTAGAAACCGATGAAAACGATGTTACGTTGCTACTTTCTTGGATTTACTATCATTTATCTACTGTGTTGGATGTAGTGTCGCCGTGGTCTTAAAAAAAGATGCAGACGTTATGCATTCTGTATGAACGACACACGTGTTCGATGTGCATGCAAAGGCAGCATTATCTGTGCAAAATAATACAAAGACCTTGGAAATTCTTTCAAAGAATAAATATATTTTGTGTTTTATTGATTGTTGTTTCCTTTATTCTTTATTACAAACATTTACTACAATGTGTAGTTCATGCATTTAGAAGTCCTTGCAACCTGAATGCCTCGGTCGGAAAGCAACCGACTGTAACTTTCCCAATCCGTATATATACCCCAGTGGCAGTTGAGGAGCTATCGAAACTAATATGGCGACCAAATGTTTTTATAAATTCATGTCAGCTTTAATTCCAGGCCATTAATTCTGCAGGGATTATTAAGTATATGGCTTCATCTTGTATAGGCGGCGACCATTCCTCACTGTTTCCCGCAACAGATACTGTATGGTTACTTTTAGTTTGGACGCAACTTGAGAGGCGACGTCTCCTATGAATGCAGGGGTGTTTATATCTCCTCCACCGGGTTTCATGTAGGGTGAGTCAGTCTCAAGGAGAACACGGTTCATAGGGACAGATCTTAGGCCGGAAATCTGGTCCACACTAAAGCTCTCTACAGCACCTGTAAATCCAAAGTACACATTAGAGAAATGGTCCATCCACAGCTTAACGAGTTCCTGATCTTCCGTGAAACAATGAAGATGAATAGGCTGGTCCGGATCACACATCCTCTGAAGTATATGTATACATCGGGAGTGAACATCCATTCCAATCCTATCTGAAGATATCCCACGCAGGTGAATCACCAAAACTTTGTCCTTGCGAATAGGTGTAAGCACCTGCCGGAAAGCTTCTTCTTGGCGTCTCCAGAGTTTGACGGGAACAGTACGGTCAAGACCAACTTCTCCAAGTGCAACAACGTACGGGGAACACAGCAGATTCTTCATATGGAGTAAAGTCTTAGAAGTCAAGTCTTGGAAGTGTTTAGGATGCACACCCACAGCAACTCCCCAAGGACTACCCTAAACTGTCTCTGGATGGGAAGCGGGTTCACTATAGACAATAACACCACCCGTGACCTTCATATCCAGTCGAGGACGGCCAATTCCTGATTCCGTGTGTCGAAGTACATCCTCCACCGACTTTCCAGACGACCTTCTCCATATACGATTACAAGTACGGTCAAGGTGAAAATGACTATCGAAGGCTTCATGTTGTATAGATTCATTGGCATCTCTGTCATGTGGCATATTATCACAGACTGGTTCTGTTGAAGAGTTTACATCAGAGCCATAACTCGCATCTATACAAATGAGCTCCTCTTCCGTAGATGAATCCACGGTCGACACCTGTATCCGCGTACCTTTCACGTCAGAATCGGAATGACTGTCACCTGTAACACGCCCGTGCACACGTTGCAAAGCTGACATCAGCACTACTAAACATCTCCAATGGATTAATACAGCCGGTGAGTTGACTGGAGCCACAGTAAAACCTTCTGGAGGTTCTTCCCAGTTCTGATGGTCACATAGTCTCCTAATGCACGCGACTGTATCCGGATGAAGAGTAGTTTCCTGGGGAATCTGATGCGTCTGGTTGACATAATCCACTGCTGTGAACATACTAGCATCATGTCCAACAACAATCCTAACCAGCGCTGTGGACTGTAGTTTGCATAATTCAAACTCTTCCATAGAGCGAATCGGTCTCACATCACTGAAAATCCGAGGAAGGTGGGGCTGTTGAACATGACGCTTGATCTTCCTGTTTTTGACGTTGCAGCCAGGAAATGGATACCACTGAAAGTTCACACGAGGTCTCACAACTGTCACCTGAACTTCCGGAGATAAACGAGCACGCTTGTCAGCAGTCTCGGAATAGTCTTTCTGCTGGACATGTCGCAAGGTTAATCTTCGCTTCTTTGATACAACTGCGGGTGAAGACTCCCTGCTCCCAACACACTCGTCCTCCTTCGTAAGAATCTCCTTCACTAAAGGCGCAGGCTCCATCGGTACACGAGTTACGGGTGACCTCGCTACTTTATAATCAATGGAGACGGGACAGTCAGTGTGAGCAACCTCCATGACAGACGCCTTGGTGTAAGAAGGTGGACACTCTGCTGCATTTTCACGCACAACATCCAGGTTGGGATTGGTTCGAAGACGAAAGTCCACACACATACCGGATGGTGACGATGAAGCGGCGGTAGCAGTAGTACGTGCTCTTCTTCTTGGATTGGAGCTTAGGATAAGTGATGGGAGATTGTCCTTAACCCATCTTTCAGTGCAGAGAATGGTATGCGCTTCATTCCTAATCTTCTCAATCCAGCGAACGTCATATTCATCTCGTGCTAAGCGGTACTGGTCAAGAATAGCATCACAAATGTCTCTGTGAGAAGTTCCATCACTCAACATGGCCAAGTCATAAACAAGACGAGTAGGCTCAGTTAGTCTTCCTGAGGAGGTGCTTCTTCTCATATAGTTCAGGTAATGCTCTCCTCTCTCCTGACGTAGAGATGAATAATTCGGAGCTGGCTGACACCTCTTGTAGCGTGGCATAGTAGATATATACTACATACTAAATACAAAAACACAGCACATATAGTGCAGTTAAAATATATTAAAACTACTATGTATGTATATAAATGGACAAAAAGATCAGGACCCCCATCAATAACTAATACATATTAAATATGATATTGATATGAGACATGACCCTGGTCTTAAAAGTTTGTCCTTCACGTCATCAGCTGTTGAAAGAAATATACATGTAATAGCATACAACAATAAAAAATAATACATGCACACTGAAACTCAGTTATCAGTGTACATAGTACAGTGTACGTAAATTATAACGATCAGCTCCTATATGCTATTATGATTTAAACTTAAGATCTGATGCATATTTTATTTTATCATTGTGAAACAGGTATATTAAACTTATCGCACTAAATGTTTATATTCTTAAAACTAACCCTAGGTTGTTCACTAATATCAAAGTAAGAATCAGTCACTAGCGGTTGAGTCCGTTGTAATACCTCCCTGTCCACGTGATATAGAAATCGGAGCACACTGTATGAATAATATCTATTGTAATGATTAAATGATCATACTGCACTAAGATATTATGGTCACTTGAGTTGCGGTACATGTATCAATAATCGCTACAACAAGAACACCATCATATCTAATCTTTTAAAGGTGATCTTAATTTCTACAAATTGTCTTGTATTGGACAGGGTAAGTAGTTTCATTATGCATCTGGATGACCAGGTGAAAACAGATCAGGCTCAAGAGCCTTCATTCTCCTGACGATTTTCTGCATGTCTGTCCTCAGAGATCCAATATAGTTCTCCATTGTGGACAGACGCTGAAGGACATCATCATCAAGGTGTAGATTGTGTGTGGCTCCACTCTGTACTGTTGTAGTGGCTTTTTCTCCGTCAGGGCCATCAGACATCTCTCTTCTCTTTACGTCATCCAGTACTGCATTAAGGTCATCAGGACTCCATATATGCAGTGGCGACTCGTGTTCTTCCTGAAGGGTCACATTGGGTGGATCTTGCACCTGTTGCAGTAATGGTGCATGCTGATCTGACTGCGGCTGTTGCAGGGTCTCATGGTTTGACTCATGCACATCAATACATAATGGTGACATGTTATGTTCTGAATGTGCATGAGTTCTGTGACTAGAAATGGCAAAGTCATGCACAGAACTCTTGACATTGGATGGTTCAATGCCTCTTGATGCCTGAGCTGTGACAATACGTGTGCCAAGTGCTGATGCTCCATAATTCTGAGCAGAACCCTGGACATTTGACGATATTGAACCGTCTATTGCCAGGACTGCTTCAGAATTAGGGAATATCTCTGTAATGGACTCTGCAACTGCTGACTTCCCTTCAACATTACACGGTATGGATTCAGTCTCGGCTTCTGCTATTAGCAGTGTATCACTACCTTGTAGCTGAGCCGTACTGCCTCCATATTGTGTATCCTCTATATCAGGCTCAACGTTGACTTGCAGCTATAGGTGGTAAACTACCATCCTGTAATTGAGCAACATTGACCTGATGCTGTAGCCCATACTGTATTTGGCTTGATGCACCATCCTGTGCTGGGCCTGCTAGTGCATCTTGTGTTGGTTGTTGTGCCATCTTTTGTGTTGGGGCAACACCACACTGGGGCAACATGTGTGGAGGATATGGCAATGGTAAACCGCATGGTGGACAATTCATACCATAACTCATCATTGGATATGGGTAATAGGGATACTGAGGCATCCCCCCATGGCATAGGAGTTTGGTATGGATCTGCATATAGTACAGCGTATTGAACAGGAACACTATTGTATGGTGGGTAGAAACCTGGCGGGACCCCACATGGCAACATGCCTGTCTGCTGGATAGCATGACCAGTTGACATTATGGGACCTACTGATGGATATGCACTATGTGCACTCACCCCCTCACTAATAGTTCCAGGAATTGGTTCCATATCGATTGTGGTTACACCGTACTTTTACAATCCTTTATGAGCAATTGATGTTAAATGCTTCATGTTTGCAAAACTGGTTGTGACACCAGCAACAGTTCATACTTTAATTCAAAAGCTTGAACTGCTGATGACAAAAGAATAACCCAAACTTTAATTCAAAAAGCTTAAATTATTCAAACGCGGAAAAAAAAACTTTAATTGTTTCAGTGATCTTAATTGTTTGAAAAAAATCAACCTAAATGCTCTAAATAAGTTCTAAATTCTGAAGTTCAAAAAATTCAGAAAAAAAATGATAAATTTTAAAAAATATCAACAGAACACTGAGTGTAAATGGTAAAACTATTATAACTTCCTAAATAATATGCAAAATACAATATCATAATACCAAAAAAACAATTTTTTTTCAATATATGTTTACCGGTAATTAATTGAATTAAGTAATGAATTTAAATTTATAGAGTTAATTAGTACCCTGGCCTAGCCACTAATTGTTTAATTAATTAATTTAATATACTATAGAATTGTAAACAAATATGCACTGGCTTAATTATCACTACAGAAAAAAAACTTTAAAAGATATTCAAAAATACTACAATTTCCTACAGCTGATAGAACACAATTGTACTGGATATTGTAAACACCCATATTTTTCAAACAAGCAAGAAATTCGAAAAATTATTGTATGTCTAAAAAAAAAAGTATCTAAATAAAGCTGTAACTAATAATAACTTGAACCAAAATGTTTAGAAAAGCCTGGAATGATTAACTGTTATGCTTATCTACTATTTTAAAAATTGTAAACAAACAAAACGATTTTCAGAAAATGCTGAATTGAAAACGAAAGTAGTTGTTACGTCACAGAAAGTATGCTAGGATCTCTTTTTACAACTTAGTTGCAAAATATGTAAAACGCATGTTAATAATTGGTTGTTTGGTATCAACGGAAAGGAAATTATGTAAGGAAACAGAGCATTGTCACAAAATATTTCAATCTTTGAAGTAGCGACTTTGACAGTAGTTCTTATGACATCACCGCTCTAGTATATTGCGGGTCACTTTCTGGTAGTTCAAATCAGTAGCTAAACTGGCACAAAACATTCCGACAAAAACAATTTTTTAATATTGACTCGATATACCCCAATGTTGAAAATGCATGAATTAGTTCATTTGATAGGTTTTGTAAAAATGTTTACAGTTCTTGAAGCATATAAAATTGCCGATTTATCATCATACAGTTTGTCAATAATAAAAAATTTAACAGCATTTTCACTAGACAAATTTCCTCCATTGATGTCAGCAAAAACATTAATTAAATATTAACGTATGATATTTTCTCTTAAAACTTGTAACAGATTACTTAAGACTGTATGGTAGTTTCATCTGTTAATGTTTTTGTACATTGCATAGCGACACTTCAAACGTCCGAAAACATGAAATGCGATGCGATTCAAAATACCACCAAAAGAACGTATCTCACTGAAGATTACTCCTCATCCAAGCTTGACATATTATCCTGTATAGAGTGTCCATCCACATGTAAATTATCATTATTATTTATTTTTGCATCAAGTATTAAGGTGACTATATTTTTTAGTATAAACAACATTCAGTACACAACAGTGTTAAATTCTGCAAAATATAAATATTAACGAAATTACGAGTAGATATGTTTTATTTATTTTATTGTCAAAACCCTTCACAGGAACTGTGATACAGACTATTGCAATTAAGCAATTATCTCACCCGGTCAAATTCCTGTTTCGCACACATTTTTTCGATACCTAATTTTCAAATGTGTGTAAAACGGGAACAAACCGTCGAATTGGCGCCAAAAATCACGTGGAAATAATGGCTACCGACAAGACGACAAGAACACGTAAACAAATGTCAAAATACAAAAAATCTATCTAGCGCAATTTATAAAGACAAATATCACCCCAACGTTATGGTAAACGCTAGAAAGTGACAATAAAGTAGCAAAATAGGAAAAATGCAAGAGTACATACGAAAAATTCTACACTTGTGCAGACGTTATCACCCACGTGTTTACAGAAACACGAGTGACAGAGTCTACAATATAGCAAAAATACGACAAAATATCGCACACCACGTCTATTGAGACGATAATTTATGTACGTGGTAAACAAAATAAACTAAAAAAGTAGCAAAGGTGAAAAAAAAACTTGATAGATAATACACGCCTGAATCTCGTGCTATAACATTATGTAATGCCTGGACACGACGAGACGCAAGTATTTAACACACAAGTTTGGTCAATACACAATTTATATACAAAATACGCCAGTTGTCTCGCGACACTTGACGAAAATATGAAAAGAAAAAACTATCGACATTCGTGTATGCACGCTTAAATATAAAACGCTCAACACGACATAATCAACAGTAATGCAAAGTATCGGAGTTATCGCATATACACGTTCGTAAAGAACAAACGCTCAACACGACATTTTAAACAAAATGATGCAGCACTCGACCAAAATATCGGACTATCGTTATACACGTTCGTAAAATAGAAACGCTCAGTACGAAACTTCCAACATATAAACAAGTATTGTACCATTCATTGCTTGCAAATGTTACATTAAAAGATTAAAATTTATCAATTTAAACTTAACTATAACAGTAGGTAGTAATGTAAACATTTACGTTTTTCGGTTTCTTTGGAAATAAATTCTTCGGCGCATTAGCTTGACACTTCGAAATTCCATGTAGATAAACTTATTTATTTTGTTTCGGCTTCAAGTTAATCCTGTCTTTGTTACAGGTCTTCTTTGCGGAAATGCGAGTAATTGTTGTAACACCTTCTTTGGCTTAGCTAATAGTGTCAAGCATCAAAGAAATTTTGCCGAAATTGGGCGTTAACCTTTTTAAAATGAGTTACCTGATTGGTCAATTTCAAGTCCGTAGAATGACCGCGTTGGTAAGTGATTTTTACGAAATCACTTTCCAACTTGCGGCTCATTGAAATAAACATCTTTTAATTAATT
>WFKH01010931.1:46330042-46346635 GCA_016163765.1 Magallana hongkongensis
ACATCTTTTAATTAATTCTACGGATTTTGATTTTGATTCCTCAGGTATTGTGAACGTGAGTATCTCATAGGCACAAATCAGCTGAGCTATTCCCCAAACATCACGACGGTGAAAACCATAGTGTGATACAAATATTGCAAAAATATAATTTACACATGTACCGGCGACGCCAATTGTCGTGTAACCGATATTATGTAAACATGGTAAATGTAATATATAAGGTAATAAGCCTTACCTTAAGTTGAACACGGAACATGCATGGTAGTACATCAAAGACAAAGACAAGGATAGATGTGAACGGGTACGAGGTAGGAACTTGACTGACTACTCTGGAGCTCCAGGTAATGGGTTGGGCATTGGACCAGGGTCAGAGGTCATTTACAAATTAAACAGGTACATGTATTAACATAACAATGTACATTTTACTACATATCACAAACACAAATCAACTTATCAATATATATGTAAACTATTAAATACTATTATAATAATTGAGTTAGCTCTCTTGGTTAACTTGTAACAATTTTCTGTTATCCTTTCACTTGGCATGTACGGGCTCTGCACGTACCGATAATTTTCATCTACTATAGTATTGTAGAGTTTGTACATATTGAACGAAAATATTTTTTCTAAACTATTTTTTCAGTTATAAGAATAAATTTCATTGTCGTTGTCATTGTCACAAACAATGGAGACTTGTCAGCTCAATTCATTATGATGAAATTAGAGGAATGACCTTCGAAAAAATGAATTAAAAGAACCTAAACACGATTAGAGTTCAAAATTTTAAATTTTATTTTTCCATTTTTAATGTTTAGAATGGTTAATATGGGTATTTTTAATGCTTCGTCAAAATTTGAAAGTCAAATATTGAGTTACAATCAAAATACAGAGTGTGAAATTCTTTGGTTCTACGTCTACCAGATTGCGGCCACCATCAATCGCTGAAGACATTGCCACTTTGGTGCGCATCCCAAATTTTAGAAAATAAAAATAAGTGCTGTTAAGTATCAAAAGGGTGCAAGTAAAAACAACTTGATTAATTTAATCAGGTACTTAAGCGAGCCTTAAATATTTCAAGGCTCGGGGATGTAGCGATGTTAGTGGGCAGAGCATTCAAGTCCCTGATGGTACGAGGGTAGAATGATTTCTTCCTTACTTCTGTTTTACTCGATGGTATTTGGAAGGAATATACTCCCATGTTTCGGCTAAGTCTTGATGGTGTCACTAGTATGTCTGATGTTTCGATTTTCACTAGTCCGTTTTTGATCTTATACATGAGAGTCAGCCTGGCTCGCTTTCTCCTCTCCTCCAGAGTTTGCCAGTCTAGGGAATGAATCATATCTGTTACCGATGAGGTGTTGTGATATCGGTTGGTCACGTATCTGGCGGCCCGACGTTGTACCATCTCGATCTTGTGTTTTATGATCCTTCAAATATGGGTCCCAGGTGGTGCTGGCATATTCTAGCGTAGGTCTTACAAGTGTCTTATAGACTTTCTCTTTTATATTTGCATTTCTGATGTTGAGGTTTCGTTTTAGAAAGCTTAAGGTGTTGTTAGCTTTCTTACAGATGTTCGATATATGCTGGTTCCACTTTAGTTAATATCTGATGTTATTGAAACACCTAGATGTTTCGCTGTTGTAACTTGTTCGAGTTGGTGGCCGTGAAGAGTGTAACTATTTCTTTATTATTGGTTGCTTTTTCCTTAATATTGTTAGGACATTACATTTTTCTGGATGGAACTTCATTTTCCAATTCTCTTCCCATAATGCTAATTGGTCCAGGTCTTCCTGTAGGTGGGTTGCATCAATGTCTGATGTTATTGTTAGGTATACAATTGTGTCATCTGCGAATAGTCAGGTCTTTGATCTAACATTCTCATGCATGTCATTTATGTAGTAGAGGAATAGGCTTGGTCCTAATACTGACCCCTGAGGGACACCTGACTCCACTGGTATTGAACTTGAAGATTCACCCTCGACCACAACTGACTGACTTCTATCTTGGCGGAAGCTTTGAATCCACTTGTTTGTTTTGCCCCTTATTCCATAGTGATCTAATTTGTGGAGTAATAGGCTATGACAAACTTTGTCAAAAGCTTTACTGAAGTCCATGATTAGGCAGTCAGTCTGTTTGCCCTTATCCAGATTCCTGGTAATGTCATCCACAAATTCGACAAGCTGTGTGTCGCAGGATAGACCTTTACGGAACCCGTGTTGGAGGGGGTGAAGGATACTGTGTTGATCGGCATGACACATGATGCTGCTGGTCACGATGTGCTCCATCAGTTTGCAGACAATGCATGTCAGCGACACTGGACGGTAATTAATGGCTTCAAATGTCTTTCCTTTCTTATAGATTGTACAGACAAATGCAGTTTTCCAGATGTTCGGTACTTCACCGGTGTTATAGGATTCCTTGAAAATGATAGCAAGGATTGGTGATATGTATGTTGCCATTTCTTTAAGAATTCTTGGAGTGATGTTATCCGGTCCGGGTGCCTTGTGAGGATTTAAATTTTTTTAACAGTTTTGTAATGCCCTGCTCTGTGATCTCTGGCATTGTTTCAAAATTCTCTCTCATGTTGCAGCTACTCTTGAAAACTTCTCTGGTTATTTCCGACTTAGTTTTTGTAAACAAAGCTCTAGTCTTATTATTGTTTACATATGTGTTCCATATGTGTTCCATTGTTGTCCATAAGTTGCAGTCAAATGTTGCTTTCTTCTGTTGATAATATTATTTATGACCACATTGAATCAGTTTATCTTGTTTGCCACAAGTCATTTTGTCAAAGAAATGGTGATTCCTTACTTTACATGAATTCTTACCTCTGCATCTCTTATAACTTGACTTCTAACATTCAAATTTTGATAAATTATTTTAAATGCAAAAGTAAATCATTTTATAAATAAAAAATAAAATTGATCTCAAATCGTGTCGAAGTCCCTTGAAACTTCAGTTTAAAAAGAATAAGAAACAATTGATTTTAAATAAACAAATTTGAATTTAAATAAGTGATTTATCAATTGTACATACCAAAAGTCTAGCTCGCTGTCCCCTGCGTCCAGCTGTGAGGAGATATCAATAGTAATCAGAATCACTCATCCAGTCGCACCTTGTGTTTGACCAGGAGACGGTCCAACCTCTCTACGATTAGGACGTGAGGAGGGGCGTTACTTCAGTTTTTGCTTAATTTCTACTGAAAAAGAGACAGTGCATTTGCAGCTGTACTTTGTATCATTCTCTGTGGTTGTTTATCATTTACTTATCACTAATCTGCATCTTATTATATTCCTCTGAACATTATTTATATTGTTTGCACGAAAACACTTCGCTATACGTCATATCGTTCAATAAATTATGCTTATATCTTTGACCATTGTTAATTATAAACTATATCTCTTTATTATGACCTGCAAAAACAATCCAATATATACATGAGTTCAATACGAACACACCAGTTCCATTTAACCAAGATAAAATTGTTAGCTCCATATGATCCGCATGTTTATTTTTAATCCTTCATGACATGAAATTCATCACTTTTATTGCATACATGTACATTGCAGTTCCATATGAACTGAATAAACTGCAAAATTCATGTAATTTGGCTACTTTGAGCTGGTTTTAACAAAACATTCACATTAACATTCACTTCATCAGTTTTATTGAATTCTCCCGCAGTTCCATATGAACTGAATTTCATACCCACCCATTTTATATATATTCTCAGGTAACCTGAAATTGTCACATACCTACATGTGTATGAAATGAAAATCGTACAAGATCTATGGACTACAATATTTAATCTAACTACACCTGTCAGCTACTTTTTAGAGCTTACTCTGGTATTCCTATTAATATGTAAATATGATTAATTAACAGCAAATAAATGCTGCATTTAGTTACTACATATACCTTTTGTATTACAAGTTGTTGAACTGGTACTATTTATATTTCTAACCTGTACAACAACCTATAATTTTTCTAGTTATTCAATATTTTATCTATTTAAATAATTTAATTTAATAACACATCATAATTCTAGAACTTAACTTAACTGCATCGTACTGCTTTCAGAATATCCTCTCTTATTCCAGAAATATTTGACATGCCAAGTAACGAAGTGTACCCCTTCCACGTATTTTCATTTATGGATTGTTTTACTCCTTTTATTTTCCAATATAAAATGGCACTGTCAAGTGATAGAGACAGCTCTGCCTTCAATAATGTTTTCGCTTCTCTGTTGTATTGCATATCATGATGTGTTGTACAACTGGAGTCGTCCCCCTTGGTAACTACTGGTTCTGAACTATCGCGCTTTCAAAACGTGCGCCACCAATATATTAAGTTTGAAAATCACTTCCTGTAATGGACTATCTATCCAAATCGTTACTTCTAAACTTAATCATCGAGCAATTTGGTGGCACTTTGACCGTTTCGTGAAATGATGTGAATTCTCTTACATCGTGATCCTATGGTCCCCGCTGCCGCTTAGCCATTAAATTAGTGTTTGCACATCTAATTGAGAGTTAAATTATTTAAATGCATATTTACATGTATGTAGTAAATACGTGTGATTTTTAAGTGTTTTAGTGATAAAATTTTAGATTTTAGGATTATTACTTAAGTTATATCTTAGACTATCACTAAATTGGGATTTAGACTATCACTAAATTTGGACTTAGTGATACATCTCATGAATAACGACGTCCGTTCTGTTTGATGTCGATATTACGACAACAATGTGTCAAAGTACATGTATGATGCACAATAACCCGACGTTCACACGAGTACACTCGACTTACCACTGTGTCTTTGCTGCGATTATGTGCGTTATCTAAGCGCGCCAACGGAGCTCTAGTGGCGCTGCTGGAGACCTTACCGCGCTGCCACGGCGATTACACTTCGTTTCTACTGCGTGTTTATAATATCAGAGCGCAGATCTAGAGCCACGGCACATACTTTGTGCATGCTGAAAGTGCGCGCCGTCGAATGGCGTTCTTGGCGACCCAACTGTGACTAACGAAGAAGCCATTGCGTTGTTGCGCCGCTGTAGGAGACTGCTGCACGCACCTAGAGCGGCGTTCTGTATATTTAATAGGCGCAGCAGGTTCGCCTCAAGGACAAAGCCCCGATGTGACAGGGTTTTTTAGCAGTCATGCACGAAGCATCGTTTTTGAAATTTGGGGAGGGGGGCAGACTCATCCAAAAATAACAAAAGAAAAAGGGGGGGGGCACAAGTTCGAAAATCATGAAAATCGTAATCCGTGGGGGGGGGGGGGGGGCTCCATGATAATTCAATTGTTTATATCCCCCCCCTCCCCCACCGATGCGTGCCTGGTGGCCAATCAATTCTCAATGGTTCTCGACTTCGTATATAAATGCATTGTATTTATGTCTAGTGAAAGGTAATATAACAAAATTGTGAAATCTTCTCTGCCACTGACTAATTCACACACCTAAGATCACATCTCTGGATATATAATCACGATCGTGTACATATTTGATTTTTAAGAATGAAAGAGGTTAATTCATTGCTTATTTTAAATTTGTAAAGTTTATATCGTGTTCTTTTAAAACTTAAAAAGAATTACTGTAATTTGTCTTGGTATTAATGGGCATTACTGATACACGGGGGTCACTTTATAAATGTAGTTTCCCCCCCCCCCCCCCCTTTTCGAACATAGATTGATGTGGATGGCGTCAATATATAATGCGAAGTTTACTCTTTTTTACACATTTGTTATATCACCAATATCTGTCAAAAGATGTTTTTCAAAATGAATCAAATTATAGAGAAATAGAACTGTCAGTTGATTGGTGAATATATTTTTTCTTTATTTGTCGGTGATTCTTATCACCCTTCAGTACTTTGTCATAAACAGTATGAAATACATAATTGATACTGATGATCTTCACTGGTCAATGATTTAGTGATTTCTGTGGAGATGCTAAACTACAAACTGTACTGGACGCCTTGACACTTTGGATCACCCATTACTTGGAAACTATTTTCGTCAGACAGTTTTTACATACTTTTCTTACTGAGGGATGCATGTGTTTTTAAAGAGAATGCGATAATTGTCATGAACAATATACGTAGACAATTTTCCGTTATATCTGTATATATCGTCCGTATTGCCCTCATTATCACACAATTCTTGAGTTGTTTTCCAAAATGCAAGGCGACTGCAACATTGGTTAATGGGCCACTTTCTGCAATTGTTATATTGCCTGAAAGAATAAAGAAGAACCAGTATTCTTTGAGGTATAAATATATTAAAAAGGCTGAATTGTCAAGAATTACCCATCAGATATGCGTTAACATTTTAAATATAATATTTTTGTCATAAATAATTCAGTAGTAAAGGATAAATCCAAATACTTTAAATGTAAATACGTCATATTGTAAATTTTGTATTTACATCCACTCAGTTAATTCAAAATTGACAATATGAAAAATGCTGACAGTATTAATCTTTTTAGAGAGAAGAGGTTTACAGCAATCAATATCTTTAAGATTTATTTTTCTAAAATTTGTAATTGTATTTTTTCGGAAATATTAGGGGTTTTAGCCATGAAGCTTATACATATTTATTTATGTAAATATACGGGGGAAATAAAAACCCAGATTTGCTGAAATCGCGATCACGACCACCAAAGCCAGAAAATTAATTTAAAAGAGGAAACAAAAACTAACTCAAGAAGTGATATTCATGTGAGCGATATGGCCCGTGGATTTCTTGTGTTGAGTTGCTAATGTGATGAAACGCAAAGGCTTTAACTGGTGGGTGGACCTTCACTCACATGTTTACTTAAATTATCAGAACAACACAAATAAAACATCATGACACAGGTAAACATTTATTCTTGTTTATAACACCCGTCAGTTTTCTTTCTTAAAAAAATATACAGCACAAATGAGAAACATTATCTTGGAAATCTTTCACAGTGAACTAGAATTTGACACCTTTTAGGATATAACTTGTATTTTTCTAACTGAATTAATTGAATTGAAATTAATAAATTCAGACAGGGAATTTTCCTACTGGAAAAATTTCAGATCGGATTTTAAAATCCTGTCGGATTTTTGTTCAAATTCTTATATAGGAGATTTTTTGATTGCGGTGGGAACTCTATATGTCCTGTATGGAGAATATTTCTTTGTAAGAAAATCATTTTCCAATTATAATGTTAATTTTGGATCTTTGAGATAAATATCTTACCACGTGAGATACAAAAATCCCATGAAACAAAATCATTTTGCATTTATGATTTAGTTGGAAACTGCACCTTAGACGGGTGCAAAAATTCCACCCTGGCACTGACATAATTATTCCTACACCTTTCTGGATATAATTGTTTTATTTTTTCAAGTTCAAGTTCTTTATTCCAAGAGACAAATATCTCATAGGTTATACATTAAATACAATAGGATAGCAATATACAAAGTGTACATAATCAATTTTGATTATTCACATTAAGAGTTCGATTCCTGTTTGCATAATAATTGTGAATATGGTACAAAGAGAAGAAGAAATTCAATTCATAAGCCAAATAAACAAAAAACATGTGTTCGTGTAAAACTGTACAGACATGATAATATCTTATTAACTAAAGGTTTTATTTTAATTCGATATCGATACTTCTCTGACGCAAACGACGGTCGGTAACATTAAGAAACTGAAGATGTTAATATACTTAATTCACAAAAGTACATAATTATTCTTAATACTTTAATATGAAAAAGTTCTATTATCGACTTTAAAGTCTTTAAGTACATTCAATCTTAAAAGAACATGAGCACCGTTACATAAATTTCTTTTTGTTTTTAAAAAAATTAAAGTTTGTGTAGTTTGGTTGGTTCGAACAGGGGTGCCTTAGATTTGCGGACTGCTACATGTTTCACTGGACCAAGTTCGAATTACTTTAATGGGTATTTAAATTGTTTTGTTATGTTTTTGAGATTAAGGGCACCATTTTGTTATCTAGTGATTTGCAGGTACATGTATTTGGCTTAGGGGTATTTAAATTCTGGAATCGGTAATTGTAACTACTCGACAAAAGTTAGCCAACGACTTACAAGTTTCCTTAATTTTATGCTTTAATTTTAGTTCTATTTTCAGAGATTTTGTATGAAGCTTGTTTAATATATCCAGTCCGTTGGAACTGTTTTTACAGAGTTTTTCCCATCAGGACTTCGTCCGTCTGTACCATTTCATTTCGACATCAACTATATGGATGACGATTGGCCCTCCTATGGATTCGATTATCTTTGTTCAGACTTTATTATTATTAATATTAATAAATGGTTAACTATGTCTTATCCTATTTCTGTGTTTATTGTATTAGAACAGGAAATGATTTTATGTTTGGCTGAGCGAAGCGAAAGAGAACGTAACAGTGCTACGCCGATGCGTCTATTTACCCGAATGGACGCAAAAGAACCCAAATGGACCCAAAGATGATGAAGAAATTCATTTAAACGACTCGTTTTTCATTACCAATCGGGTTTGTCTTTTTAAAAATTTTTTAACGGAATTTTCTCCATTTAGCACGTAAATTTGTTTCAAAATTGAGGGGTGCCGGTGGGGGACATGTACATATATTGCTTATGCAATACTCTTAGAATGCTTTTATATTTAGATACACTGTAACATGGTGATTTTCTGGGCACAGTTGTTATTATTAAGTACAAGTAAAAATCATATACATGCATTAACACGTACAATGGACCACCAAACAATGCATAAAAACAATCAACATTCGCAGTAGACATTAAAGCTAAAACATGTACATGTAGCTAAAAGCTCAAGTTCAACGAATAAAGTTCAAACAAGTTTAAAAATTCCGTTTGTTAGTGATCAAGGAATAAGTTGTGATTGATTGTGGACACTAAAGGGGCAAACAGTTTGAGGGGATACACTATTGGGGTAGCCATAGTGCCATATTTGCCAAAATTACAACAAAGGAGGTTCATAGAAATCTTTCTGAAATTGAAATCTGTCAGTGAGAGAGTAATAACAGCAAAGTACAACTCAGTCTTTGCCAAACTGACTGCAGTGGTCTGCCATGCACCAACAGATCTAGAGGATGCAGAAAATGACGAGAAACTGTCTTTGTATTCTATAACAGCCAGATGATTATAGGGCATTGCACAATCTATCTCATTATGTACTGCTCATCTTGGGAGACATAAATGCAAAAACAACCATGGCAAAGGAAACATCATAGTGTAGAAGAGGTAAAAAATGCTATAGTAAAATACCAGCAGGTATTGATCGGATTAATGCTGAACTTCTCAAGGCAGAGGAATACTGGACATTAAACATCTTGGCAAATATTCTTCATAAGATTTGGGAATCAGAATAGACATCAACTTTTTCAAAAACAAGCCTTATAGTTATACTACGACTAGAGACCTCTCAAACTACAATTATAGATACAGAGGTTTAACCATGAAAGTTCTTACACTTAACAGAACCACGGTAAAAGATACCTTACTGCGGAAAGAATAAGAAGGTTTTAGAAAGGGAAAACAAGGCAATGACCAAGATTCCACACTCAGACAAATACTAAAGCAGAGCAATGCTCATTCTACGTCAATTTCATCGACTTTACCAAAGCTGATGACAGTGTTAACCGCATAGCCTGGCCAAATATCATCTCGAATGAAGAGCTGTATATAGTGATATTATATGTAACCAACTCCACCTCTATCCCAGATAAAGAAGGTAATGTGCTATGGAGCATTGAATGCAGGATACCACAACGAAGGCAGCTTTGCATATACACATATGGGAATTTGTCGTATGAGCCTTTGAAATTAAAGTAATAGCATTTGGCCAATATTTGATCCTGGGGAAGTTAGAAATAAAGCATTGGCTGTGGAATCAGGTGTCACATACATGTACACAAGCCATAACTAAGAATCAACTTCTCCAAAGAAGGAGCAGGGTTTTTTCTTTGCGTATTCGATACTGGATATCATACTCCTTTCAAGACACAATCCTCTATTTACAGCCATTCTAACTGTGAGTATTACTTAAAGAAGGAGTCTTCTCATACTTCTTATATTCAGAAATTCATGAATAGTCACACAGTCAAACACACAATATTACTAAGTGATAGCATCAGTCTAATTAAAGTTGACCGTCTTGTTTAAATAGATGTTGTTTCTCATGTGGCACGTACTGTCATTTATTATAAAATATAAAGTTTCTATTCTACAATGAAATGATTAATACCCACAATGCCTATCAGTTTATACATGCATGTACTAAATATAAATATATAAAATCAAGTTGATATTGCTTAACTAGCGTTTCTCTAATTTTCCTAAATTTTGAAGAAATTTGATTATTTTTCTGTACTTCCAATTTTGAAATATATCTGATTATATGAAGTTTTATCTATACTGTCGAAAGGAAAGCTTATATATTGGCCATTACATAAGAGAGAAAATCCGGTTTTAGTGGGGTTTTTTCTATCTAATCTTTTTATCTATCTGATCTATTTTTAGAATGAACGCAAAAAAAGCTAATAAAAATTAATTTTTTTGAAAATCCTATTTTTAAAACATATTCTTAAAACCCAGTTTCTTTTTATTAGTTCACATAAGTTGAAAAATCCAGCATCAATGTAATTGGTTTAAAAATGCTAATTCTAAAAAGGGTCTGTCATTGTAAAAAATTACAAACATACAATTTTCTTTTAATTTTCAGCAATAAAAGATTAACATATAAGTAAACTTTTTGCCAAATTAAATCAAAATTGACCGGATAGTTTTTATGCTATGATGATGTAATCCGCCCTCATAGTTTGATCTTAGAAAGTGTCTTGCCCGCCATTTTACGTATAGAATTGTACATGCATTAATAGAATAAAAGGATGTTTACGAATCAAATTCAATTTAGTTTAAACAATATTTATTGTAGTAATTAGCATCATACATATTGCAGTAACATTACATATCAGATTGAGAAACAAGCCAAAAGGCTTATGTTAATCTCGCTCTCGTCAGTTTACAAATGAGAAGTGAATGAAATTTTCTAGTACAATAACATTACACATAAACATTGATAAACAAAAATATAGGGAAAGGAAAAAGAACATAAAAGGCGAGTAAAGAATAGCTGGAATTAAGTACTGAAACAATTGTAACAAACCAATGGATAATGTCTATACTAAACGACTAAAGTTACTTAATATTACTATTTTGAAACATAAGGTTGTTGAGTAAGACTATATAGGAATTTTAAGTTTACTTAAAATGCTTTATATATATATTGATTTTACAATTTTTCGCATTACGAGTTATCGCACTTTTTAATGTGTATTAGTGCTCTATTTGGTCACGTAATGTTGGTGTCATCATTTGACCAATGAAATTAAATTCTGTTCCTTCGGACCATTTCTTTAAAAATCCACCACCTCCCCTCCACCTTTCCAGTGTTAAATTTTTTATATTATTTTCTTTATTTTTCAATTTTTTTCCCCTTCTTTTTTATGCATGTATTTTATTGTAGATGTACCTGGCGTTTTCAGACCACAAGGAATTTGTTTGACGAGATTACGTAACCAATTTTCGATTTCAGTTTCTCAATACAGCCAATTAATAAAATTCATATTTGTATATGATTATTAATTACTATTCGGAAATTAATTATAATTACATCATTTTAAGATCAAATGCAGAATTGTGACACAATTCAATTAAATTTCAATTGTAGTATTACGTAATATTATTTTATATAATTTTACGCAATTTGTTACAATGTTAGGTAACAATTAAAGTCACGCTGGTGGCAAAGAGCAACATATACCATGTCTTGTTTTGTTTATATATTATGTATCGAAAGATGGAGGTGATGGTCATACGTCAAGTAAACTACATAAGCTATAGCCCCTTCATACGGAAATCAATTACATGTATGGATAAAAAAAATTATATATCTGTGAACATACAGGTATACATGTTTTATACTTGGTACAACTATACTGTACATACAAATATGATATTTAATGTAACACAATAGTTATAGTAAAACAACAGGTGAACTCAGAACCTTTTGCTTTCAACAAGAAATTTCTGGACAAGATAAAAAATATTGTTGTTTTCACTTTCAGATAAATTAGTGTTACCATATAACAATAATTCAACATTAAGGAAATATGGAAGTGTGAGGATTGTATTGATCCTAACTCTGGAATATGCATTACAGTGTAATAATCAAAGTACTGAAGTACTGACGGGAGTTGATTTTATTGATTACTATTTATTTTGATATCAACGATATGCTATTTCGCATGGCAAGTAGTTTCTTATTTCTAGGCTATTTGAAAAATTACACACATTTTTTCCTTATATGAATTCTCGGGCTTTTCCGATAAGAATTCTGATCTGTAAACGGAAACGGCCCTATATATATGAATCCCGTTGTGTAACATTCAAAGATAGAATGAAGCCAGCAATCTTAACGATGTATAATTTTAATTATGTATCAGAAATTGAAATACTTCTGGAAAAGTGTATTTATAAAAGCAATTTTAACAAACAAATGATAATAAAGTATTGTCTATGGTTCTATCTTTAGATTGGATAGCCTGTCCTTTATTCCAAACTCTACCGCTGAAGTCGAACTCTGGCGAAGGAATACATGTATACATGTACGGCTAGAAAAATATCTAAATTGTTCTTACCATTTGAAATCTGACTATTTGTAAAGTATTATAAATACATTGAAAAACAATGCTAAGAATACATTACATCGAATTTATCGATTATTTTCAAGTATACTATGTTTTGTCAGCAGTGATGATTAGTGCTGAGGTCCAAACACTGTTTAACTTCTGGTTTGCAAGAGTAACTGCATAGGAGAGTTGATTAAAATCAACTCCCAAAAAATGGTCAGCACTTTCAACTTCGCCGCAAATACAAAGAGGCGAGTTGTTTAATTTTCTTTGAAACAAATGAAGATTAAGACCACTATATTCTAATCTTAATTTGGAGTGAAGAGTTTGGCCTATTCTGGTTCCTAAATAAAATAATTTGGAATTTTAATCCTGCTGGTATGTAAGTATGTCTTAAAGCAATGTAATGAAGGATTTGACTGGACATTTTTGGGTAATGCATTCCATCGTCTTATTGTAGCTGGGAAGAATGAATTAAAGTAAAGCTGGGTTCTTGAATTGATTTCCCGCAATGGATGCATTGTTCTTGTGTTGTAGTTATGTCCTTGAGTTTTTTGAGACTGTATGATTGTGGATAAGTAATTAGAAGTCATATTGTGATACATTTTGTGAAGTTGAATAAAACGATGATTTTCTGTACGTTTTGATAATGTTTCCCATCCCGTTTCTTTATATAACAGATGTCTGGATCCCAGTCTATTCCCCCCCCCCCCCGTAACTATTCTGGCTGCTTCCAACTGTATGCTTTCAATCTTATTGACCAGGTATTCTGGTATGTTGTCCCATATAGTGTCTGCGTATTCTAAGACTGGTCTTACAAATGAAAAATATAGTTTTTGCAAAGATTTCCTATCAAGGATATACTTGAATCTTCGCAGCATACCAAGGCGCGAGCAGGCTTTTTTTACTGTTTCATCTAAATGTAAATTCCAAGACAAATTACTACTAAGAATAACTCCTAGGTGTTTATGGGTTTCTACTTCTTTCAGGTGAACATTATTGGATATCAGTGAGGGGTGAAAGGGTTTCTTGACTTTATTAGATATGGTTAGACATTCCGTTTTGGTGGGGTTAAAAGACACAAGCCACTGTTTTGACCATTTATGTATTTGTTCAAGATCTGTATTTAATAAACATGCTGAAGTGTCAGCATTATCAACAACAATATAAAGTGATGTATCGTCAGCAAACAATTTAACCATACATCTAATTTTGGTGACCAAATCATTTAGATATATATAAGAAAAAGTAAGGGACAAAGTATGCTACCTTGGGGTACCCCAGCCTTAATATAGCCAATGTCAGATTTGCTGCCATTGATTACGACATACTGTTTTCTATCATGTAAATAATTTCTAGACCATTCGAGTAACTCTCCTCGAATGCCAACTTTTTCAAGCTTGTGCAATAACCCTATATGCCATACTTTGTCAAAGGCCTTGCTTATATCGAAAAATACAACTCTAACTTCTTTACCCTGATCGACTGCTTTGTAAAAATACTGGTCATACTTAATAACTGATTGACCGTAGAATCATTTGGTTTAAAGCCAGATTGGTGCGGTGTAAGAATATCATTGGTGAGAATAAAGGTGTATAAATATTTGAAAATACACGTTTCCATACATTTACCAAGGACACTTAGTAATGATATCGGCCTATAATTACTAACGATATTGCTAGCGCCTTTTTTGAATACAGAGATAACGTTTGCTATTTTCCATTGGGTTGGGACTGTAGACTTACGGAGCGATAAATTGAAAAACTTGCATAGTGGTTCGGCAATAGCTGGCGAAGCTTGTTTTAGTAATGCGGGGTTGATACAATCCGGCCCGGTAGCCTTGCTCGTGTCTAGTGTTTCTAAGACATCTTTAACATCTTGTGTAGAAATCACTATGTTTGAAATACTGGTAGTACATGAATCACTTAGACTTTCGTCATTTGGCAACTCAGTATTTTCGTCGTTAACTACTGATTGTGAACAGAAATAATTGTTAAATAAATCTGCATTAATTTTATTGTCACTTATTGGCAGGCTGTGTTCATCACTTTTAATTGGAGGGTAGGCACTTGAATTTTTAGTACCGATGATTTTTCTAAATATAGTCCAAAATTGTTTAGAGGTTCAGTTACCTGTTTTTAATATATTTGCTATCTTTTCATAGTATGTTTGTTTTGCATTTCTTATTTTATTTACACATACATTTCTTGTTTTCCAATATTTTGCCAAGTCATAGGGAAAATTTGTTGTTTTAGCAATAAAATAAAGACGTTTTCTAGCTCTAATAGATTTTCTAATATTATTATGCATCCATGGAGGATCACTGGGGCGTTATGTAATAATTTTATTTGGAATTGTTTTTGTGGTTGAGTTGATAATGCAGTTTGTAATACTGTCGCAAGTTTGGTCAATATCATTATTGTGCAGTCTATCCCAGTCTTGATTGATAATCTCGGAAATCAGTGTTTGAAAAAGACCAAATTTTTCTCTTATGTGTTCTTTTATGGGATTTCGGTAGTTTTAGTACACACAAGATTATACAATGGTATCTTATAATGCTCGGAAGAATACTATCCCCAACACCTGAAAATTCAATAATATCTTCATTATTAACAACTAATAGGTCCAGTAAAGTTGCGGAATTTTTGGTGAAATGCGTGCATTCGGATATAAGTTGAAACATACCCTGATCACATATGATATCAACTATTTTTGAATCGCGTGTATTTAAATTACAGTTAAAGTCACCAGTAATGATTATATTATTGATATTCGTGTCTTTGGCCTTTTCCATCGAGTAAGCTATATTCTCCCATTTACTAGCCTCTGAGTTGGGTGGTCGATAAAAAGTTCCTATGGGAAATTTCATTTTGTATATACAACACTCAGGCCAAATGCATTTGATTTGTTGAACTTCTAAATCCTGTCTGCGTTTACATGAAATATGATTTTATACCTAAATAATTACCCCTCCGTATCTATTTTCCTCCCTGCCACCCCTAACTGGTTCTTGAAAGCCGTGAAGTAATATGTCTTGGGATAAAATATTATTATCTAACCAGGTTTCGTTTAAAGTTATAATATCGAATTCACTAAGTTCGGCTTGAATAATATCGAGCTTATTGTTTATGCTTTGGACATTAAGGTGAACAATTGATATTGAGTTCTCTAATATTAAGTCAAGTGAAGTAGGAATGCTATCTACTGAATCATCTGAAGTTGTAGAGTGCTCGAATAACCCAGGGTTTACCTCGATATCCCCACACAGCAATAGAGTAATTAAAATCCACAGCAAATACAAGGAAGTACATATGAATACAGTGAGATACATACCGGTAGTTAATGAATTTTTGGGATAATTAATATCTTTCCTACGCTGGGTAAAATTTGTGCAGTTGATTGTATTTACGGCAGTTCTATTGAGCTTAATCGAAAAGTTATTAAAAATGATTATTATAACAATGGATATGGCATTTGCTCCGTATGTTACAAGTAAATTTACCATCAATATTGTCAATAAGTCAAGAGAACAGCAATGTTTTTTTGGTTTGGGACATGTCGTAGTATAGACCTGTCCTGATCCTGTGTAAGATGTTACTTACTGGCATTACGTAATTGGTCTATGGAAAAAATATAGAATGGGGCAAATACAACAAGGATCAGGTACAGAGACACACATAATATACAAAAATCAACTAAGTAAAACACCCTCTTGTAGAAGGGACTCAATTCCAGCTAGAAAAACAAATATAACCAAATTGATTAAAGAGAGTAACGTATATACAATTCTAATAATCATTGTAAAAATGTTTGAAGCTTTGTTTAGTGAAAGGAAATGTGATGGATTTTATTCTCATTGACAATATAACAGGTAGATTGGAAGAGGGTCTATAG
>WFKH01010931.1:46346735-46381644 GCA_016163765.1 Magallana hongkongensis
CTAGTCAAGTGTGAGTTTGACCGAGCATGTTTTTATACATGTTGTAAACAGAAAATAAATAAACATAGCCAAGCGTTAGTTTGACGTAGATTGTTTATACACGTGTTGTAAACAGAAAACAAAATGTTAACCCGATTCAGGTCTCCATGTCGGCCGAGTAACCGAATGTTTCAAGTTGGAGACCAAGGTGAGTGAGGAGTTTAACCATGTCCGCTGGACAAAGGATTTTGTGCTTTTTGTCGCTGTGGTCACTCACAAAGATTTTACCGTCCTATACAAAGGAAGACTTAGCTCTACCGGCCTAAACTAATTTCCTTGCCTCGTAGGCAAGTTTGTTTCGAGTCTTCGTCAAGTCCTGGTTTACTGCTATGTTTTCCATTCCAGCGATTTTCCTCAGTTGTTTACTGGATTTTAGCAAACGATGTCGTAGTTCATAATTGGTGACATTTGTCTCGGCCTGTCATTGTTTTTGGGACCCACCCTGTGTGAGACAGTAATTTCTTCTCTTTTGATAGGGATGTCAAGTTTGCTGGCGATGTCCAGTATGACGTCGTCCGTGTCGGTCCTATCCTCTGTAACTCCGGCAACACGAACACAGTTGCGACGGCTATACATTTCGAGTTCGTCTATTTCCCGGCGAAGTTCCAAGTTCTCTTTCTGTAGTGTAGAGATCTGATCCTTTAAGGGGGGTTATAAGAGTCTGGACATCGTTAACAACGATGCCTCTGACGGCCACGGCGATACGTTGGATGTCTAAGTCGGAGATAAAGGCCTGCTGAGCGCATTCATTTGATGAAGTTTTCCGGTCAATTTTTCCTTTGATACGTTGATCAAAAGAAAAATTATTAAATTCATTTCTTAATTAAATTATTGACGCTGCAACAAAAATGCACGTGACGTTAATTTTTGTCATTTGTGACGTCCAAGTCTCAACTGACGTCATCATAAGACGTTGATATACCGTCGATTTTGAAGTAGCACGAAATAATAAAAATACTTCTGAACATTATTCTAAAGCTTCATTTAACTAAAAATAATTTTTATGATATGTAATTTTTTAGAATAAGATCGTAATATGATAAACTGTGTATTTGAAATTTTTACTCTGCATTTTCGTTTTACGACATTGAAAAGATTTTCTTTTAGTAATGCACAATACCCTGCGCAGAAGGCGCAAAATTCTAAACCCGCGACTGACCTTAAGAAGTTCAAGAGTCGAAGCAGGGTGTGCAGTCATCGAGTGCTGTTCAATATGCAATGTTTATTGTAACACAGCGCGATAACGCTTTGTACGATTTCGTGGATGATGATACTCTTGAATATTCAATATCTTTCAAACAGTATAAGACTTCAGCTCCACATAGTGTTAAACTTATAGTCATTTCAATAGAGCAAGTTGTTGACCACTGTTGTAAAATTTGTTGGGAAACGGGTTGAGAATATTGAAGAAATGAGAGCTTATATAAAGTTTGCACAAAACTCGGTCATTCGGTAATGCAGATTTTTACTGAATTAGGAGAAGTTTATGGGTCTCATATGGTATCTTATGAGACAGTTCATAGGTGGAGAAAGAAATTTCTGACTGGCACAGAGTCCAAAAAAGATGCAGCAAAATCTGGTCGACTTCTGACTGTAACAGGCAAAGCAAAAGTCTCAAAAATCAATAAAATAATTAAAAGTGATGGCAGATGCACAATTCGTGATATGCCAAAGCTGTTGACATATCGCTATCGCGGGTGCATTTCATTTTGAAGCGTATTTTGAAAGTACGAAAGACTTCTGCCAGATGGATACTTCCTATATTGACAGATAACCAAAAACTAAAAACAGCTACGAGTACAAACCGCCAAGCAATTGCTAAAAATGTTTCCCAAATTCAATCAAAGGCAATTTTCAAATATTGTTACTGGGAACGAAACATGGATTCACTATTTCGAACCAGTAAGAAAATTTGGAAACGAAATATGGCTAACTAAACTCGGTAGACGGCCTATAGTTGACAAAAGAATCATAACCACAAAGAAGGTTCTTTATTGCATATTCTTTCATGTGATGGTATAGCTGTACAAATTCCATTGCCGAATGGCAAAAGTGTTACAGGTCGGTGTTACCGAGATGTTATACTAAAATAGCTCACGAAATATCATAAACGACGCCCTGTGTCAGGATTTAGGCATGTCTGTCTACTTCATGATAATGCTCCATCACATATATCTGAGCTTGTGAAGCAATTTTAGAAGTCGGAGAGGGTTACCGTCTTGCCACACCCACCATACTCTCCAGATCTAGCTCCATGTGACTTCTTTTTCCAAAAATTAAAAAGTTCTTATTGTTCGTCGTTACAAGTGCCATCAGTCAGTGCCTCAGAGGTCTACCTAAATCAGCGTACCGTGACGCATTTTAGAAATAGATTCAGAGATTGAAATTATGTATTTCAAACCGTGGAGAATACTTTGAAGGGATGTAATATTCATTTCACTATTTGAGTCGAATGCTTTTGAGATATAGTACAATACACATTTATTTACATATCGAACAACCCTTGCATATAGATTTGCATAATAATATGAGCATAAGGTCGGCCGTGTAGTAAATCTCAACTGACATGTGCTTTTAATTATCTATACTGTTTAAGAGAGATAGCATCAAGTAAAAACGATCAATTTCCTTAGAACTAATTTGGATTCTATGCGTTTATACAGTGTACAATAAAGCCAGGTAACGTAACAGCTGCGGAACTCACTTTTCAAACGTACGCTTTTGTAATTTAAAATTGTTCAATGTTATTACCTTGTTCAATGATTTAATGAGTTGTCAACATGTTTGAAATATCACTCTTTTTTCTGCATTGCCGACAGACATATAATTCCTATTTCAAAGTGTTCACCGCGGTTTTTTTTTTTAATCAAAACTTACGGTGAATAGCAATTAGAAAACAAGTATTCCTTTTAAAGGAATGATCGGCAATAATGATATATTGATAGCTAGAAGCAATCAACATGATCAGTTTGATGTAAAATAATTTTTAAAAAGTACTGTATTTTTACAAAATTTAGAATATTTTGAATCTGTACATCATAATTTCATTATTATAAACCGTCAACAAATTTAATTTTGAAATAAATTTGGGAAAAGCCGTTCGTAAACTCCTTGTCTAATTTTATATTTTTAACGTAATTATTAAATGTTAATGTATCTTCTTCTTCTTCTTCTTCAGAATACTGAGTAGGGCTCTTCAAAGAAAGAGTTGTATAAAAATAATTTAATGCGACTGAAAAACATTGAATGCCATCATAACTTGCTATTGAGGTCGCATTATAACGTAACCTTGTTTATAAATCAAGCCGTCTTCCTAGCTACTATTATGCAACATCAATAGATCGAGGTCAGTTCATGGAGCATCTTCTTATGATTGAGGTCAGTTCATCGAGGTCAACTGCATTACTGAATGAATCTTTCGATCGAAATTCTTACGCGTGAGACAAAATGTGCATTCTTGAATTAACAGGTCGAACTGTATTTTATCTATGTTTGCATCTCTTAAGGTAAATGAATTGAAATAAAACCGAGTAAAATGTTATATAAATACTAAACCAAACTTCAAGTTTTTATAAGAACTACTTATGCAAGCGGAATGTGTGCGCACGTGGAAGCATTTGCCGGATGCCTCATATGGACACAACAGTGATCGGCCGAAGCCTATCACAAAAATAGATTAGTAGCCTAACATATTTAGTTTCTTTAAATGGGAACATTTATGATGGAAATTTCTGCATGATCTTCCAGAAAAATCCATTATGAAAATATTTTTCCCGAATTTTCTCGAAAACTATTAAGCATATTAATGACATTCCTATAACGCACATGTATACTATGGTGCAGGTAGGGAACATATATTGCTTATGCAATTGTTATATTGTAAAATTATACAATACAAGCGGGATTTGTGTTATACCAATGAAAAATTATACAACAAAAATGGAAACCATGCAATACACTAATAAATACATATTCATGCAATACAAAAAAGAACTTAGTCTATACAATGTTAATAGAAACCAATAAAATAGTAATTTATGAAAGAAGTCAAATATTGTAACGTTTAACATGCTTATTTGAATAAGCCAAATATTGTTCAATTAAGGTGGAATGCTACAGCGATTTTGGTGTAGCATTCCACCTTAACTGTGAAAATGCGTATTAAAATATAATTGACGTCGTTTAATCGTACTATTATATCGAATTGCATGCATCATATTAATTCATATAGAATCCCTGACTAAGTAAATTTATTATTGCTCAATTCATCACCTTTTGGCTCCCAGTCATTCTACAATGATAAATAATACCGTGATATTATACAATTTAATTCAAACTTTAAGACATATATCCTAATGGAGCTTACCATAGGTCTCCCAAATGACTAACAGGCATCACATCAAATCTATACTTCGTTGTCTGATCAATTTATTGTCTAGCCTTATCTGTAACGACAGAGGACTTCAGAAGGTTATCGATTTTATCCAATCGTTTTTCTCTGATTCCATGGCAGTAGAAATGCCCAGGTATAAAGCAAATGTACACACCTCTCGGGCGACATAATTGAAAACAAGGAGATTTTTACGAATGAGCTGCTCGTCTACGATCTTCTGTATCGCGGAATTCACATATCTATTGTTCCTTCTGTTCTAGTTTGTCGTTGAAGAGGAACTGAGAGGACTGTCGATGACAAATATTGTTATTGCCATGGAAAAGAAAGGAAGAAATTGTACAATGATGGAAAGAATACACCACGATTTTGTGGTATTAACTACAATACAAGAAACGAAACTGACATCATCGTCATATTGAAATCAAACACTCAGGTGAGTGACATTGGCGTGATGATGAGTCGTAATTGAAATTTATTAAGAATCTGAAATCTGTTTACTCAGTCAGATACATCTGCAAGCGCAGTTTTCTCTGCAATTCTATAGCAATCGCAAGCATAGTTTTTTTTTAAATGTGGTAATCGTCTTACGTCAAAATGCAAGCTGTAGCGGGTAAGTGGGAAAAATATTAAAAGTTTCTACAAAATGCATATAATCATTGATACTTACAGTATTATGAATGCTCCCTCTCACCCCCCCCCCTCCCCCAACAAATGGGTGGATGGTCATTGAATTGCTTTGAAGAATGTGTTATTCGTTGTATCATTTAATCTAAATAGTATATTATTTTAGTTTAAAACTATTTAATTCAACTAGAAGTTAGTAAACTGTTTTTCCCCTAATGATTAACAATAATCAATTAACCGGAATATCGCATAGGATGTAAGTTGAGGAGCAATAATATTAAGTGATTAAAATCTTAGTAATCATAGTTATATCCAGTACTGGAAGCACTTGATGCATGGTGGTCATTGATTCGCCATTTATTCAGCAAGCTGTTAATTGTGTTTATGCTTGTTAATATACATTAACCTGTCAACAACTGTTTACAAACAAATATAGGTGAAAATGAAGTAATATGATAATATGTTTTGAAAGTGACTTAATTCATCTTTTGTTGAAAAGTAAACATTCGAGTAAAGGTGGTGAGGGAATGAATGGGGATAAATTCCTATTCGAATTACCTTTATACCTTTTGAAAAACGATAGCGAGTAAAAACATTTTTAATGTTTTATGATTTGGAGTGCTACATGAAACAAATACGAAATGAAAGCTTACGTTTCTATTAACTCAACAAAATGATCAGGTCTTATTGAAAAAAAAACTCCATCTGGGTTTCGTTACAAATGTAAAGTAATGGATTTTTCTGCCTATCTTATTAATATAAGAAAACGTGCTTTTTTGTAGAGGAGAAAACCAATTTTAGAGAAAATTTAAAAAAAAAATCAAACGTGACACATAAAATACGTTACTTTAATGTCTTTTTCTGAATCTGGTTAACACAGTCTTTTCAAGAAGATTATTTCTTGGTAATATTCTGTTATCAATACAACTAATCAGTAGACTATACCGATGTTGCAATCCTCCTTAATGTGCAGTGTAATAAACTGGGTTGTATTGGATGGTTGCATTCCCATTAGAAGGCAAGTAATCTCTGTACATCACTTGAGCTCTAGGCATATTGTCTGAGATTATTTGGATTCGGTTGGTTGTTAACGGATGATATGAAATCTATCTAAAAGAAAAAGACGATGGATTTAATTAAACACGAATAAGATTGTTTAATTTATTAGATCTAACGCTCAAAATTCCTTAATAATTATAAACTTAGTATTGCTTTCATATAATCCCATTCGATACGTACCATGACAATTATTGTCCTCGAAGCCGGTATTATACCTATTTTATGTATAATGGTTGAGAAATTTGGTTTGGAAAAAAAAGCAATCTTATTGCGTTTTCAATTTCAAAAAAAAATCTTAACTCCTAGTCACTCCAAAGAAAAATAATCACGCATGATTGTATATGATTTATTTTTTGTTAGCATGCGCAAGTAATACATGTAGAATGTTGGACTCTCCTGAAAACGTCACTCCACGTAAAACGCGGTAAATTGGTTGGCTAAATCTGCAAAGATTTGTTGTGAAAAACCGCCCGTTGACCAGTTTTCTATTTCTATTTTATAATAGACAATTTATTGATTCTTTTTGTTTCAGTTGATATGTACGTAAGCGACAATAAACACTCAGGAAAAGGTGCCATCGTCGTTAAAAAATAATCCGGAGTTTCAAAATTCAGAATTCAAAGATCTCAGGTAAGTCGCAATGTAAATGACATTTTGGCAACTAAATTGAATGGAGGGCAATAAACATGTACTATATGCTCTGCAATAAATATGCACAATGTACATTTGTATAGTGGCATACATGTAGTCCTACAACCATTTTTAAGATAGTTATGACATCTTGTCAGATCTTGATGTTTATAGATTTCAATTGCAATTTCAGTTGATTTACGAGATATCCGTTTTTGCAGTGATATGGAAGAATACATGTATTATACAATTCTAATTTTTTTTCTACTAAAATATATACCCAACATAAAAATGATAGGGAAAGTTAGTATAGCGTTGCATATTTTAATCTTACAAAAATGAGGAATGTTCAGAGTATTATACCCCTGATAGAAAAATAAGCACATATCTTTTTTTATGTTGTAACCTTCGTTTCAATTTTTTTCTATTTTCAATATCAGAAGAACAAAATTTATTTGAAAATTGTTCATTTAATCATAAAAACAAATTGAGGTAAAAAATATTACATTTTCCTTCGTCTGACCTGGTCATAAATACGATGGTTACCGCGCCATTTGACCATATTACATCTGGATCTCCGAAATGTTTGGGTAAACTACAGCAATAGTGTGTGTATGGAGTGAAACGACAATGACCCTTTAAGAAGCCATACCTGGAGTACTCTATTTAAGAGCCGTTATATGACGCACGAGACCCAGTAACATCGAAAGCCCCATCTGTCTTGGAGGGTTATTAGCCTCGTGACTGGGCTAATCATTGATAGTGGGCACTATTTTTACAACTTATCATTTCATACAGGATATTTCTTGAGAGCATCTGGCGGAAAATAAGAGGGAATTGTTAATTACTCCTAAAGGTTATATTGTAACGCATATTAAAGAAAGCCAATTTGTCAGCACAATAATTCGTAGTGTATCGTCTAGAAGAAAGCTCATTAGCACAGATTTATATGTATACTTTTCTTTAAACACTTTTTCATTGGTATTTCAGTGTTGTATTACACGACTCCACATTTTTAAATGTGTTGTTTATTATTTATAGATATTCCATTAAAGTAATTAAATTTTTAATTTCGATTTGAGCACTGTTCTTTAATTTATCTTGCTTGTGAAATGTTAGTCGGATAACCTACTGATGTATGTTAAGGTAGTGATATTGAAAGAGTGGTGGGTGTCTGAGTAAGTGTGTGTGTTTGTGGAGTGGTGGGGTGTGATGATGACTAAATTCAAATAGTCACTAGTTACACTAGTATATTTACATAATTCAGATTCGTATGAGATGAAGTCGAGTCAATGATAAAACTCGGATACTATACCTTAACGAACATGTGATACATGTGCAAAAAAGGGGTACCGATTATGTAATCACGTGCTTTTCACACGTTGATATTAAGTGAGAAATAGACGGAAAAAAACCTACGTAAAACGCAATACTTATTATCAGGGATTAATACCGAATATCGGTAGTAAATATGCCCTAGATTAATCCATTGCATTGAATGTACATTCACTCAAAAATCTTTTTATTGATATTAATAAACATATATGAGAACACGCATTGCCGTTAATTAAAGTTAACATTACAAATTTAAACCATTTCTTAATCTTAATTTACATTCGAATCTTTATTCACCTAGATAATTCGGAATCTATTTTTACGAAACCAATATCAGATTAAAGGATGCAAAATGCTGTTCAGGTTTCATTTAATTAGTTATTGTGTCTAATTGCAGTTCTTTCATAAGATGAACTTGGTTATGTAACGAGTATAATCGCAATAATAACGATCAGCCACGTGTATGCAATACAGATTAGTGGAAATTAAAACGATCGTACGGAATAACGGAAAACATCAACTTGTGCATCAACCGTTTGTCGGTTAGATGATATGAACTCAATTAATTTGAACTATATCCTATATGTTTAATGAAATGTTGGAACAATCGATTCTGTGTTCTCTGCCACGCTGCGTGTTAACCATGTGTACTTAATTCTTATCGAGTGACAATCCATCCACAATCTAGAGTTCATTAATCTAAATCTGAAAAGATTCATAAAAATATTCGGTCGCCATATTAATTTTTAATCGCCTCATGATTAATACTAGGGTATAGCTTTTAGCATGTAAACTTGTCAAGAAAGCACATGGTCGACGTTTCCAAGACATCACCTTTTCCTTGCCTTTCGATTTTTGTTTTCTCACTTCGCACGGTACCAAACGACATATATCGTATAGTAGTGGAGAAAAAACAATTACTAACACATACTTAGTACATAATATATTCGAAAAATAAATTAACCTCTTTATGATTTTGTCAAGATTTTGTCATCAATTTCTAAAGGAGGCAATTTTCTCTACAGATTAATCCTAGTAAGTAGAATGTAAAAGTATCCCCTCTTGGCAAATTTACCTGCATCCAATACAAACTAATTGAAGTGAGTCGTCTCCAAGACCAATTAGAAATCCGGCTCATAACCATTAGTGATGTTACAATAGTTTTACATTTCCGTTAGTCGACTTTTTGCAAAAAACCATTGTGTTATTGACCAAAGTTATAGTTTTTTGGACGCACATTTTCTTTATGCAGTTCAAAGTTTTAAGCTTTTAAACCCAACTTCATCAACATCTGCAAAAAGAAATATTCGTTCATTATATGAATATCTTATATGAATATCATAATGTTAATGATCATATAATGATCAAATATTTCTATTTCATTTAAGTTTCGACTTTATTTAATTAAAAAACTACCATCAATGAATTCTACTAACACGCAATGCGCTAAAAGAAAGACATGTACATATAGATCAACCGTATGTCCCATTAGTTTATATATATTTTTAAAAAATTGAACATTTTAAATTAGAAAAGAATAATTTTCATTGAATAGTAAATTTGTTTTACTAATTTCAATATTGTGAACTGAAGTTCTACTGATCATCTGATCATACCGGTTGATGAAATCCGGATACAAGTGAAAGAAATTATATACTAATTTTGTGATGAATGAAAGTTATATGCTGGGCTCTTTTTCCGCCAATGGTGGATCTAACCTATGCAGATGTGAAATCTTTGCTAAAACACCGGGTTATATTATTCCCGTGAGGAGAGAAAGAGCCCAGCTTATGATATCCCCCCAAAAATAATAGTATAATGTTAAAAGTGTAAAGTGGATGCTTTTTTGCGAAAATACAGTTCATATATACGTATACACTGCGCTTATGCATGTTGAATTATACTTAATAATTATAATTTCATATTGAATGAATTGCTTAAGTAAATCCCTGTTGAATATTTGTGTTAAAAATATCTACAAATGTATTTGTACGTATATGTGTACACTTATTTCCAACTTAGTTCTTATCAGTATGCTAATTTATAACAAAAACTTCACTGCGTCTGATGAATATTAATTTATGACTACTAATTTTCAGTTAACGGATATTCTTCTTGAAAACATAAGTTAAAAGATCTTCTATTTGTTCTAGACATAAAGACAACATAAATTACTTCTTTGAACTTCCGGGTTACTTATACTAGTAACTGAAATCATATTGTATACAACGATGTTCTATGTTAAAACACGGTAAGCAGGTTATCATTTACGTGTACTTGTAGATTGGACATGGGAGAGCAGTGACATATTTCCTTAATAAAAATGTTAAACGACTCGAATATTACCGATGAAGAGGTCCTTCCCTTGTCACTTCATGTTGTCGTCTTCAGCATAGTGTTTATGGGTATCGACATTGTCTTCAGCCTCCTGACAAACATTCTGCTGATGATGACCATAATCAACGCACCGAGTCTGCGCACTCCGCCTAACAATCACTTGTTGAATATCGGTTTGAATAACGTGATTCTTAGCCTGTGTATGGTCCTGTCATTGGTCAGCGTGGGAACAAGGAGAAATGATCTTGTCTACGTCCAATCCTTCACTGGATTTCAGCTCTTTATCGTCTCCAATTGCTCCCTCCAGTACTTGTGTGCATTTGCGTCCATTTGCATTTACAGAAAAACGACAATCAAAAGGCCATCCTTATGCCTACGGATGCGAAAAAGAATGGTCACTCGCTCAATTCTCTGCAGCTGGATAACCTCGGTTCTCCTATCCTTAATTTTTTGTTTGTCATTTATGCCAAATGATGAGCTTGTTTGTGATACTTTGAATCCATTTCAAAGAGAGTTTCGTTCTTGCAAAAGTAGCTCAAGTCTTTCCTCCGAGCAAGCGGTGGTTCTTGTGATTTACATTGGAGCATACGTAGCTGGACTTATTGTTATTTTCTCCTCCTATTACAGTATATGCAAATCTCTTAATTTAACTGGATCATTTGGGAAAAGTCGGGTATCGCCGTGGAATAGAAACTCGAGTTTGTCGTCAGACATGGGGACTGAAGCTAGCGATCAAACACAACAGTTAAACAGTGATGGTGAGTATGTCAAACCGTACACCATCTCTTCTGGCAACTGTGAGGACATCATTGTGCACTACCAACGTAGTGAGCATGCGCTTACGTTTGAAGACATATTCGCGCTCGAAAATCCAATTCTTGCAGCAAAGCTCAAACAAAACGTGTTCGAGAAGAGACCACTGAAGCCTACCCTCTCCAACACGAGTACACAGTCAACGAAGTCGAAAAACTGTACATTCACAGACATATCACCAGACGGCAACTTGCAAAGAATCCAGAACATAAAAAACGCATCTGCCTTACGTAACCAGTTTTTGAGGAGAGATCGGGTGAGCCTGAGTAGCGCCACAAAAAACAGTTTCATCATGTTTATAGCATATCTTATATGTTCCCTGCCTCTCTTGGTTCTAGGAATTCCAGGAGCTCTGGATTTTTTATCCTTTGAAGCCCGGATACTCACTATCGTCGTATGTCGTCTGCTGTTTTACATCAATGCATGTTTTTACCCTCTCTGGTATTTGCTGTTTAGTAAACGGGTTCGACAGTGCCTACTAAGACTCATAGAGAATATTCTGATAAAGTTACAAGTAAGACGATAACTTATTTTTTTACATCGTTATATTTTAATGTGTTTTTTAAACTTGTTGTTATATTTATAAGAGACAAGATATTTAATTAATATGTTTTGAGAAGTTCTTATGTAAAGAATATAAATGTGCATTATTATCTATTAAATTACTAATAATGTATTCGTAGTGGTCATGTTTTTGGAACCCCAAATACGAAATTTGTGAAAAGTGAAATGTCATCTAGTGTGACACGCGTGAATTGCATCTCCAAAGACAATGAAGGTTTTAAGGTAATTAACATATTTGTACCTATCCCTTATTTAGTTGAACTTTGTTTCTTTCTGTCTATGGAAATATAGTTCATAGAACGCGGATGAGCCCTACCCTTCTTTGTATGAAAATATATTGAGGACAGAAACACAATTAAAAAAGAAGACGTTCCAGTCGCCATAAAGACCTACATGCAGAGACGATAATCATTTGAGGCGTTTTATCCTATGACAGAGCGTCATTCTAAACCGAGGCAAAACACGGTATAATCGATTGGTTTTCAAAAGAAAGCTGACGACGACTTTGAGAAAATACAATCCTGATTAACAAATGTTTTGACAACAGTTTGGTTTTTTTTACGTCAATGTCCTATCTTAATCTGACCAATAGCAAAATGTATCATAATACGGAACCCTTTTATTTTCAACCTATGTAAAGGTGCATACGATATTTGTAACAGCTTGCGTCTAACAGTTACATGTTGTAGGATGGTATCTTAATTTTGAAAAGTCATTGTTGGATTGGATAATCAAATAATCGTTTGTATAAATTAACGTCAAAGACACCTGGCGTTTTAATACATGTATATTTTTTCTCATATGTAAATCATATACCCTCTACCACAAAGCACATGTCGCCGCCATCTTGGATTATTTTTTGACAATCACGTCAGCTTGAATTCAACAATGAAATTATTTTGCGATCGTCTTCGTCTTGTGGTTTGTTGTTAAGCTGGCCGGCTTGAGTTTTCATTGCGCATGCTTTTGCGCTTTCTTGTAGAATACCGTGCATTTACACAACAAAATTTGCAACCATGGCAAAACACGGTTAAATCTATTGGGCAAATATCAATTATGAAATTGAACACAATAAACTAGATATACATTAAAATATATCGATTTTAAAGTTTTTTTTAACGATTTTTCCGTTGTTCGGTATGTGAGTGTTGTGATTGTACTTTTATGACGTTATGATAAATGAACCTTTGTAGGAGTGCGTTATTAGAATTGACATAAAAGAAAAAGTAAAAAGTGTACATCTAAAAAAAACATTTACGCAGAAATATGCTATCTTCGGGGTTTTGTTTATTAATTTGAGAATGAATCGAATGTACCAATGTACCAATATATATCTGTTATACTTCAAATAAATAGCACATTTTGATGCATTTTGATATCATAAGATGACCCTCTATAAAAAAAAATCCAAGCTGTCCTAAAAATATCCAAGATGGCGGAGATGTGCATGTTCCATGTGTATTATTAGATAAATTTAAATGTGTATATTATAGAAAAATACAAAACGGCAGGTGCCTGTTTGTTTGGGACAGATTGATTCAGAAGGGTCTCGTACAGAAATAATGATAAACATGTTGAACTCATTAAAAACACAAGCATGTTCAGAAAACCTCGGCTGATTTCTAATGTACGCCTCTTGACTGCTGAACAATTCATATAACTTTTTTGGATCTCACGAATATTAATGGACTTTTCCAATAGACTTTTTCACTTATCTCATCAATCGCAGTACTATATGCGTCTTTGTTAAATGTTAAATGCTTTGGTCAATGGTCAATTAGCCACATCAGCTAAATAGTCCAGAACACGGTACTTGTTTATGTAAAGTGCGATTGACACAAGACACAGACTACCTCAAAAAAAAAAAAAAAAAAAAAAAAAAAAAACAACAAAAACCAAAAAAAAAAAAGTACCCAAACTCAAAAGCCAGCTGTACTACGGAAACTTCCAAATGGTCAATTTTATTTTTATTTTGAATGCCTAACATTTACGACATTTTTGGTGGGGGAAGGAATACACGTGGAATGTTTTAAAACTCAGTAAAATTGAACGGCGTTAAGAAAACGAATATGGCGACAAACTCTGAGCAAAGTGCAGGAGTTGGAATCAAATGTAGCCATACAGAGGTATGTTCGATATCACGTTCTCAGAGACATGTCGATAGAAACAGGAAGCTGTTGTTGTAAAATTGCCTGCTACCGAGGTTGGTTAATTGCTAATGCTCTTGATTGTTGTGCAATTTCAAGAAGAATCTTAATTGCGTGGAAAAACAAAATCATGTCCTTTATAGAAAAAGAGTTCCATGCATTAGAAACTGTTATTAAATGGAAGGAAGTGACATTCTAGATACCACTTTAGCACAGTAATCTAAGAAATTGAGAATAATTAATATGCTAGTAAATCGATCCTCAAAGATCAAATAATATTAGTCGAGCAGGTTTTTTTTTTTGGTTGTTATTGTAAATTATAAAATTTGATGCTTAAAAAATTTATTGACGCAGGTGTATGCAAATATTAACGTTTTTAAAGAGACGTGTTAATTGCACTACACCAGGTACACGGATTACCTGTGGCGTTTAAAATATAATTAAGGTTCTCCGTCATTTGAAAATAAACTGTAACTCAAAGCGTATGAACAGCGTTTAGAGGGTTAATGTCATTTTGTCGTAGAGACAGTCAGAGCTAAATGATGCCGGCGGTAAATGTAAACAAAACTTTAATGAATTATTATCATTCGTTTATTATTTTATGAAAAAATGCATGTTCTTTTTTAAAAGTAGACCCGTATAGTAATAGTGGCGGATCTTATTTAAGTACGGTCATATTTTACTTTGGCGCAGATTTGAACATAAGGAAACACATTCAAGTGATAATAAATGCCAAGACCATTTATGAACATCAGGGCATTCTAGCGGATTACTTGATGACATGTTTGTTCGGAAAACTAGAGAAACCATTAAAACAATATCATTATATGTTTTCTATATTGATGTAATGCAACGGTGGAAAAAACTCTGCCAGTGGTTTACCACTGTTTCAATTTACTCAAATGATTTTACAAGTGACATGTACTTTCATTTATTATTCATACACATAATCATAAACCGCTTCCTTGTAAAAATTTAAATTTGCACATACAATGTTGTTAATTATCTGCACAAGTTTGCACATGTAGGAAGAAAATGGTTCTTTATTCAGTGATCGTCGATTATGACTTCTATAGCTATTCTGGCATAGTTACATGTACATGTATCACGTTCTACCGCGCAAAAAAGGGAAGCAACACTTTATGAAGGTTATAAAGACAAACAAGTACACTGTTGTATTGTATACTTATGTAATTGAGTATTTTGATAAAGAATATGAATATGAATGAATTTTTTCAAATAATTATACTTCTTTCTTAAGAAATAGTAGATATTGCTTTTATAAAGTTGAAAATACAATCTTAATAAAGCAGTAAACCATTTGTTAGAATTATACAGATAGACTTTGTTGTAATTTAACATGATTTTGTTCATTCCATCATTTTGCAAATGTGATTACACCCTTCTCAATTTGCAATAAATAATGTACCAATCTAGAAAGGCATGGAACCGGTAGAATATCAGCATTGGTGCCAGATCATCTTGAACATCCTCCCAGTTGTCTTTGTCAAATATTGGCCCCGTGATGTGGTACGACTCGGCATACCGTACATCAATGAAACTGTCCACAATCCAGTAAGACATGTTGCAAATTGCAAGGAAAATGCACAGGAGATCCGTAGGTATTCTGGGTTTTTCCGTGTGATTCAAGTTTACCCTTTCTATGTGTATTAACAAAATGGTTTGAAGGAAAGCGATTATGATGTCAAATGTATTGTCTGTGGTATACAAGAACCCTTTAAGCGAGTCAAGAATTTGTATCCCGCCAATCATTCCAAATACACAAACAGCTACGGTTCCCGTGGTAGCGATCAATAGGATATATTGGCCGGGTTTGAGTTGATGGTTTCCCGATTTCGGTTTGCCATATAAATGAATGTGATAGTAGATGAGCATTATAACAATTACCATTACAAGTTTGTAAAAAGTGTCGATTGCTATCCATGTACAGAACATGGAGTTTGCCCGTGGAAGCACAAACACGAATACAATATTTCCCGTGAGTAGAGTCAAGTTGAAGACAATGACCAATATGATAAAGGAGAAATGGGTCACGGGGTGATGCGGGCGCCTTAGCAATGGTTGTGTTTCAGAGAGCTGTATTAGTGGAACCATTTCCTCAGATGACCACGTGTCTTCCTCAAGCGCATTATTCCCAGTATGTTTTGGTATCATTGCAAGGATCAGACCCGAAGACAGCAGAAAAAACTCTATACTTGCAGGCGATAGGTAGGGATTCAGGCTGGATGAGACCTGCATGGTTATGTTGGAATTCCAAAAGCAAGGGTCTTGAGTCCGATTTGCTGCTTGACCGGGTTCATCGTCGTAGTAACCGTCTACTTCTTCTTTCTCCGATATAAACCACAGCACGGCGTTTGTCGTCAGCACAAACAGGAGCCCGTAGTTTATGGAGATGTAGTTCCCAAGGCGGTATCGGATGAAAAAACTCACGAAGCTTAATTGGACACAGTAAAAGAGTATTATGCTCATGTTCGTACCTATCATATACCATCGGTATTTGTAACCAGTTGTGTGTAGTTCGTGTTGAAAATCGAGGCAGCTTACGTTAACTGTCAGTTCCAACGCCTCCTGAACTACGGACGCCATTCCAAACACCCACAAGAAGGTAATTGAAATTTTGAGACCGTCTTTGTGCTCCGACGCATCATTTCGAAACCAACTGTCAGTGTTCAGATGAGCAACAACGGAAATCCATAACATAGAAAATATAGCAATGACCGCTATGCACAAAATGATTACTAAGCAAGTGATGTAGGCATCTTCACTTTCTAAACGCTCAGACTGAAAAATGGCGACGAGAACGAAGCCAATTGAAGTCAGACATGTAGTTGTTACGGTAGCAGCTATTTTGCCGTCGGAACCGTGACCTCTAGGATCATGTGGGTCACGTGCACTTCCGGCGGTAAGCGGGTCCACAATGACTGCATTTCCAACAGACTTAGCAAGGTTTGAAATGTGACTAAGCGTTCTGTAATTAAAATATAGTATAAGGAAATTGGAACTGCGGCAACTATAACAATTTTCACGAAATGTATTTAAACGTTAACAAAATACATGAAATTATCATCTTTTTTATTACACCAACCGATGTTTTACTACAAAGAAAATTAAGTAGCTTCGATTTGCCCATTAAGCTTGTTTATACAAACAAGCTTTAGTTTTTAATCGGACAGAAAAGATTCCAACCTTTCAAAAGGAAATTATTTAATTGCATTTATACATAATACGCATGATATTTTGCAAGACAAATCTATACAAGATGTATATTCAAATGACAGTGTATTGTTTATATTCATATATTTTCCTACCTCATTTCTAATCTCTGACTGGGAGATAATCTTCATGTCCAAACGCTCTCAAATATTTCCTTATTTGTGATAATTTCAGATATCGGATGGTTGCCTCGGAACTATTAAACCAATTAAAAATGGCGGAAATAAATTCAGCGCTATGTTTAGAACAAGTGTTGGGATTCACATAAAATCAAACAGGAAGAGTTTTTTGAATGATACAGTTTTTTTCCTCTTGGTTTTGAATGACTTTGTAACTACAAACTAGATTAGTAACTCGACGATTCAGAACCAAACATTTTTTAAGTTTCTCTTTATACCAGTTAGAGACAGAATATTTGGTGTGTTTTGGTTTAATCATAAATGTTATTACCCCGTGAAAAATGTATACAATTATAACACAGAATTTAGAATGACTTAAATGACTGGCAAGTAGCATCAAGAGGAGGGGAGGGGGAGGCTGGTCCCCCCATTTTTCTGAAATTCACATTTATAAAAATGAATTTTGAAGGAACTGCCCTCAGCCCTCGCTTTTTGGAAGCATGTAAAAATTATACGGTAAATTAACAAAATGACATACTAGTAGTTTAGTAATAGTAACACCTCCCTCTGGATTAGTTAGGATTTAAACACAATATTATTACATTCAAGACATTATTTACTGGAATGAAAAAATACAGTGCTGCAGTATAATTATAAACGAAAACCAGGATATGTGTTGAATTGTTGTTTTAAAGCTAAGAGTGATACATCTTTATACGTTGCTAATTTAAGAATTTTTTATATTTATTATTAATAAGATTCGAATTTAAAAATAAATGATAGCTATGAAATAAACTTTAAATGTAACAAGAGGACCATGTGCCATGTCGCTCACCTGAGCAACAATGTCTTCTGACCCAGACATATTGCTTGCTAGTTTTACCATATAATTTAAAAATACAACATTATTTAGGGCATGTCCAAATATCACGCAAATATTATTATTATTCTTCTAAAAATGTTCAAATTGATTTTTTCAATGACATGATTATTTTAAATACAATTTAAGTTCTAGGAAAATGTACAGCTTTTATATATTGAAAAGGATAAAAGATTGATCCTAAACAATCTCATTACATGTCCAAAAAAATTAAAAAAACAAACAAACAAACAAGAGATATCAATACATGTTTAATCTTTACGTGCGTATTGCTATTTTTGTACTTCCAGAAAAACCTGGATATGCCATTACTACGTATATTTATTTTTCCTTCACACCAAACTGATTTCATGGTCTTGCTCGACAACGATTGCTCAAAATCAAAGTCTTAATTATTTCTGTTAGCATTAGACCAATTCAGATGATATCAGCTTAATGAAAATACAAAGAAGCCGGCAAATAAAAGAACTAGGAATGCTATTGGCCAAAAAATGCCATGTTTTAAAATCTAATGATAATTACCATTTTCAAAATCCAAGAATATACAAAACTCAATGGTATATGATTTATTTTCATAACTTAAATGAAATCAATATTAAGTGCATGTACATGTATCATACATACTATTTACAATAGAATAACAAAAGTGTTCCGAAATATTAACCCGCACACTGCGGAATTATTTTGAAGAAGATCCAAAGGGTCTTTTGAGGTAACGGATGTAACCTCAAGGATTAGCAGTGATCTAGAAACCCTGAAAAATTGATCCCATACAACATTTCGATTCCCTAGTAAGGATATAGAACTGTTACAACAAACTTCATCTTACCTGTAATAGAAACTAAATTTTAAGAGGGTTTGATGGTCGTGGCCATTTTAAGGATGCATTTACATGTACCCCCTTTAGACGAAGAGCTCTGTATAAAAATAGAAGGAAGTTGCTCAAATTTTAATGCTAATATTTTAATTTCTAATACACTTGATAATAGTTATCGGCCAAATATATACATGTAATTTTATCATATTACAAAGTTTAACTTAAAGTCAATTCTGATAAATAATTTGTTGACCACCAAGCCTCCTTTACGAACAATCAATCTTAAAATCATTCCTAATTATGCAATTAAGGAATATGATTATTATTCATTGAATTTTCGGTGCAAGTTGTACCATTCTAGGAAAACATGAAAACGATAAAAAATCAAAACCGGTGACAGGATTTTAACAATGTTTAGTAAAGTCCCTTCTTCGATGATCTCGTTATGATGGGACCCGAATTTAGCAACATAATGAACGTCTATAAAGCTCTGATTGAACCAAAGTGACCAATTGCATACTGAGAGAAGCAGACATAGTCTTTCAACAGCGAAAAATGTTCCTCCACTGACATTTACAACCAACTTTTCGGCATGGATGATTAAAACTGATTGAAGGTACGTCCCAATTATGTCAACGCAGTTCTCGATGATAAAAATATAACCATACATCTCAGGAGTAACTTGAATTCCAACAATGATTCCAATGGTACACAAAGCAACCGTTCCTGATGTTGCAAACACCAGAAGATATTGACCTGATGAAAGTTTTTTCGATTGAATATTAAACGGTAGGTCAGACCATGTAATGTAATAGTAAATCATGTATATCATTATCAACATACACAGTTTAAATGCAAGAGTGACTAAAAACCACGTGTCACGTAAACCAGCGCCACCTGCCTGATGACTAGACATAAACACGAAGACAATGTTTCCAATAACCAGAGTCACGTTAAGCACCATACCGACGATGATGGAGCAGAAATGGGACACGGGGTGGATTTGATAACCCGAGATATGTGGATGGGATTCTGCTGTACTTGTTGTATTGTACCTCCGTGCAGGTGCAGATCCAGATGGAGAGTTTGGTATAAGCACACTGTGTTCGTCGTAAGTCTCTCCCAAATCAATTCGTATTGTTTCAGTGACCTCGTCCTCTTGTATTGAAGGCCACATGCTTATAATAAATCCAGTGGACAAAAGGAAAAATTCGACTCGGGCTGGACCTACGTAAGGCTCCAATTGTTCAGTGAGATTGTAGAGGGCTGATGTAACAAAGCAGCTGTTTCCCATTGAGATAGTTATATTTTCTGGAGGATTTGTGTTAATTTCTTTAACTAGAGATTCAAACCACTGACTTAAATTTGCAAGCAAGATAATTAAAATACCATAGTTGATGCACAAAGAAGGTTCAAACTTGTAGTAACGAAAGTACGTAATGAAACTTAACTGAAAGCAAACGCACAGTATTTGCAGAAAATGGCTGAAAAGTTCCGACATTGTCTGGCGTTTTATATCATTTGTCTCTGAGTTTGCCCAACAGCTCAAATCCATGGAAGCGTTGAAAGATTCGTACAAAATGCAAGCAAATCCAAAGAGCCATAGGAATGCCACTTTAATGTTAGTGTAAATTGCGATTCGTTTCAACTCCGACGGTTTGAACCACGTGGTTCTATTTTTGTACGCCAAAACAGATATAAATACCACTGAAGCAAGGGCTGCAAATACCATCGAAACCATCATAATCCAAATATGTTTATTGGCTAACGGCTCATGATTTTGTTTTGAGCCAAATATGCCAATGGTAGCAAATGTCATAGCAGTGACAAAAACGATAGTGACGACGGATGCCAAACTTCCATTAGCCTCGTCTGGACTTCCGTTCCTTACCGGATATCCGGCGGTCAGGGGTATTTTGATCGTTGACCTGTATACAGCCTTACCGAATCGTTTAACGACGTCCATTTTCTGTAATAATAATCATACACATGTATTAATATGATATATAAAGATAACTTTATAACAGTAACTTGATCCGTAGAGCCTTGTCATGTCGAGATGATAGGAGAATATCATCAGGTTAACCGAGACGCAAAAATAAATAGTATCAAATATTTACATTATCCAGTGTCTTTGTCTGTGATGACACTACGAATCGATTTTGTAATGTATAGTCCAATACAGTTCATCAATGACTATTTGAATATGTAATCGTACAATTGGCGAAAATTATATAAATATAAGTAATAAGGAATCATTCTTTGAATATTATAAGGTGATCAAATACGGTCGGGCGTGATCAAATCTATGATAAAGCCCTTCGGGCTTTTTTTGATTTGATCACCCGCGACCGTATTTGATCACCTCAAAGAATGATTCCTTATTCCTTAAGTATCCGCTTCTGGCAACAAGAAGTGACCCAGCCCTTCGGATCAATTTAGAGATATAATGATGATTTATTATATACACTTCCTTTTGGGGTAGTAAATAAACTTTTTCGGGGAATCAATATTACCACGTTTTAAAGGAACTTAAATTGCGTTGAAATCAAACATTGTCTAAATGTGTCTTTTGTTTCCAGTTTTATAAATTGGTGATATGGATTCAGAAAACTACAATTTTGAAATCTGGAAAATTCTATAACACTCTGCAAAAGAAATATATAAAGAAACTTGAGGAAATTTCATGGATATAAATATTGTTATGAAAAGTAACTTCTAATTCGATTTTGCTAACTAGTTTCAAGATTTTAAAAACAATTGGACAAATCTGCTGCAAGTTTACGTTAAAAAAAACCTCAATAAACACTTGGCGGCATATTTGGCCATAATTTGAACGTAGTACGCGTTATTTTGAACTCATTATCAAAATAGATAATCATGATCATTATATTTATATTTGATGTTTTTGCTCGGAATGTTATGTTTGCATCCGATTTACCTAGATTTGTCCTCACTTAACTTTGGATTCTTCAGGGAACTACCACCGTATGGATAATTAATTTTAACCAACTCAGTTTAATTTTTGGAAAACAACTAGATAGTGGCTATTAGTCTCTTAAATGAGTTGATGTCTGCCAGATTTACAAATCTATGATATACCGTGAAAAAGTTTACTCACGTTTGTAAAGCTTCTGCCCACTGTTAACACTTGTAATCAATTTCCACCGGTTAAGTCGACGAAACAAATATTGGTCATTCGATTGTGTGTAGAATGTTTTGATCGTGAACCCCCATTTTGATTATCTTTGAAAGCATATGCTGTGCTAAACTCATGAAAAATGTTTAGTGGCCTTTAAATTAGAGTTCCGTATTAACAGGAAGTATTTCTCAATCAATATTTCCATGTAATACTTTTAATTAATTACAGTTTTATTTTTGTTCTCAGAGTAATAATTTGAATTTATTCTATATTAATGATGATTAAGGGAACATGATTTAAGCAATCATTATTTTATTTCAGGATGTCTATTTTAGAAAATAATAATTTCCTTGTCATTAACGAAGTTGTATCTGGGTAAGAATATATTATTCACATAAATTCTAAGTTCGGATATACGAAACATACTTCAACACAATTCTTTTCACCTGTTGTGGATAAACCATTTAAATTAAATATTCTAAGGCTTTAATTATTGATATGTTTCCAAGGTATTTTTACGAGATGTGACGTTTTTCATACGACTGCTTATAAGCGCGAGAAATATCACTTAAAATAAAATTTAATGTTAAGATTTCAAACGCTTATATAATATCCCTGTTTGACATTAATTTTTCTTGTAATGTTTCAGCTGATTCAATTAATTACTGTAGTTATCTTACAGTCCTGAATCTCAAATTCTGTCGTTTGTTGTTGGATATTGATAGTCCTTGCAAGAGTTAGTCTCAGATTATATATACAACTTACCTAATTATTAATTGGTGCCCATTTATAATTTCAACGATGAATACTACAGTGTTAACTACCTTATTTTGAAATTGTAAAAATGTATCTTAAAGGATAAAAAAAAAACCCGTTTAAGTAGGAAATAATGGTTAAAATGTTGAAACTCTTGATAGCGCAAATACTGTTAATTTTATTGCTTACCATGTTACCAAACTTGGTGATATATTCAATTGAAACACATCCTGAAAGCCACATTGACAAATCAAGCAATATGTTGTATTTATATTATCATTTTATTTACTGTGTGCAAGTGTTTTTAATACAGTTGTTACAGAGTTTGATATCATGAAAACATAATAAACTTACGCCCATTAGTACTTAAAATATTGAAATTAGTAACTGCAGTTTTTTTTGTTGAATGGAAGACAAAACATAATACATTTATAACGATTTTTTGACTTATCAAGACGTTTTCATGCACTTAGCACAACACTGTATCTTTAAAATCATCTATTGGTTAACGTATGTTTAAATGTGTCTTCGGTATATTAATGCCATTGAAACATGTAACACTACACTTTTGCATATATTAGCGTATATACATATAGATCGTTTCATAAGTCAAAAAGGAGAAAAGGTAAATAAACGCGACACATATAGAGTCTTTTTTCGTTGCAATGACGCATACTAAAATAGATATAGTTTTGTCTTAAATCAGTCCTTTCGCATTCTGGAGAAGAGTCCAAACAAGTCAATGGATGCATGGAATCGATAGAACACGAGAATGGGGAAAATGACATACTTCATCACTTTGTTGGTCTTGCTGTTATTGCTGTTTTGTAAGGAGGTGACACTATTCTCCATATTGTTGAAACTATCTCCGACCCAAAGAACGATGTTACAAACGGACAACAATAAACAGACGTACTCTGCAGCAATGAAGCTGTCCAGTGTCTTTTTAATCGTAACGCGAGTGGAATGCATGATCAATGTTGTCTGTAAGAAAGTCAGAATAATATCAAGTATTTTCTCTGACATTAAAATGTATCTGTGATTGTTTAAACTTACAATAAAATCAAATGTGCAAACTGCGATCGTTCCAGCGTTTGCGAAAACTAAAATATATTCGGTTGACGAAAGTTTTCTTTTAACGTTGTTCGACTTTCCGTATTTGGCCAAATGGAAGAAAAGAATGAACACCATAATCAACATTGCCAATTTATAGATCGCCATTGAGGCATCTCGAAAATATCCAAAACCCTCAGAATCGATTTTAAAAAATACTAAAACTGTAGATATTATCACTGGAAGGTTTAAAATAAGGCCAAATAAAATGGCGAGAAAAAAAGAAATAGGGCTGCGGTGCCTTGGATCATCCGCGCGAATTTCTATTGGGTCGGTTGTTCGATTTCTTCTTCGTCGAAGCAAAGGAGTGTATTCGTCACAACTCTCTTCGATGTTGACCAGATTAACTGAGTTCTGTGTATCATGGATTTCCTTTTTCACGGAAGGCCATAGTGACAGCATAAAGCTCGTAGCAAGTAAAGCATACTCGATTTCGCATGGGTTTAAAAATTTAAGGCTGCTACGACGTAATTTGTTGATCGAAGAATTGTGAAAACATATCATTTCTTCTGTGATACCATTAGTATCGGTAACATTTGTATTTAATACTAAGTCTTCATTAAGGACGATGCTAGTGAACCACAATGTCAAATTAGTCAATAATACAATAAGAATACCATAATTAATTCTCACAGAGCTCTTAAATCTATAGTCTTTGAAATAACTGATGAAACCAGTTTGAATGCAAAAGTATAATATAGAAACGATATGGACAACCATGAAGGCCGTTACAAAGTTTTTCCCAGCTTCTTTGTTAAAACAGTCAATGTTTATGGCTAATTCAAGCGCATTTTTCATGATTATACCAAGACTAAATAGCCACAGAAACTTTCCTTTAAAGTTTTCTGCTGCATCATCCTTGGCATTGGCTGCAATGAACCATTCATGTCTTTTGCGAAAGGCAAGAACTGCAATCAGAACGATGGCAAACAAAGCCATGGCTGTCAGCACAAATGTCATGGTTGTGATTGCTATGGTCGATTTCCCTGGGTCCTCACTTTTGGCATAGATACCAATGACGACAAACGTGATCGCCGTCAAGCAGGCGATGGTTACCATGGAGGACAAACTGCCGTCGGTTTTACGCGTGTTGATTCCGTTGTTTTCGTGTGATTGGATGACATTTCCCGCCGTCAGAGGTGTGATGAAGACGGTGTAGAGGACATCGAGTAACGTCACGATGTAGGGATGCATGTTATCTGTTAATACAACAACGAAACTTTAGGTTACTAGTAGATGATTGATAGGCGATATTTTATTTTTTCTCTTTAACATTAAATTTTTTTTCCAGTTTATATGAGTTAAATGCTCTTTCGTTGTATATATTCTTTTCTTATTTTAAATTGAATTCAACAATTATACTTATAAGATATTGTACTCCATTGCCATGTTGGAATTTTCACTAAAACAATTTAATCATTATAATGAAATAAAATGTGACCAAGCTAACATACCGCAGGCTCCAACATCACTTGACAATGCTACAAAGAATTGCAGGATAAGCTCTAAATGCACAAAATTTTCTGGTAATATGCAGATCCACAAATTGTGTCCTTAATATCTAGTTTCATGAAATATTTTTAGGAGTTTTGAAAAGAAGAATTGCGATGACATATATTATTCAATACTGATCAGATTTCTGATTAAAAGGACCAAAATTCCAAGAAAAATAATGAAATCAAAATAAAAAATATGCATATCTATACAGTGAGTCTTAGATATCTATGATGTTTCACTAAGTTCTGTGCAGCAGTTTAAGTGGGGTTGCGCAAACATACTGTTCATTACTATATTCAATAAATGGCCAAAATTCTAAGTTCAAAAGGGCCAACTTTTCCAGTAAATTAATGGAATCAGAATTTCCTGGTGATATAAACATTGCGTCTTTAACACCTACTAGTTTCTCCAAGTTCTGTGCAGCGGTTCAAGTGGAGTTGCGCTGATTAAAAAAAAAAAAAAAAAAAAAAAAAAAGGTCAGACGGACTTACGGACGGGTCAAAACATTATCTCCCCCCGCAACTCGTTCCGTGGGGTATAATAAATGATGCGTGGAAATAAATACGTCTACAATATAGCAGCATAATACTACTATTAACAGAGTTAAATCATTCAAATAAGTAAATTATATTTCTTTCCAAATTAACAAGTTCCGAAATGTTTTTTTCTAGTCAAGGAGATACGTAACAGTACTTATTTCGGCGCCGTTTAAACTGGTAATTAAATCACATCTGCATTTGTCAAGTGTATTTCATGCTACTCACCTACCTAGATATTTGTCGACCATCACTATATTCAATATCTTCAATGCCACTCCTTCAGTAATAGATATCCTGATAGAGATTTTAGAATGAGATGTCGTAGTCTCAATCAATTTGATTTAAAGGAGAAAATAGCAGGAACGATTCCTGCAAGGAAGTATTTAAACGCGGAAACAATATGCTTATTTAGCACACGTTTGTAAAATCACTTATGCAAGATGAAGCTTGCAAGTGTATCCTCTAAATGAAGTCTCAAGAGAAATAATTCAAACGAATCTTTGGTTATTTTTTTTTATCTATATGTACATGTGAGCATATGGTGATAATTTGGGAAATATTTAAGTTTGTACGCAGTTTTTTTCCGCTGAAGTGAGCTTTTCTGTTCACGTTTTGTCTGTCAGTATGTCTGTTAACTTTTCACATTTCACAATTTATATGTATGCTACCTCTATCTGGAATTATAATTTTTATTTATACAAATTACTTCAAACTTTGAATGTTTTATTTAAAAAAGAGAGTTTTCATCACCTCCTCCATCTGAGGAGATTAGGGATGTCAACGAGTACTCGACTATCGCTCGGTCACAGCGATCATCGACTAAAATTTTCTTAGTCGATTACTCGTTATAAAATGAAAACAAATCGAATCATTTTTATTCTTTTCTTAACGCGGCAGTTTTTGGGCTACGAATGACAATTATAGTTTTCTTTTCTCGGCATTTTTGATCCGTAAGTTACACCCTGTTCCATCGATGTCCCTGGTGTTTTTTAAGCGGCTAATTATTGATCTCTTGATTTTGTAGATCAAATTATTGTTTTGAATAGAAGTACTTAGGCAGACATGTACTTGATGAAAACAAACTGTGTTTTTTTCTAATCAGTTCTCTATTGGATTAGATGTTTGTATAATCAACAATTAAATCATATCAATAATCATCTCAAGGCGTTTGTTTTTATTACCATTAATCTTTAATTGTTGATTAGGACAATGACATAACATGGAACAGGTCACATTTGCCTAGTAAGATGATACTATACAGAGATCAATTATGATAATGTGTAAGCGAGACCAAAAAAAACCTGAGACATTTGCTAACGGATATTAAGATAAAATACTTTTCAATTTATTTCAAATCAAATACATTTAGTACATATTATCATACGTTTTTAAATGTTTTCGAGTTTAAGATACGGTGTATGTGACAGTAGCATTATTTGATTTGAAAAGGGCACGCAGTTTAAAATAAATCAACGAGTACTCGACTATCACTCGACTAAAGCCCCCGATTAATCGACTAAGCAAACCGAGTAAAATTGACATCCCTAGAGGAGATCCATGTATATGGTGTCCAGACAATACACGTGTACTACTGCTGGTCAGAAAATATATGCTGTTACTATTTTCTCTACGTAATGAACACAGTGACGGTTTTTCTCCTGATATCTAGTCTAGTCTAGTATCAATTGTAACGGGACGTTGGTCTTGACAAAATTTTATATAAATCTCATTTGTAATTGTTTTTAAAAATCAAAACAATACCAAGCAGTTCGTAAGAGAAAAATTGGGAAAACGGGACGAAATTATGCTCTTGAGAAGAATATTCGAAAAGAAAAAAACATAGAAAAAAACACGTCTTTTCCTCATATTCTAAAATAACACGTAATCTGAAATAAAACGGAAAACAACCGTTTAGTCTTGTACACAACTGGTCAATTTTATGTAAATGAACTGCATTTAGGTGACAAAAGTCGCGAAGATGTGGTCGCGAAGAAGTGGCCTTTCTAATTTTTATTGTTAAAATATATCAATTTTTTAGTCTTTACTTCAGATTTTGTGACAGCAACACCCTTTAAACAATATAAAATATGTTATTTCAAAAATAATAGAACACTAGTTGACTTGTTCAAGAGGTGCACAGAATTAATTTTTACTCTCAGCGTAAAACTTCTCAAGCAAATAAAAAAAAACCCGGAAATTGCTCCATTATTATATTTAGAAAAAAATTAAAAGCGTTTATAACGGTGATATATGCAACCCCCAAGATTGATGCAGAGAAGTTTTGTTAAAAACACAAATATGTTGCATGGATTTGTATCTAGCTATATCACCATTTTATAGTGTACAGTACTTAAAAACGTGCGCCAAAAAGGGATGAACATCCTTGTTTTGCTTTTAAGGTAAACAAAGAAATTGTTCCGTATTAACAGGAAGTAATTTTTAAGTTTTAAAGCCATCATCACTATTCAAATATATTTCATTAATGACACTATCTTTTGACCTTATCATTCGATATTGACATTTGGGCGAATTGTTTTTACAATGTAGATGAAGTTTGATAGGAGCCCCATTTTTGGCACCTGTCTTTATTCTTTACATGCGACAAAAAAAAGTTATAGACTTGTGTTTTGTGAGTTTAACTCTAATGCAATGTTAAGAAGGTATGGAACATCACAATATTGTGACCTAACTTCCAGGATTTCCATTCCAAATCGAAGAAGTACATTACCACGTTCAGTAACAATCGTGCAACAAATGAAACTTGTTATCTTCTTAGTTTTATGATCGATTGAAGATTAATAGTTGGCAAAATTTGGGACCATGCTTTACATACTGAAATAAAGAGATTTATTTAAAATCTTACAATGACATTGTTTTAGTCAAAAGCAATATCTCACTTTTCAACTTCCAAGATTTTAGATAATTATACATTTACATCAAAATTTTGTTACGAGGTAAATTAAAGAAATAAATTTTACCCTTAAAAAGTATCGTAGTAACATAATAGGCTTTTTTAAATTAATATAAAATTTCAATTCCTAGTTTAAAAAAAGGTATTCAAATAAACAACAACTATATGAATATGTTATTCAATGAAGTAAAAAAAATTAAAGATAGAATTATGAATGAAGTAAACTCTTGATAAAAGAAGAAGTGTAAACTTCGATTCTTTTATTGACGGCAACATATACAAGTATACATATTCAAATTTTTGTCATATCTTGGTATCAATAACCAATTACACACCAATATTTTTTATTCAAATTAGCATTTTGGCATCGACCTCATTTTCACTGAAGACGCTCTTAGACACCACATGATAACAACATAAAGGATTGACTTATCTACTTTGTAGTTACTTTGTAATTCAAACACTTGATGTTTTTCTTCCAAATAACACAGCACTGTATTGTACTCTTTATTACGTATTAGTAAGCACTTTTATGACCAACTTATTACACTTCACCGAAGACGCAGTCGAAGCATGACATTTTTCGTGCAATTGTGTATATTCATCTGTATTAAAGTTTTAAAATCAGTTCTTTCGCATTCGGGAGAAGAGTCCAAACAAGTCAATGGATGCATGGAATCGATAGAACACGAGGATGGGAAAAATGACATACTTCATCACTTTGTTGGTCTTGCTGTTATTGCTGTTTTGTAAGGAGGTGACACTATTCTCCATATTGTTGAAACTATCTCCGACCCAAAGAACGATGTTACAAACGGACAACAACAAACAGACGTACTCTGCAGCAATGAAGCTGTCCAGTGTCTTTTTAATCGTAACGCGAGTGGAATGCATAATCAGTGTTGTCTGTAAGAAAGTTAGAATAATATCAAGTATTTTCTCTGACATCAAAATGTATCTGTGATTGTTTAAACTTACAATAAAATCAAATGTGCAAACTGCGATCGTTCCAGCGTTTGCGAAAACTAAAATATATTCGGTTGACGAAAGTTTTCTTTTAACGTTGTTCGACTTTCCGTATTTGGCCAAATGGAAGAAAAGAATGAACACCATAATCAACATTGCCAATTTATAGGTCGCCATTGAGGCATCTCGAAAATATCCAAAACCCTCAGAATCGATTCCAAAAAATACTAAAACTGTGGATATTATCACTGGAAGGTTTAAAATAAGGCCAAATAAAATGGCGAGAAAAAAAGAAATAGGGCTGCGGTGCCTTGGATCATCTGCGCGAATTTCTTTTGGGTCGGTTGTTCGATTTCTTCTTCGTCGAAGCAAAGGAGTGTATTCGTCACAACTCTCTTCGATGTTGACCAGATTAACCGAGTCCTGTGTATCATGGATTTCCTTTTTCACGGAAGGCCATAGTGACAGCATGAAGCTCGTAGCAAGTAAGGCGTACTCAATTCCGCAAGGATTAAGAAATTTAAGTGTGTTTTCACGTAGTTTATGGATCGAAGAATTGTGAAAACAAATAATTTCTTCTATGATACCATTCTTTTCAGTAGTATTTTTATTGCTAAATACTAAGTCTTCATTATCACCAACGATGCTAGTGAACCACAATGTCAAATTGGTCAGTAAAACGATGAGAATACCATAGTTAATTCTCACAGAGCTCTTAAATCTGTAATCCTTGAAGTAACTGATAAATCCGGTTTGAATACAGTAGTATAATATAGAAACGATATGGACAACCATGAAGGCCGTTACAAATTTTTTACTCAATTCTTTGTTTGAACAGTCGATGTTAATAGCTAATTCCAGCGCATTTTTCATAATAATGCCAAGACTAAAGAGCCATAGAAACTTTCCTTTGAATTTTTCTGCTGCATCGTCCTTGATGTCGGCTGCAATGAACCATTCGTGTCTTTTGCGAAAGGCAAGAACTGCAATCAGAACGATGGCAAACAAAGCCATGGCTGTCAGCACAAATGTCATGGTTGTGATTGCTATAGTCGATTTCCCCGTGTCCTCGCTTTTGGCGTAGATACCAATGACGACAAACGTGATCGCCGTCAAGCAGGCGATGGTTACCATGGAGGACAAACTGCCGTCGGTTTTACGCGTGTTGCTTCCGTTGTTTTCGTGTGATTGGATGACATTTCCTGCCGTCAGAGGTGTGATGAAGACGGTGTAGAGGACATCAAGTAACGTCACGATGTAGGGATGCATTTTTCTTGTAAAAGGAAACTGTAATAGAGAAAGATTTTTTCATTTTTTAAAAATCAATGTTAAAGTAAACTTTCTTGATACTGTGTATGTTTTATTTTGTTGTTTTTGGTTGAATTAATCAAATATAATTTGACATATTACTTTTGAATAAATGATCTAGCATATTTTGGTAAGTAAAAGACAGCAACACAGTGTTTTAGCAATTTTTATACATGTAAGCAGACAAAAAATGCTTTTCAAAATTTATCACGATCAGTTTTATACTCAGAGTTGAATCTTTAACATTTTTTGTACTAACGTGATCAGGTTCAGCTGGATAAGTGATAAAAGAACTTACATTTTGAATTATTCAATATACAAAGGAACTCAGATGTTAAATCATGACACCAAAATTTGGTGTTTATCTGACTTCAAGTTAAATAAAAACATAATTAGGTAAATCTCTAGGTTTATTTAATTTACGGTACCTTCAAACATAAGTAACAAGTAGATACATATTATACCTACGTTTTATTCGTTGAGTTTCGCGTTATCTTTCGAGTGGTCTCTGGGATCTGTATAATTTGTATATGAGACTGTATCAAAGTCTCTACTTCAAAAAGCGATAGCGCAAGCTTGATAGCACTAAAACGAAAAAGCACTCTTCGTGAATTTTTACGATGGAGTAATGGCTGATTTCGCAAGGAAGTATTTCAACACGGAAACAGTTTTTCACTAAACACGGGTTTTGATCAGAACTTAATTCAATTACTTTATAGTACAGTTATTTCCTGCCTGAAAATCGTGACCAGGAGAGATAACCTTTTTATCCGTATGTGTTAATACGCACACAATACATATACATGTAATACGTTAATGCTATAAAACGATTTTCAAGATTTAAAGAAGATCAGTGATAACTAATCTGATGCAAACAAATTAAAGCACAAATTGAAGAGAGAAGAGAGATAATTTATCAAACATATTTTACCCAGTGGTACTAGTAGTATCTTGAAATATGATGCCAAGAGTTTTAAGCAAATAGAATATGTACGTCCTATTTTTTTATCAGACCATCGGCAGTTTTGTGACTTACACGACTTTTGGTTACCCTGATTGCATGTTATCTTTAGGATTGACGGGACTGTCTTGTTTGCCTCTTTAGTTGCATAGTGAAAAATTGTTCGTTTCCACGATGGCTGGATGCTCCCAAACATTTCTTAAAATCTGCGTATATTTTAATTTTGTAATTGTAATTTGTCTCAATACGTTATGTAATATTAATCAACCTTGCGATGTGATAGACTGGACACCTTGGAGTCCCTGCTCCACGACAGGGGAGCAATCTAGTAAAAGCATTATATGTTGTACTGGGCTAGATAAGGGAAGATGTTTACGGATTTGCAGCTTGCAAATGCGTCCAGAAATGAAAGAGAGAAAGAGGAACTGCATTCCTAGATCTACACCTTATGTGTATATTGTTCCATTAGCGTCTACAAGATTAATTACATCTCGCTCTAAAACTGTACGCTCTTTCACAGAAAACGCAACGTCTGCCTTTCACCCATCTACTATTGACACCGCAACTAAAACAGGGAGGGTGACAACCGGTAAGCTGGTATATTCGTTTTTGTCTACAATAGAAAAATATGTTTAGGAATGTTTTCAAATACTGGTATTTGTATAAACCAAATTCATCATCAGACATGTGATTAAAGTAATTAAAACTAGGTCACTAGATATTGATATAATATGTGTTTGTTATTGTTCGTGTTTGTTTAATATTAATGTTCGTGTGTAGCAAAACAATGAAGGATTTCATAATTCGTAAAGATCTTTTACAAACTGTAGCTGATATACAAATTTTTAAAACCACGTCTCCTCCAACTTTTTGTGTTATTTTATCTTAAGTCAAAGATCCCCCTCCCCACATATAAAGGATTGAACAGGAAACCAAACATTTAATTAAACCTCTAATTTAAGGAAATTAAAAACCAGAACATATAATGAAAATATTGTTAATAGCTTACATTAATGTGTGGCATGTGTAGTTAATTAATCTACAAATATGGTACTGATGTACGATGTATTAATAGCTTCACAAACTACTTTTATGAGTATAATTCATAAAATATTGCACGCACGCCAAAACCAATGACATTTTTGCTAGTCAAAATATTTTAGCCCTCTGACATCATCGGATCTTGGTTTTTCTATACATGTATTTTTGTCTATAATGCATATTACCTATCGATACTGTAAACTATTTGTCTTTTTTATACCTCTGTGTATTTTTATGTAAAACCATGACGAATAAACCTGCTATTTTATCTATATTTATCCGATGACTCGAACTTGTTTACCATCTCCAAACTCTGCATCGCCGAAAAGTTTCCCTCGATATAATAAACATCAATTTACTGACTATTTAAAACAACAGCAGGTTTTATTGTCCTCCTCCACAGCAACTATTTCCCTCTGCTCAGCCTTGGGAAATAGTTGGTCACTAAGGGCACAATAAACTTGCTATTGTCCTATAGCCATGTACATGTACATGTACATACTATTAACTAGTAAAATTTTTTCAACTGATACAGAAAAAGGAAAAGCCTATACAAACAACTTTTTTCCTCGACGTCAGTTTCATAAAGGTGAAACTGAAAATTGGAACATGGAGGCATTTATTAACAATCACTTTTTATTTTTTTTGTAAATTCATCCAAAATGTAGTCTACGACCTTTCCAGAACTCTATGTGAAAAAAATCCTATACTAAGATACCAATTGTTTCTGTAAATTATCAACTATCAGAAATCCTCTAAACTAATGCAATTTTTTCAAAATTATTCTAATTCGACAGATATTTTATAAAATAGGCCCGACCATGAAACAAAGTCTTTTTAATAAACCTCACATTGGTAGAATACGATATCACAAGTGGATGTATCAACAGTTTGTTGATATAACTAGTCAATGTATGATAAAGTATTATTTATATTGGTCTTTATTAAAGGTTTACAGTCTGTGGTATTGCATTGTTATCGTTACGTCATGTCAATGCTGAATCGACAAGTCGCGGAATCATGATGATGTTGCGAACTTTCTTTGGCTACAAGCATTTTTATTGCTTGCTTGTTTTGCTATTACACCAAGATGCAAAAAGTTGCAGTCCACCTTGTGGATTGTTGGGGTGGACGCAATGGAGCCCTTGCACACCAGTGGGGGAACAATCGAGAGATATTATGCTGTGTTGTCCGACAAATCTTAATATTCATACACTGGAAGAGTGTTTAAGAGTGTGTAATTTGACTATGGAAATGACGGTCTCAAAACAAAGTTGTACATATATCCCAACAACACAAGCAGCAATAACTGGTTTTGTCAAGTCTAGCTCTGTAGAGGGAGAGAGTTTAACGACAAATCTAGTCACGACAACTGATACTTTAGATTTTTCTACAGATGTGGCGAACGAAAATCAGACGATCGATTCCTTTGCATCAACAAACGCGCCCGAATATGAAAAATCAACAAGTGATGTCGTCTTTGACAACATTCTCTCTTCTAAAGGAAGTACTGAAATTCTTACAACCGACACTTCAGATATGTCTATTACCAGGTCAGTTTTAAATGTTTAAAACAAAGTAACTAAAATCCATATACGTGACAGGTTCGGTTACACGTATTTTATTTTTATAATTTTGTTTTTTAGAACAACAGTGCAATCTTCTACTAGTCTGTACCAAGAAA
>WFKH01010931.1:46382178-46397178 GCA_016163765.1 Magallana hongkongensis
AGTCGTGGCAAGTGAATATCAAACGGCTTATTCATCCAACGCTGCTGAAAATGTTGTATATACTAGTGATCAGACTTTTAACAAGCAGTCTATTACTGAAGAAAGATCGGGCACTTCAGTGACACTCACGCCAGAAACATCTAATTACAGGTTGGTCTTAGAATATTTAATTAGTAGGTGTTACAACTCTACCAAATGAACCGCCGATATTAAAACTTTCTCTTTATATTTTCTAGGACTTTTGTACAAACATCAACTGGCGAAAAAGGTATGTTTCGATACGCAGAACTTGATTGGGTTTCCTGTATTTTTTTTTTCAAAATGACGATGATTTATGCCAACTTAGTTTTTGTTTTTATGAACCCCTTATTGTCTGTGCAATCAAATAACATAAACTGTATTTGCAGAATTGTATAGGTACCAGTCTTTTATAATATTTCTCATTAGTTATTTTTTTTTATAAAATCGATAGGAAATAATTTTGTACTAGTATTCTGCAAACTCGTACTCGACGGCAATACTGTGCTTCAATCAATGCCTCTAAATAGCTTCTCACAAAAGTATGACCTTCGAAACCCTATGAATCAACCATATTTATTCTTTTAAGACATTTGTTTCCAAGCTGAAAGTACATGTAAAGATAATTGCAAGACAAGTGTTGAAACTCATACATGTAATAGATCTAGAGCACGAATCAAAAAAATCTTTAACTAATTTCGAATGAAGTGTCTTTTTCAATGAATGAAAAAATATCAATGAAATAAAATTAGTAAAGAGAAATTATGAAAACATTATTTTCCATAAATATTCAACACAAACTGCAATTACTCTGCTGGTACATGTATATTTACCATGATGACTTAGCGCAAACCATGATCTATGCCAATTGGCCGATTGTTGTTTATTAAGTGATGATCACAGAAAAAGTTTGTTAATTGCTGAAGTATTCTTTTTTCTTGAACAGGTTAAAATGTGTTGTCCTTTTCAGCTACTTCTTCTCACGAACCTGGATATGAGTTTACTAGCAATCGTGTGAACAACAGTTACTACTCTACACAAGAGGGAACAGAATATCATGTTAAATCTGAAGCGTCCAATGCTAGGTAAGTCATTATATGATGGTGAGCAATTCATCTCTAAAATCAAATATAATTGCTTTTTAGAGTGCTTGAATTTATAAAAATTTTAAATGTATTTTCTGACAGGACTTCTGTTCCATCATCTACAAGTGGGTATCAAGGAAAAGGTAAGTGTTCATTTCCAAAATCAATTGTTGTATTTACAGAGTTCCAAAATATCGTACCTGTTTGATGTCTTTGGTTTTAATGCACGGCTAAATAGCAAATGAAAGGAACATTTCTAAGTACATTTTGATTTAATATTTTATTTCAAAGCACTGACAACTCTTGCTTTCTAACAAGTATTTGATGACAACTACTATTGTTTTTGACTCGTCAGTCAGTCAGCACTGAGGCCATATATTGAATATAATATTAATGAACAGTTTATAAGCACAACTCCCTTTTGATTTTTATACAATTCGAAGAAAATTGCAAATTTAAAAAAAAAGCAATAAAAATAATTTGATTAAATTATTTTAAAAAATCTGAAAAATTCAATATCATTATTTGAACCTGTAAACTTATAAGTTAGTATTGCGTGGAACTACATTTGTACAGAATCATTAAAAAATAAACACAAGGGACTGAAAACAAGACGTTCACAACTTATCAACTCGTTTCCTTCTCTTTATATGTTAATATCATTCTGTTAAATTTTTAAACTCGTTTTTTTTTTCAAATACAAATATTAAACAGAAAGATTTGAACTATGATTTGAAGCATTTTTATCTCCACAAAAAAATAATCTACTTAAAATAAATGACTTCAAAAAATCAATATTTTAAACGGCCTCTGTGCAATTGGGATAATAACGTTTTTAAAACCAAAGGGTTACTTAGGGTCGACGACATTTTTTAACTTCATTTCTCAATGACAGAGGTATTGCAATGGGAAAATAGCCGGTCTTCTTGGTTCAAATTCACAGGTTTCTGTCCTTATTCTTGGTCCGCTTCTTAATTAAAGTGTACCTAAGTTGGTCTCGGAACAATCATGCCGGGGGGGACATTTTCCATTGCTGTGATCTTCGTCCCTGGTATTGTTCTCCCCTTATCTATAACAATCCCTCCATGTCAATCAAATTTCACCACACGTGTAACAGCATCGTTCAATGTTAGAGTTTCCCTGACAAAAAATATGAAGGTTCTTTTTTGTACAACAATACTGGTGATCAGCTTTTCTGCTGTATACTGTATTTCTGCTCCGAACGGAACATGTGGTAAAACAGCTTATCACTACTGTGACTGGGCGGGATGGGGAACTTGGAGCAACTGTTCAAACCAGTGCGGAACAGGAACTCAGGAAAAAAACCGTTTTATTTGCTGCCCGCCTGAATACAATGCATCTTCTATTCTGCAGTGTGTGCAGCAACTGTGCGCACATAGCGTGTCCGACTATATCAAGCATCAGTCCTGCACATCTAGCGCCGGATGTCAAGGTAGGGGTTGGCAAATTCAACTTTGAAATATTACTGCAGAACATTTGGGAATGTGACTCGTATCACGTCTGTCAGAACCGTTACATTATAAAAAAAAAATTAAAAATGTTGTTCCTTGTCAAAAAGCGTAAATGTAGGATTTAATTACCAAATTAAATCATTTTCTCTTCATTAAGGGACTGACCTAAGTATTCGGTTAACATTTATAAAACTTATTTACTCTTCGGATGTTTTTTTTTCCTCTTATCGTTTACATTTCTTTACTACCATTAAAGAAATCACAAAAGATCGATTTGTGCAAGCTTTAACACAGTTTATCAATCTCCTATATGTCTATACACTGTACATGGACTTGGCAGTTTGTAAACAGTCCTATTTGATATCTTGAAGAAAGAACAAAATTGTTATTTTAATCGTGTTATACGTGCATTATGTGGTAATATCCAGTTATTATATTAAGCGTTTATCCGAGTAAATAACTGAGGGTCAGTGTTGGATGTATCCTATTACAAGACTAAGAATTACTCTATGATACTCTTCAAATGTTTGTTTTGTTTGAGTTTAAATGATTGATTATGGCAACATTAAAATGATTATTTTGAAATTTGAGGATTTATCTACCTTTATCTTCTTGAAAATGTCAATTATAATGCATTTAAATATATTAATGGCAGGTGTCAATATCTTGAAATCTGTTTAATTTTTTTTCACATGTGTGGTTTTTTTTTTTGGGCTCGTTTTTCCCGACGTTTCCAGTGGTGCACTAATAGTTTTTGAGTACCCCTTTCCTCTCCCTAATCTTATCTTACCTGTTTTGAAATTGTCTTATGATGTGTAGACCATTTTATCGTTATCTTTTGAAATTGTCTTATGATGTGTAGACCATTTTACGGTTAACTTTTGCTTGATTTACTTTTTGACTTGATCCTTGTGTCATTAAATAGTGGTTATTTCAATGAGATAAACACATTTTATATCTATCTCAAAACATCTGAAAGGCATTAGTAGTTGAAATTTGTTCCAAACTTGAAGAGTGTACATACATGTACTACGGTTCTTAAGGCATTGAAATATAATAGATTTTTTGCAGACAAAAGGAAATGTATCACCGATCATAATTTCGGTGGAATGAAAAATTATTACGGGGTAATGAATGACAATTCGAAGGTCTCTGAAATCGCTGAAGAGCTAAAGGAATTATATTTGAGCCCCGTTTCTTAACTCTACAGCGAACGAAAAAAATCAGCCTTAGCAACCCTGTCCTTTTCTTGACGATTGTAGATTTCAAAGCAATTCCGTTTTTGCAGAATGTTTTATATTCGCTTTTTTTTTCTTACTACAAAATTTGTGGCTCAATTTTTTACCTATTCAACAACGATAAGTAAGAATTTATATCAAAAATGCGCTGAAGATGTAGGCCAGAAAAGCGCTTTCATCTCGCACTTGTTTGACGCGATGAATAGGTGGATATTGTGAAGAATTGCCTTGTTGTGTCACTTAAGAAATGATAATATGGAGTAAATCTCCATTTATCTGATCGAAGATCAAATGTAATCCGGAGTTGATAATCCAAACATGAAGATTTTCACCAGCATGTGCTGGTCATACACAAACACTCAGCCGTTGCTCAGGAATATAGCCATGGCTTACCTATGCTGGAAAAGGGATTTAAACATACGGAAGGAATATTAAGTGCTCTCTTCATTTATCAAGTCCAAATTTCATTTACTTGTAGTTTCTTCATTTCATTGAATGAGACGGACTTACGAGCATGAAAAAACTTATTATTTCCCGTATTAGATTGGATATATTTGATAGAAATTTTATAATCTTCGATGTATTAGGAACGTTGTCAAGAGCATTAGTTGTTTTTTTTATAACGCCCTCTCTCTCTCTCTCTCTCTCTCTCTCTCTCTCTCTCTCTCTCTCTCTCAATAGTATATGCAAAGTACGCACAACACATTAAATACATGTATTTGCAAATAAAGGGTGGAAAACTTTAAAGAGATGCTTCCATTTTATGGGCATATTTTTGCATCAACAATTAATTTGTCGTATCTGTGTGTTTTTAATAGCATAGAAACGCATTGCATGTAGTATTGGTTTTCATCAAAAGAGGAAAAATGCATACCTTGCACCCTTGTCATTGTCAAAGAATTCAGCACCTTAAAACTACTCTTCGAGAATAATTTCATTATGTATGCATACCTGAAAATCTTCGAAATATATTCATATATGTCTCAACAGATGATTTATTTATTTTCATATTCGGGGGTTGATTAATTTTCGGTAATTTATCACATCCCAAACAACGGAACATATCCCAGATATTTAAATCTTTTATTCAAAAGGGTCAGAACTATTAAAGTCATTGTGCTCAAGATCTTACAACTTTTCATTCACAATCTGGTGTTAAGATGTCCCTACTTCAGATTTATTTCTTAATTGATAAGACTTCACTCAATTACTGTAATCATGATTTTCCTGCCATATTTCTTTGCTGGTTGAACAATGTAAAAGAGTAAAAATGTCCAGATTCCTGTTGTTTTCGTTCTCACTTTGCATATTTCTTCTCCTGGATAACAAAGTGTCACAAGTATTAAGTTTGAAGGGCTGCACGCACAAAGGTGTGAACTATACGGAGTGTGATTTGATGTTTTGGACATCTTGGAGTGTATGCGATGGCTCCGGATGTCCGATGGGAAAGCAACAGCGTCTGAAAGGTGTATGCTGTCCTAAAGTGGGCAATATAACTTTACAGGAAACCAAAGAAAATTGTAAAAACGACTGTAATCTTACGGACGCTGACTTTCAGGAGCAGGCCTCTTACGTTCCCCCGCATACCACCGCCGCCACCACCATCGCCACTACTACCCTGTATGTATCGTCTACCACAGCAAAGCCCCTGACGCCAACGAAAGGTACATACATGTGCATGTAGCATTGTGGTTTATTATACCCCACACACTGTCTGCAAGTTGCGGGGTTACATTGTATATGTTTTTGACCCGTCCGCCAGTCAGTCAGTCTAGGGGTTGGGGGTTTTTTCGTCAGCGCAACTCCTCTGTAGCCGATCCACAAAATTTGATTAAACTTTGTAGTTTCGTGTAGAACACAATGTGTTGATGTGCATATTCATAGGAAATTCCGAAGCCTTTATCTTTCTGGGAATATTGCCCATTTGATCTTAAATTTTGGTAATTATTGAATATAATATTGAACAGGTAGTCAGCGTTCTTGAACCGCTGCGTAGAATTACATGAAAGAGCCTATTTTAACTATGTAAATGGGCATATTCACAGGAAATTCCACTTTCTTTTTACTATGGGTAAATATTGTCTGGTATTGTCAAGTAATGTGGGAACTTGGGGTATGGGAGCTTGTTCAATTCTTATCTCATATATTGCATATGAAAAACGAAGGTTAAAGTCTTGGTGGCTTTCGTGAAATTGTTAATTGAGTTTACTTATTCAAAAGAAATAAAACAATTATATGGAAAAGACAAAACTCTCTCTCTCTCTCTCTCTCTCTCTCAAGTAAATACCAAACACTACATATAAAGAAAGATGAGTTTTCCCTCATGATTGATTTAATCTATACTTTGTAAGAAATTTATCATTGATCCGTATACATGTATTAACGATGAATATTTCTTCAGATTAATTACAAGTATTCGTATCAGTGAACAGAAAATCAGTGTGGTAAAAGAGTTGCTTTGTTGTTCGTTAGTACTAAATCTTCTAAACGTTAAATATTTGGAGTGCAATTCTACTATTAACAAATTAACCAATAACAATTTCGGATTTGAAAAGCAGATATTTTGTCATAAATGAGACATTTAAGACTTATATGTAATTATATCAAGTTATCATATAAACTATTAGCCTTACTTTCCTTCATTGTAATAAGAATGAAAACTTTTTAACACAGTTTCATGTTTATCCATTGGGATTTATCGGTATGCATCGACTTTATTTAATAAACACATACATTCATTATGACTTGTCTTTTTGCTGGTTATATTTCTCGTTTGATATCTCTGTCAAGCAACTGTAAGCTAGCATTCTTTTTAAGGTTAATATTGGATACATGTATTTTAACTGGGACATAACAGTACCATTTATTCTTGGAATGCTGATAACCAACCTTCTTTACACCTTGTATTTTTTCCAGTTTAATGTTTTTTTTAATATCGATGCAAACTTTTTCTAGTTAAATAATGTTTGTTGTCTGTTATTTCATGTATGTTGCAATGTATAAACAACGATATTAGAAGACTTTTCATGCAATTCACTTAAATTACGATGTTTGGGGGGTTTTTTTTGGGGGGGGGGTGATAAATACAAATACAGTTGTTTATTCCTCTCAAACGAGTACTTGAACTGCATTAATATGTTCATTATTATATCATTAGTTTATTCACGTCTCTGAATCCCAAAGAATTCAAGATGAAAAGCAAAATATGTAATAATTAGCTTTCTAGTTGATATAATTCCAAGTTGTCTAATTCCATTGGTCACCTCATTCTTTTCAATAGGGTCTATCTATTAACCTTTTTCCTCAGCCCGGCTTTGATATTGTTTATTCATATGGCGACGAGGGATTAAGTAGTCTCCTGAAGTTCAACAATTTAATAAGACCAGAATTTTTTTTTCTATATGGGCGTGACATAAATTCAAAACGATGCGCCTTTTTTCTTTTTCAATAAAACTAAAATCTTGATAGAGTTTCCTTTCAGTATTCAATTGCCAAATTATGGGTCGTGTCGACTTTCTCTTACTTTTGAGTTTTGCAATTTTGTTCCTGGTGGTTCATAATTCGGATGGCAGTGGTTCGTGTGAGTACAAGCATGTAAACTATACGGAGTGCGAGTTTATGCTATGGACCAAATGGACTCCTTGTGACGGGAAGGTTTGTCCACAGGGAAAGCAAAAACGGGACAAAGGAGTGTGTTGTCCAAGTACTGGTAACAGGACAATAGCTGAAGTCAAGGAAACGTGCAAACAGAACTGTAACTTAACTGATGCCGACTTTTACGAGTTGGCACCGTATGTTCCTCCTTCTACCACAACCACCACTACCACTACCGCCACCATAAGCACAATCATCTCCACCAGAACCACCAAAACTACCACAACAGGCACCACAAGATCAACTGTCAAGACAAGCGTTACCACATCAACCGCCACCACCCCGTTTGTTTCAAGCAGTTCCAAAGGTAGATGTAACGTAAACTCGAAAAGTCTTACCGGTTTAAAAAAATTCTGAGCATCACTTTTAAGTATTATAATGAATAATCAATAAGTACATAATAGATGTATGTCTGAACTAGCTTTTTCTACAAAATTCAGCGATTTTAATACGATCATATCTTAATATTTAACCTATGCACACATAGGTGCAAAGCACATTGCATGATTTGAAAAGAGAACACGATAATCAACTCCCGAGATCAATTGATATAAAAACAGAAAAAGTATAAATATCATGTTGCATATGGCACGTTCTTTCCTGCGTGTACCTAATTTTTGCTTTGCTGAAGAGCTTCTTTAAATCGCGGAAATTTAATCAGCATATATTTAAAACAAATTTTAAACTAAAAATTTGAACTTTGTCTTCTGTCTGTGTTTAATTTAAAATAATCAATAGATTAATGTATTAGTCTTAAAATGGCCACAAACATTCAGCCCTCTTAACTTGTTTATATGTACAGTGTACTGTTACAATTTTGGTCAGGCTAGCATTAGATGGTTGTAGCTTTGTTAACTTAATTCAATGTGACGGTCAACTGCTCTGCCTCTGACCCACAATGGAGGATGAGAATATGGATTGTATCAAGCTCTCCGTACTATGCTACCATAAAACATGTATAGTACTACTATGTCCATTTTAGCGAGGCAAACTACACCGGCAAGGAGTATAAATATGATTTAATTTGGCGGTCAACTGGTCAACAAACTCAAATAATCTCCTGAAATAAAAAAATAAAGTCAGATTATGCGGTCCCACGCTATCCAATCTCTGGTAGTATGATCATCTCCCAATTGTGTTATTTATGAACTTTGCATGAGCAATTCCCCAAGCCTGGCTCATCAAGTTGGTAGACTTGCAAGTCCTTTTTATTGTCAACTTGCCTGTTGCCTGTCCCTGTTCTGACTAAAGAGAAGGCAAAACTTTTGACTTTTGAATGTAGTTCAGCAGCATGTACCTTTTCTCTTTATAATGGTACATATACAATTATTTATTGAACTTCAACTGTTAATTTGATGTTAACCGACCATGGAATTACTTGTAATATGCATATTATTCAAATCATGAATAGCGAATGCATTTCTTATTTCATGCTTCCTTCGCTTGATTAATATTTTAAAATGATACAGCAGCTACTATTCTTGTATGTGCGATACAACTGGCGACTCTATATCTTTATCAAAGCGAGTCCCTTATCATAATTAAAAAAAAAATTAAATACAACTTGGAAAGCTACTAAACTTGTTGAAATAATTTTTTATCACGATTCTGAATTCAATGTAGTCCTGAGAATTTTACTTATTAGTTTTTATGCGTGTTTTTTTAACATTTTGGATATCACTGAAATTATTATCGCTATTGACACTAATTTATCTGTTTTATATAAATTTGGTCATTTGCTCATGACGGCATTAGTTTGATTTGCGCATAGGTAGAAGTTTAGATTAATCAAACATCACGACCAGATGTTATGCAACACGCTTGAGATTTTAAGACTGTGTGGTTTTTCAAAAAGTATGTAACATTCATCACTTAAAGCTATATTGCTTAGATAATCCACTTTGATATCTGTCTGCGCATGAAACCAATCGCAATGCATGGATATGTCATTGCAATCCTGTATGGTAGATTTATAGTTCAGTCTTGATTAAGATGTTCAAAATGCATATATGTAGGTTTGTTCATATAAACGACGGAATACGTCAAATTGAACAGTCTTTGAAAGGCAGTTAGCTAGTGTTTACTAGATGTTCTGTAAAGGAGTAAAACTTTAACAATAAAACGCCATGGCTTTTAGACTAACATTATGGCTTGCGTTAGTGTTTGTCGGACTATTCGGAATCAAAACAATTACTGGAGATGGGACATGTGAGTTTCATCATAAGAATTACACGGCATGCACCGTTATGTTATACACAAAATGGACTCCATGTAATGGTAAAGATTGTGAACTGGGACTACAGAAGCGAGATAAAGGAATCTGCTGTCCAGCATCAAGTAAAAATGATACTATTACTATTATCAAAGAAGCCTGTAAAAAAAACTGTAACATCTCTGATTCCGATTTCTATGAACTTAAAAAGTACATTCCTCCGTCTACAATTTTGACCTCATCGGCTTCTTCCCCAGCAATAAAAACGACCATTATAACATTTTCCCCTACCCAACTGGCAAGGACTTCAAGCTCAACCACAGAACTAGTGTCATATAGTCAGACGCCGTCAGGTCCAAGCAAGACACATGGTTCAACCATTCCCTCCACTTCTAGCAAGGCACCTGGTTCTACCATTCCCTCCACTTTTAGCAAGATACGTGGTTCTACGGTCTACTCTACTCTTGGCAAAGCTCACATTTCTACCGTTGTTTCTGCAGTTTATACAGCAACAGTAAATGGAATGACAACCTCTTCAAGTGCGACAAATATTAAAGGTAGTCAAATAAACACTTTTTTTGTTGAACCCAAATGAACAAGAGGGTTACAATATGAGGGTTTTTTTTCTTTTGTTCATGTTACTTGATGGGAATGAATGTCTTCTATGTATGCGTATCCGTCTGTACAGATCTGCCAATCTTTGCTACTTGATATTTCATATACTCAATTATGCTTTTGATAATTATTATATCATTTGGTAAAAGCATTCTCCTATTAATTGATAAACATTCGATCAGTGGATGAAATTAGGTAAAATTAATTTGATAAGTTGTTGAATTTTTCTTACACAAAAAGAATATTTAATTAAAAAACTGTATTTCATAAGTAGGGACACTGTATCATTTGCTTGTATATTCCACAAACAATGCAATTCTTTATGAGTGCCTGTTTCCCGTTTAAAGGACAAAACTCATTACGTGCATAGTTGATCGATTCTTTTTTGTCTCTGCACAGAAAATAATGTAACTATACATGAATTACTTCCACAAGCATTTTTTTTTGGATGCGAGTCTTGTTCATACCGATTTTTAAAACGTTGCTCGGAGGAAATTGGTCATAAGAAAATTAGAGATATTTTATTACTAGGAAAATTATCCTTAAATGGGCTTTTGTTTACTAGTAGTAGATGTTAAACAGCATATATTATATTATCTAAAATGTTTTTGTCATTGTTTGACAAAGTTAAAGGATTTCACGTAATGTCATCCTTATCTTTAAAGTGTATTTCCGTATCTAACGTTAGGCAGTCCTTTAAAAGAGAACCTGGAAAATATTTATTAAAAACCTGAATGATGTTATCTTGAACGTTTACTATAGGTCACAAAATTGTATGTTTTACTCATGATTCAGAACTAGACATGAGCAGAAACATTGACAAATGGTGTTTTTTTTTATTATCTGTACCCAAGGACATTACGTTAAGATGAAAAAATCTTTAATTCAAAAGGTGAAAAATTATTGGTAAAAAACACTAACACTGTGCCGGATAATTTTGTCAGTGCCAAGGTGGCATTTTTGCATTCGTCTTAGGCGCATATTCCAAAAAATTCAAATATTATATATTATAATAATATGCTCACTGCTTAAAAAGTTTATCACAACTTTTTTATTAATACATGTATATCTCACCTCAGGTGATATATTTAACTTTCAAATTTCTTATCGGATTCAAAAAACCTCCTATAGAAATTTAAACAAAACTGCGTAACGATTTTAAAATCCGCTGGGAAATCTAAATGATTTTTATGAAAAGTACTATTCTGAATTATATTTCTGTAGGAAATACATTCATCCTATAGAAAATATTCTAGTAAGAGTTTTTTTTTAGAAAATCCCACGGTAACAAAATTTTCTATATATCCTGTAAAAAAATTATTTTTCCCTAAGAAATAACTATTTTCCAATAGGATATTTATAATCAGTGGAAATCATCTGTCAGGCTAATCGGTCACTAAAAGCAAAAGTGGGTGCCAAATTGCCTTCTGGACAGAGGCTTAATTATCTATTCGACAGCGTGTTCCAAATGACTTATAATCGATTAGACAGACATTGACTCTACTGATTTCATTTTTGTACCTACTTGTGAAAGCTTGTACATGTAGCTGATTTTTTTTATCGTAAATTAGATCTGTCATACAAAAAAATATACTAAAAATGATTATAGACATTTTCATTTTATTTAGAAAGGGATCTAAAACTCAATATTCTAAATCCGTTTTTGAAAAGAACTCATATACAACTACTTATGATATCGAATAGACGTCCAAACTGTCGTCTGTAACACTCTCAAAACTAATACCTTTTATTGATCTATAATCACTTTTAGCTTACCTGAGCCTACGCTACCTCTTGAATCGAAATCTGTCCGTTGTTCGTCAATGACGTAGTTGTCCAAAATTATTTTTTTCAAGAGCCAATGGACAAATAAACCAAACATGTAACATTGCATCTTTACGAAAAGGGAAAAGATTTTTTCCAAACCTTCTGATGGACGATGATAACATGAGTAAATATTTAGAGGCCTTTTTAAACTGGGTCTAAGATATGAAAATTATGACTATAAAAGCTGTATTTATTTTGAAGTGTAGATTACGAATTGTTCCTTTCATAATCATCAAATTGGGATAGCACCACAACTCTGATACTTAGAGAAGTACTCGCAGTACTAGTTCCAAAGAACGCTATAATTAGTAATTTGAATCTTAATGTATGCAACCCAGTTGCAATAGTTAAATAAAAAAAGACGACGTCTATGCTTTTTAATGTACATAAATTATGTACGGGTATATGCATATTTCTCACAAGTAATGCTTCCTAGCCTAGGTAAGCAATGTGGTCCTTGGTCCTTTTTTGTCTTTTTGCTCCGCCCTTTGGACAAACCGTGTTTTATGCTATATCCAAAACTATTCCATTACATTAAACTTCTTTAATTATAAAAGAATCACGAGAATCTGTAATCTAGAATGTTGGATTTGATGTACTGTTTAATTTTGCTCTGGGAAATGAGATGTATTAAAACAACTTGGCAATTGGGTTGTGAATACAAACGTAAGAACTATTCAGCATGTGCATTAATGATTTATACAAAGTGGACTCCATGTAATGGTACTGGTCAATTGGGACTACAGAAGCGTTATAAAGGAATATGTTGTCCTTCAAGTGGAAATGAAACTGTGGCTATGGTCAAAACAGCATGCAAAAAAACCTCTAATCTCTCCGATTTGGATTTCTACGAACTGTCGCCGTATGTCACGTCTACAGAATTATCAATTTTAACACCATCTCTATCGACAGGAGTTCTCTTGTCAACCTTTGGCTGTAAATATTGACATCTCTTTTAGTCTTATTAAATTTAATACGAACGACGGGAAATTTTATGAAGGTATTTTTCTAACTTAACGTATTGTTTTGAAATGTCGATATGGCACGAACAATTTTGCAGGTTCTTCGTATTACATATTATACACAGGAGTGTAAGAAAGAGATGGCATTCAAAATAGATAATATAAGATAATTTATATATTGCATTCATAAACATTTTCGAAACATTCAGTTTTGCTTATCACATAAGGGCAATGTATGCTGTAAAGGGTTGATCTATCAGCAACTTCAAAATCAAGTAATGTTTCTCAAAGTTGCGTTTGTTGTGTACTTCATGGACTTTGTCATTACATGTATTGGATTGCGTAGTCCTTCCTGTAGTGTTACGGGGTGGGGGTCCTGGAGTAACTGTAGTGTTAGCTGAACACAGACCAGAGAGAAGCTCTACTGTTGTCCACAGGGAATAACTAGCATTGACGAGTGTCTTCGAAACTGTTCCATTACACCAGATTTACCACGTTCTCAGGCATGTGATTATACTGGATCGAAATCCTTTACTACGTTATCTCAACTTGTAACACATAACATTTACAGTAAGTGCATCAAACAACTTGCCCACTAATTCCCCCTCTTTACTTTGTTTTTGGCATTGGATAAAAATATTATAATACCAATTTTTACATGTATAAACATTTAATATGTGTACACGAACCTGATAAAACGAAGGATTTTTTTTCAGTTTAAGGTCTTTCCACTTTTTTGTTGAAAAAAAAAATTAGGAGCTTGTTCAGTTATATATATATATATATATATAGTCAAACTCCTGATGATTTAAAATGAAACTAGTTGAGTTTATTTCGGTGTTGTGATTTTTAATTTATTTTATCATAAATTTTCTTTTTACGGAGATGTTACCAATTGCAAACACAATACATTTTTCATTCAGTATGAGGGAGTGAAATTTTTAACTTATCTTTCCCTATCTTTTTTTACCACCTAATAAGTAAATTATAAATATCCTCATATCATGAAGTGCCTAATATGTTTTGAATTTTAAAAAAGAAAGTTATTTGGATAATCGTTTTGTATATACCTATAAATCCGAGATCGTAAGACAGTGAACCGCTATAGATAAGTCATGTTATTAAAAAAATCTTAAAAACAAAACAATTATACTTACAGTATTTCGACTTAGCAAAATGAAGTCGAATCGGAAAAAGACTTTAATTTCTCCTAATTTTATTTAAAACCACATGAGGAAATCATATTATGGTTACTTTGTATGAGTACAAAAGAGTAAAAAAGATTAAAACTGTGGGGGTTTTTTAAATTCCAGGCATTTAAATTGACATGATGACTCATAAAAGATTGTTTAGTTTTTTTATTATGACAACAGAAATAAGAAAAAAAATTACGAAGTCTGATCATACGGGAGGTTTCACGCACTATAAGCCATCAACTATCAGTTAACAAATCGTAAAAATTCATCCGGAATTACACATCCAAACAAAACGAGTTGTTTTAGACATTAATTTGAGTGTCAAGTATTTGCGATTGCTGTCTAAATAAGTGCAGTGGGTTTAGAATTGAAACTTTAATTATTCGATGTCTGTAGTAAGAAATATGCATTCATAGAGAGTGAATCTAAATAAATATACAAATAATAATAGTTTTTGAAGACATTCACTGAGAGGCCTCTTGCTCATGATTTATGCCACGCAGCTATATTTACATTTCCCTGCGCATGCATGACTATGAAGCGAAAGGAAAACTCAATATTTATATAAAATAAAGTGTTGGCCCAACGAATAATTCTATTTTTCTCCTTTTAATTGGATTTCTTTACTTTTGAACACCGTAATTTTTGAAAAGTTCATCTTTTCATATGATATATAAAATATGTGGAAATCGTGGAAAAATTCGATATTTGGTAAATCACG
>WFKH01010931.1:46407890-46420071 GCA_016163765.1 Magallana hongkongensis
ACCATTACATCATTTTCCCCTACAAAGGCAAGGACTTTAAGCTCAACCACAAAACTATTGCCATTCAGTCAGATGTCGTCCGTTCCAATCAAGACACACGGTTCTACAATTTCCTCCACTTCTAGAAAGGCACATGGTTCTACCATTCCCTCCACTTCTAGCACGACACATGGTTCTACCATAACCTCCACTTCTAGCAAGTAACGTGGTTCTACGGTCCACTCTGCTCTTGGCAAACCACACGGTTCTACCATTGTTTCTGCAATTTATACAACAAAGTAAAAGTCATGATAACCTCTTCAAGGGCGACAAAGATTAAAGGTAGTCATATAAACACTTTATTTGCTAAACCCATATTAACAAGAGGATTACAATATGAGGACTTGATGATGTTTTTTCTTTCGCCAATTTTTCTGCAAGGGAATGAATGTTTTCTCCGTATGTGTGTCCGTCTGTTTATTTTTTGCCAATTTTTGCTACTTGTTGTTTAATACATTCATTTTATCTTTTTGAGAATATTAGTAGGTACACATACGTGTATTTTCCTATTATTTGATAAACGTTTTATTTATGGATAAGATAAGGTAGGTGGGTTAATTTGAAAAGACATTGATTTTTTACAATCAAAACTAGATGCTGTCATAAGACAGTAATACCCGCACCAAGTGTTTGCCCCTAAATAACACTCTCTTGTACCAGTTTTTGTAAAAAAAAAAAAAAAAAAAAGGCCATATGAAATTTCTGGTACTTTTAAAAATGATAATTTTCATAAAGGATGAGATCCCACCCCATAATATATACATGAGCGGCCCTTTATGTACAATTCGGGGTTGAACTGTTTGCATGTGAATTCTAAATTTATCAATAATCTTAACATTTCATGTCATAAAAAGTATGTTCTATATAATTATTACAAACAAAATTAAATTATTCCCCTCCCCCCCCCCTCGACGGTTGCCGACGCTAGATTTGCCTTTGTGTGCCAAGATAATCGTGTGCCGGATTTAGAGAAGGGGTGAGGGTGGGAGGTCCAGCTCCTTCTCCCTATTGAAAAATTCATTTATATAGTAAAATTACCAAAAATAAACCTTACACCCTAACCCCCCCCCCCCACGCCTTGAAACTTAATTATTACTCTGACCCCACTCCTCATGGAAAAACTGAAACGTTCTTAATCATGTGCCGCTTCTGCCCCGGAGATAAATAAACATCAGATTATTTTGATAAAAAGAAAAGCCTGTACATGTAGTTGCAACAAAGAAGATTGTAAACAGTGCAAAATAAATGACACATTGCGCAATGCTTTTCACTACAGGACTGCCAGGACATTATTAATTATTTAAGGTGGTATGGGACACATGTCGATATTAATGTGGATAAAAGTACATTATAATCAAAATACTTTCACCATTTTAGAATTTTTAAATTTTACAATATTTGGACAAAAAAAAGTTTTTAACATTTTTGGAAACTTAAGGTAAAAATTAGAAAAGCCCCAGCATGATTCGAACTCTCTACTCACAGACACGTAGTTAACGCTCTAACCCATTGTGCTACGCTGTTAGGTATCATTATTTTGGTGGAAAATATTATATTTATACTTTATTGTTTATTTCGAAAGTGAGTACGTCACAATATGCAGGTGTCCCATACCATCTTAAAGCTGACATTTGTGCTTTACATGGTTCATTAACTAAATAAAATTGTGAAAATACATGCATGTTACAAGTATTTTTCAATATTTTTCAAGTTTTCAAGATTGATTGTCTTAATATTAAAAAGGCTAGATACATAAAAATGTGATCAACAAAGACTGATAAAAGATTAACAAGATCTTGATTTGGCATTTACAATATTCTTTTTGGTCATAATTATCTACATATTGACTAAAAAAATGAATTGTTTGATAGTTGAAATTTGCTGAACATCTTATTTCTGAGCTTGGGACAAAAATAAGTCTGGTATGATAACTCCTTATTGTTGTAAATGATTGACAAACTGTGTTAGTTACATGTATTTTGTTGACCAGGGTAAACTTTTTTTGTCTAGTAGTCTTTTGTAACTACATGTATTAACAACTTAATTAGGGCCCCAGTTTGCAGATGCCCTATAGTATTCATTCTTAAGCATAATTCTGCTGATCATGTCAAGATACATTTAAGACATGACCCCTGCCCCTGGGGGTCATTCCAACCCCAATGACCAAGTATCTTAAAAACCATTACATCCTATATATTTTTTGTTCCTAATGTATTATGATGCATGAAATGTTATGTAGGTCATGACCCTATGGGATTGTTCTGACCCCCATGAAACAGGAAAATACCAAATATTTAAAAAAAAATTGTGAGATCCCCACCACTAAACCATATATATTCTTGTTTCAAATGTATTATGATGCATCAAATGGTATAAAGTACATGAACCCCAGGAGTTGTTTTTTAACCACACACCCCCTCCTCTGAAATAGGAAATGATAATATATTTTGATAACTGTTGAGATCCCCATCCCTAAACCATATTCATTCTTGCTCTTTGTGTCATTGCGCATCAAATGGTATATATAGGTTATGACCTTATGAGACACCTTGGCTTTCCAGAGCTGGAGATAATCAAGTATTTTATGTTATTCATATGTAGTGTTTGACCCATGTGGGTAATTCCTAGCCCAATGATGACCCTGCTTTGTTTAGGAGACTTTATAATTGTCCAGATTACATGTAACATTTTATTTATCTTAAAGATTAAAAAGCACTATCCATAATCTTTATGTGCATCTAGAGAAAAATAATAATCAAGAAATGATTTTGCTACTGTAAAAATGTAAGAAGAGACTCTGAATCTTTAGAACCAGGTTTGATGGGGGTGGAGGATAAACATTAAATTTTAGCCATTTATTGTCAATAAGTTTAACTTCAATATTAGTTATTGATCCCCAGGGAGAAAATAAAATTTCTGATCATATCATTCGTACCAGTTTACAAAAAGTTTTAGACCACAAATCATATTTTAATTTTAATAGATCATTTAAAGATATTTTAAGAAAAAAACGTCATTTTATTAACAGTTTAATGAGTGATAAACGTTAATTTTCTGCTACTATTTTACTTCCAGGATAAAATTAAAATTTTTAAAACCTTATTGCACATCTATAGGACAGCCCCTATCGTATCCCAAGATATGATGTGGCTATTCATTAAATCATAAGAGGAGTTCTGGGAACTAGTTTTTTTAAGGAGTGATAAACGTCAATTTTCTGCTACAATTTGACTCCCTGGATGAAATTTTAATTTTTAAAACCTTATTGCACATCTATAGGACAGCCCATATCATATCCCAAGATATGATGTGGCTATTCATTAAATCAAAAGAGGAGTTCTGGGAACTAGTTTTTTTAGGAGCAATAAACGTCAATTTTTCTGCTACTATTTGACTCCCTGGATGAAATTTCAATTTTTAAAACCTTATTGCACATGTATAGGACAACCCCTATCATATCCCAAGAGATGACATAGCTACTGCATAAATTGTAAGAGGAGTTCTGCATGGAACCATATTTTTTTTGCAAAAAAACGTCATTTTTTGTTGCCCACCTACCCCCGTGATAAAAAAAATTTCTGAAACCTGATTACACATCAACAGGACACCCCCAATCATATTCTAGTAGATCATTTGGCTGCTGCAAAAAATGTTGATGTTTTTGAAACCAGACTTTTTGTAAAAAAAAAAAACCTCCCCAAAAAACGTCATTTTTCAGCCCCTAAATGACCCCAGGACAAAATTGAAATTTCCGAAACCTTATTGCGCATCTAAAGGACACCCCAAAACATACTCCAAGAGATGATTTTTTTTTTGCTATTGAAAATGTAAGAGGAGGTCGAGGAACCAGGTTTTTTTGTAAAAAAAATGTCATTTTTTTACCTATTATTGGACCCCCAGGACTACCAGAGAATTTTTGAAACCTTTTTACAAAACAACATGACACCCCAAATCAAACTCCAAGGGTTCAGCTCGCTGGTTTATAAGATGTAAGAGCAGTTTGAGAAAGTAAAACGTGACGGACGGACGGACCAAGGTAACAACAATATACCCGAACTTTCTTTAGAAAGTGCGGGTATAATTACAATGTAAAACAAAGAAGCTGTATCTCACTAGTAGAGATCGACACGCTATCATTTACTTGTTTATTATACCTCAATACGAAAATTCTTTATTATTCGTTATCTGATTGGTATAAAATTACGTGAATGGGCGAAACACCGTGTCTCCCGGTGATCGAATAAACATCATATTCCACTTCTTCGAAAACCTCGGGATTTTTGACGCCAATGTTATGAAAAAACCAAAATGAGCACACGATGTAAACAATTAATTATGATTAAATCTAAAATATGTAAGACTTTTAATTACTTCTTAAATCAGAAATGCAAGTCAACTATCTTTGCTTTGAAGTTATGTTTTTGGTTGTTAAAAGTTGAAAAACTATTAGAACTCGGCGTATTTTGTTTAATCGTACGTTGTTCGGAATAATAAAAATTATTACCTAATCAAAGGGATTTTGTTGTTTTATTACAGATTAAATTTTTTCGTCTATTTTTATATGTAATCAGTTTTTCTTAACTATTGAAACCGATCTATTGAACTGCAGGTCAATAGACTGCAATATATTAGACCGCTGGTCAATAGACTGGGATCTATTACACCGCCGGTCAATAGACTGCGATCTATTGGATCGGCAACGTATTTTGGAAAAAAATAAATTGCTACAAGATTAAAAGTTCACTGTATTATGTTTGTTTTACTATCGTTCTTAAAATTTATCATTTAAGAAAACCTTCTGTAATGTAGAATTGTGAACACAAAATACTAAAAATGAAATTAGGTAATAAAACAATTATTTAATGCCTGAGCAGTCAATAGACCAGAATATTTTCCCCTTGGTGCAGGGAACAGCTCAGTGTGTTCTATTGCCCTCGCCCGTTGGCCTCGGGCAATAGAATCCACTGAGCTGTTCCCTGCACCAAGGGGAAAATATTCTGGTCTATTGACTGCTCAGGCATTAAATAATTGTATAATATTGCATGAATGTTCGGGAAATATGAAAATTTATTTTCTCGGGAAATATGATTTTTATTGGGGGGGAATAAATCTTCATATCTCCACCTCACTATTATGCAATAAATGTATAATATTACAAACAAATACTCTTCTCTCTTAATGCTTGTTTAGTTATTAGGACAAACCTCAGTATGTGCATAGTGACCAATTCTTTGTTTATAGAAAAAAACCACGAGAAAATATGACGTAATACACCAAACTTTAGTGTATTCACCTATTAAAAACTTACACATACATGTACCCGTACACGTAAATACTCTCAACCTCTCTATTAGAAGTTACATGCATCTGTTTTGTCAGTGTGTGACAAAATTTGAAAGGATTTTACGAAACCTCATCGTTATCTTTGTACTGTATAGCCGTATCCAAAGTTCTTTAAAGAAAAACGTAAGCTTTGACAATGTTATTTAAAACAATGAGACAGTAAAACGATTTATTGAATTTTTCCATTTGATTTTCATACCTATGAGTTTACGCTTAAAACCGATTTGTTCCCATGGTAAATAAGATCTGTCATAAGCAAAATAAAATTTATCAAAATATAATTAAAGAATATTTTGTTTTACTTGGAAAGAGATTTTTTAAAACCTCACTGCTTTAAATCCTTAATATAAAAAGGATTTGTTTAAATTTAAATGTCTTAACTGTCGTATTTGATACTTTCAAATCCTTCCCTTCCATTTACGTGTTACATGTAAAATCTGATACCCTCTGATTCTGATATTGATCTATATTTAGCTCACCTGACCTAAGACTCAAGTTAATTTGTCCGTTTTTGTCGTTGGCGAATTGACGAAATCTTTTCATAAATTCATGTCCTATAAACACACTGGTTTCTCAAGTTTGTTCTATTCATCACCCATTCTTTGCATAAAAAAATCTGGAAATTTTAAAGCTATTGACGTGGAAGCATTTTCGAGTAATTGTAGATTGAAGTTTGTTAAAAACATGACATCTGGAGTTAGAGGTTATACATGCATTACCCCCCCCCCCCCCCCCGCCCCCACAAAAAAGAAGGAAAAACTCTTTTATTATATACATTAGTAACTTTAGTTATCTTGCTAGTTAGATGAACTTAAATGCTTTTAACTGAAAAGATGTGTTTTGCAAAAAACACTGATAATGAACTCATTGAGACAAATATGATACTGAGGGAGGAAAGGTGTCTAAAGAAAGCAGTTGTTAGTAATTTAATACTGATATGAAACCCAATTACAATATAAAAACGAGACGAAGTTCATGCTCTTGCATCTACGTGTATAATTATGCATATTTGTTACAAGTAAAGGTTCAGAACCCAGGTGAGCGATGAAACCCCTTAACCTTTTCTTGTCTTTGCGCTCCTCCTTTTGAACAAACCTTGTTATATAAAGTATCCAAAAATGCCATATTATTTTACTTCTGTAACACTTTAAGAGAATCATGAGGTTCTGCAATCTAAAATGCTGGACTTTAATGTTTATTCTGATTTTATGGGAACTGAGATGTATTAAAACATTCTGGGAATTAGGTTGTCACTACAAAAATATGAACTATTCAGTATGTGCAGTGATGATTTATTCAAAGTGGACTCCATGTAATGGTACTGATTGTCCATTGGGATTACAGAGGCGTGGTAAAGGAATATGTTGTCCTTACATTGAAAATGAAACTTGGGCCATGAGAAAAAATGTCTGCAAAAGAAACTGTAACCTCTCTGATTCGGATTTCTACGAACTGTCGCCGTATGTCTTTTCTCCACAATTGCCAATTTTTACATCATCTCTATCGACAAGCGTTCCATTGTCAACCATTGACGGTATATATTCTCTATTAGTCTTATTAAATTTAATATGAACGACGGGATATTATATGGAGGTATTTTTCTGGCTTAACGTATTGTTTTGAAACGTCGATATGGCACGAACAACTTTGCAGGTTCTTCGTATTACATATTTTACACAAGAGTGTAAGAAAGAGATGGCGTTCAGAATAGATAATACAAGTACGAGGGCTGTTCGGAGATTATTGAGACGTTTACTCTTACTCCCTTGGAAAAAAGATAAACTATTGAAATGTTATCAAAGAGTAAACCAGCATACTATTTATTAACGTGAATATTTTCCAGTCAATGACATTATTAGATCATTCCTGGTAAGCTGACAAACTTACCTACATCCGGTGACCCGGAGCAACCGAAAACTCATCGCAACGTCATTTTAACGCGTTTTCTTTCTCCTCTGTTTTAAACGCCTAACAAACGAACGGAAAACATGAATTATTCTCTATTTTTTATCTTTGTTTTCATTTTAAGATACCAATATTTACATATTCTCTCCGTTCTTGATTTTTTGAGAAAAAAATGGAGTTATTTTCTACTATAAAGTAATCTTTCCGTGAAACGTCTCTTACAGTCATTCTGTACATATTTTTAAACTGTTGACATCAGTTAGTGTGTAAAAAGTACTAGATATTTAGTCCCTTTGTTTTAATTCTTGTTAAACAAAGAGTAAAAATAACGCAGATAAAATAAAGCTCTTGGCCCTTTTACATTGTATAGCTTTTGTTTAAGCAATCGCTGGGCCTGAAAAGGTCTTCTTCCGTGATTCCCATCAATTTGATGTATATTCGCTGCGCCGCCTTGACGTCAAAATTCAATAAATCGTCGTGGTCAGATTTCTACTGTTTGGTAAATATATATGAACTATCTACGTATTTCAACTCGATTACTAGTGAAACTTGCACTAAAGTTAGTCACAATAAATCGGAAAATGAACATATATAATTTGAATTCCTTTATTTCTAATTGTTGGTCTACCGACACTTAGTAAGTAGATGTTTATGTGTTTATGCCTGCGCCGGTTACCCCGACCACCGACTTGTTTATGTACCGTCGTAAACAAAATATCAAATATTTTTAAAAATTTCTTTGTTCAATTATTTGTTGGGGTTTCTTCAATGTTTATGCCAATTTTCACCAAAATTCGTCACTTAGAGAGGGAAATATTTCTGTTGTCTCAATAATTTCCGAACAATCCTCGTATAAGATAATTTATATACTGTTTTCATCAAACATTTTCGAAACATTCAGTTTTGCTTATCACGTAAGTGCAATGTATGTTGTAAAGGGTTGATCTATCAGCAACTTCAAAATCAAGTAATGTTTCTCAAAGTTGCGTTTGTTGTGTACTCCATGGACTTTGTCATTACATGTATTGGATTGTGTAGTCCTTCCTGTAGTGTTACGGGGTGGGGGTCCTAGTAACTGTAGTGTTAGCGGAACACAGACCAGAGGGAAGCTCTACTGTTGCCCACAGGGAATAACTAGCATTGACGAGTGTCTTCGAAACTGTTCTATTACACCAGATTTACCACGTTCTCAGGCATGTGATTATACTGGATCGATATCCGTTACTACGGTGTCTCAGCTTGTAACACATAACATTTACAGTAAGTATACCAATCAACTCGCCCACCTGTTCCTCCTCTTTAGTTTGTTTTTGACATTGAATTTATTTTTTACATGCATTGACATGTAATATGTGAACATGTAATTATAACCTGATAAAATAAGGTTTTTTTTTTTCATTTTTAGGTCTTTCTTTTGAAAATGAAAACGTTGGAGCTTGTTCAGTTTATTTTTTTTAATATGATCTATCCGTAAAGTGTTTTAAAAAATTCATTTGAGATTAACAGTACATATTGGAGAACAACGTCCTATTCTTATTTTTTTTTTATCTTCCTTTTTAGTCCCCTAACGGTGAAACATGGGGGGGGGGATTGTAGTCTTTATCGCGGTTTGTCAGTCATTCTGTCACCACCTCGTTTTCCAGGTTTTTTTCGTTATGGTTTGGCGAGTTTATTTCAAACTTCCCGTGTAGCTTCATAATGCCCTAAAAATAATGTTTGTAGAAAAATAGAAAAAGAAGACGAGACTTTATCGTGCAGATCCTACTGTGCCATTCCATCCAACACAAAAATTATCACTCATCGAGCTCGACTTTCGTTACTTTTTATCAACAGGTGTTAAAATTATAAATTTTTGAAAATCTCTCGTATTTATGATAGGGTTAATGCTACGCCGGTGCGTCGATTTATTCAAATGAGCCCAAATGAAGCCTAATGGACCCAAAGATGATGAACAAATTAATTTTAATCGACTCGTTTTTTATTACTAATCGGATTTAAAAAAGAAATCTTATATGGTTACGTTGTATCAGTACCAAAAAGTAAAAGAAAAGATTAAGAAAGGAAGGGAGACTCAAATGTTAGTCAAATAAACATATGAAGTACATTATAGCAACTAGCATTTAAGTTAAAAATATATTTAATATTATATTGTTTTTAGTATATTTCACGAACCAAACTGTGTTTATTAGTGATTACAGCATTTTGAGACCAAATAAAGGTAAAGATAACATGATGTAACGTTTAGTTTTACTAGATTAATATTATATAATATTTGTTTATTTATCTGACATTGATCTCTTCTTGTAAAAAGCTCTTTGATTTTGTCTACAGCAATACATGTAATCTTTTGGTTTTAACTCGACATGTCTCTTCAAATTAATCCAAGAGAAAAATTCAACTAGTTTTAGGTCTAATCTTTAATTTCAATAATGCTGGTACGAATTTACGTACGTTTACTTTTCAGTAGCTGTGCTTTGCTCTTGGCTCATGTTATAGACGGTCAAGGAGGCTGTAATATAAACAGTTTATCGTACATTTATTGTCAAGTCTTGTGATGGACGGCTTGGACTAGTTGTTCCCCGCCAAGTACTGGTGGTTCACTGGTTCGAAACATAATTGTCTGCTTACTACCGTCTTTTGGATCGCATACAAATGAGACTAAGGCAAAATAAAATCAAAGTACTGAAAGTACCGAAAAGCGCTAACCTAGCTTGGTTCTAAAGGAAATTTACTTTGTGCAAGATTAGTTAGAAATGAGACTTTTTGGAATTTTGGCGTATGTTTAATTAATATCAATTAAAAGTATTCAAGGCCAGAAGGGTCAAAATGGCGTGAAGTTGTACTCATCCATATTTATCCTTATTCAATTTATTTTTGATTAAGAAAATTTGGTCGAAATTACGTTCTCTTTCAATATATATTATGATTTATCATACATGTATACACTAAAGTTGATGTAAATTAAAACTGAACACGACTTGTAAATGGACACTTGCCTGAAACATGGTATATAAAAGCCTTTGATTTTGTTACACATGATTTCACACCTGGACCTTGTGTGCGACGTGTTAAATATATTTGTTTGTCTAATGTTTGCACTTTTATATTGTTGTTATACGTGCATTTTCTTTATAAATGTATTGCATTGACCATTATAATTGATGTTCTGATTCTTATTGTGCATATGTACTGCATTTAGCTGGTAAGTTGTTGCGTCTAAGTAACAAATGTAAGCGAGGTAAGATATACGTCGACACAGGTGAGATTACATGTAACAATGCAAACTTGAAGTGTTTAGTCAGTTGCTTATATATGTGCTGTGGGAAGAGCGGTGAGCACCAAGAACTATGGCTATTTATAAGTCGTCTTCAGCACTTTAAGGTGAAATAACTGTTACACATCATCACAAAATTCTCTGATCGAAACGCCATTTAGTTTTGCTAAAAGGAGTTTATCGACGGTAACATTCAATTACTAGTAACTCCGTAGCCGAGTGGTAAGAGTGTCGGACCTATTATCCGTATATCCCGAGTTCGAATCCCGCTATAAATGAGAGAAGAGAACATAGAAATTTAATCGTTGGATGTTACATCATGAAACTGAGAAGAGTTGTCGATAATTTTTTTTTAAGTTAAAGTAAACGGAAGTTGGCATGTTAATATTCATGACATTTACAAGTCGGTTTTTATCATGCCTCATTTAAAAACAAACTTGTACAGTTTCTACGTTGTGCATAATTTTAACACATTTAAAATATAGCAAAAACTGCGTAGCAGCCCCTGTAATGATGTACGTAAGCCCCGCACATTAGATTCACAATAGCCCGTACATTAGATTCACAATAGCCCGTGCAATTATGTGCGTAAACCCCTGAAACTGGTTCCCTAACCAGTCTAAATGATGTATATTTCTGCTCATAGGGGGCGGTTATTCGATGCACCGGAAGTAGAAGTCTAACGACAATAAAGCGCTGAGCTATGTTAAGCGCTTTAAAAATACATTTGTTTCTCCTAACGCAACCGACCCAATTAAATCCTGCCGAATGAATTTTTTTTACCACAATATAGATTTTTCTTTAGAGTTGCTTGAAACAATAAAAATTGTTTTTCCTATGTGAAATATTATTTCCCTGTAGGAATTTATTATTCCCAACTCTAATGGTAGATGTTACGTAAAATTCTCAAACCACAGTGAACGAAAGATATCAACTTTTGTTAAGGTTGCAGTTACCTAGCATGTCTTTGAAAAACTATCGTTATCTCATTTAAGGACTTTATGAAATAAAGACAACATATCGCAAGAAATCAATCATACAAGGTGAGGAAAAAAGGACTAAAACCTTGTCTGTATAATTATAGAACATGTATTTAATGAATCACATTGAACAAAATGTTTCGGTCGTTGTTTAAAGTCTACAGAAATAAAGAAGGCGTTCACCAAATACAAATTCCTAGATCTTTTGAACAGTAGATGCAGTTTAAGTAGGTAGGAGAAGGAGTCTTGGCATTAATCGGACAAAGACGGTGCGACATTCATTTCCAATGCAAAAACAAAACACTTGCTGTAATTTTTTCACGTTACATGACACGGGGTGGGATAAAGCTGAAACAAGCGTACAGTACAAGTTGACATACGAATTGCCTAAAGCATGAGTGCATATTTCCCAGAATTCCTGTTCATTATTCTATCCATACGTAATACCAGCAAAAAGAAAATTCCAACGTAGATGCTAGCGCCTGAGGGCGCTAGCAATAACCTAATTCTACAAAGCCACTAAAAGATCCTTCTTATTTGCTGCATAATATTCACAAAGTAAACATGGTTGTATCATATTCAGGTGTTCGTATAAGGACTTAGGACATTTTCTTCTTTAATTCCTTCTTTTTTTGGGGGG
>WFKH01010931.1:46420171-46438985 GCA_016163765.1 Magallana hongkongensis
CTTTATAGCTGTCCAATTCTCAATATGGAGAAAATTCCATTTCGTACAAATTTTGTTCTGTAATTTCTCTCTTTGTTTAAAACGACTGTGTAAAGATATACAAACGATATCCACTAAATATCGTGATTGGTTTAACAAGGCCGGGTCTAATTTGTTTTGCCCTAGATTTTTTAATGAAATTTTTTACATGAATTTCTATTGATATAATTATTATTTTAAAACAAAAAAAATCAGACATTTACCACATCGTTTTTTAGGGGGTCATCTTAAAGTTTGTTATTTTTTAACATAGGACCCTATGGGATTTTGCTTGAAATGAATCAATTTTCACATTTTTTTCATTTTTTTTTTAAACTTCTGCCCTAGGGATTTTTTTCTGTTCTACATATGAAAGTTATTGCTAAAAGGCTTCCAATGATCAAACAAAAAAACCCTTTTACCTCCTGGTTTGTTCAAGGGGTCTTATCAATTTTTTTTTTGTATGCCCAATTTCCCAGATTGGTCGGATAATGGCTATTTTTTATTTGACAAAGGCGGAAATGGTGATTTATACAGTGTTGTTAAAACATTCAGACATATTTAAGTAATAAAAAATATATATAACATCATATATTAAGGGTCATAAATGTAAAATACATGGTTACTGTCTTGAAATACATGCATTAAGCTATATTTAAGCGAGGTATAAAAACGTGACAGAGGGCTAGGCTTGCTGAACCCTCTTCATGTTTTCGACCCGAGCCCAAATAAAGCTTATACTTCAAGACATTTATGTTTATTCTACAATATAATATCAATTTTACGCCTCGAACGAGCTATTTTCGACAATTTTCGCTGAATATCTGCAGTTGAAACCATAACGCCATGGCGTTAACCAAGCAAAAAGATGACGTCACAATGCAAATGAAACGCTGTGCGAAAGCGTGCGTACTCGAACTGTACTCGGCCTCGTTAATTAATCATCTCCGTGAGCAAATATTTTTTTTATCAAAATATTGAAATCATTGATAATTCACTCATTTATTTTTTTCTTGCCATCGTTATAGCTACCTTTAGTCTATGTTTATTTGCACTTTATGTCTGATTATCTGTCGGTGATTTAATATTCCCAATAACTCTAGGTTTGATACCAATTTACATAAGGACACAAGTAGAAACTAAGATTAAACAAACATCGCGACCATATGTTGTGCTTAGTAAAATAAAGATGTGAAGTATGCGCGTTTAATTTAAAAGCTTGTAACATTCATTACTAAAAGCTATATTGCTTAGAAAATCCACTTTGATGTCTTTATGCGCAGTAAAGTAAATGTTTTTTATTGTATTGCAATACAGAAAAACGCCATGCTCATCCTGATTTATTGCTTTTAAGTTTAGCCTTTAGTGTGGTTTTAGTTATAAACGATGAGTTACATTATACCTACATAGTTTTGGAACTGCAGTTGGCTAGTGCTGATGTTACCTACACACTGGAGGGAAATAAGTTTAATCAACGAAACATCATGATTTTTAGACTAACATTCTGGCTTGCGATGGTTTTAACGTTGGTTGGACTACTGAAAATCAAATCTATTGGAGCTATAGGATGTGCATACAAACATAAGAACTACACGGCATGTACAGTAATGATTTACCTCGATCCGACTCCGTGTAATGGTAAAGATTGTCCACTGGGACTTCAGAAGAGTGATAAAGGAATATGCTGTCCTAAAACACTTGAGAATGAAACTTTAGCTATGACAAAGGCAGCCTGCAAAATGAACTGTAACCTTTCAGACTCTGATTTCTATGACCTATCGCCCTATGTTCCCCCGTCTACAACTTTAACAGAGCGTGTTACACCCCCTTTTGTGATAACTGCATCTCCTCCTCTTACCATGGCAGAAATTCCAAGTTCAACAAAGAAACTGGTACTATACAGCCGGGCCTCTTCTGCTTCTAGTACCACACACGACTCAACCAGTGTCCCTACAGTTTATACAGCCCCAGAGAAGGCGACCATATCAAACACAGCAAAGATAATAGGTAGTCATAAAAACATGTAAAGAATGTAATACTTCAGAATGATTGGACACCAACTTCTTTATTAATTTCAGACAAAATACTAAATCATATCATAGGTATAATCATTTCTTTCTTCCCGAATCATACAACAGAAAAAAAGGTAATCCGTAATGCAAAGTTTTTGTTGCATGAATATCCGACGGTTGTAGGAACAGAATTTTACAAGTCTAATATATTAAATGTACTTTTGCTGTATATCTCGTACACCGCCTACGCGTCTTTGTTCGACTTCTCTCTTTCAACATACGTTTTATAACAAATTACGGTAAATATTGATTCTTATGAAATTTATTAATTTCAATAAATGTCATAAGAACGTCAGGAAATTATTTACAAGTTTTTGACCGGCTTAGCCTATTGTTTGAAACGTCAAAATGGCACGCTTACGAACACATATTGCTACTCTCGTCTTAATCATGTTGTCCAGCACATGTATTTCATTGTCGATATAACACTCAAAATTGCGTCAGTAGACAAAATTGCTTATCCTGAATAAGAACATTGGACCGATAATGGACCGATGTTGTAAGTCTTGTGAATGAGGGAGGTAGATGTATTTGCTAGATTTTAAAATCGAGTGTCATGTTTTTCAAAGTTTGGTTTATTGTGTACTTCATGGACTTTGTCGTTACATGTTTTGGACTGTGCAGTCCTACTTGCAGTGTTACAGGGTGGGGGTCCTGGGGTAACTGTAGTATTAGCGGAACACAGACCAGAGAGAAGCTATATTGTTGTCCACAGGGAATAACTAGCATTGTCGAGTGTCTTCAAAACTGTTCTATCATACGAGAATTACCTTCTTCTCAGGCATGTGATTATACTGGATCGAAATCAGTCACATCAGGGTTTGAACTTATAACACTCAGCATTACCAGTAAGTACACTTTATTAACCGCCTACTTATTCCAACCCTTTTTTTTTTGTTTTGGACATTGGAAAGATTATATTTTAACCCCCAGTTACATGTAATAGCTTGTAATGTTATAAATGTATTAATGAGGTAAAGAAATAAGTGTTTGATTGTTAGATGTTACAACCTTTCTTTTGAAAACCCTGACGAGTTTGTTCAGCTGTTATTATCATATTATATCCGCAAAGTGTTCTTGAATTCATATGAAATGAAAATAACATCGCACCTTTGAGATCATGCTTAGGCAATTCCATAACTTTAAAATACATCGAATTGCTGAGGTAGAAGCATTGGTCATGTTTTAGAAGGTTTTTTAAAAAAAAAAAAACAACGAAAGGTACAGTATTGTCGAATCAGAAAACAACTTTAAAAAAAACAATACTTGAATTTATTCATAATTTTATTTAAAATCACATGAAAAAAAATTCATGATGTGGATACTTTGACCCTTACACATGAGAAATGTAAAAAAGATTACGTTTGGAAGGAAAACAAGAACTCTTTTGTCGATAAATTTGAGTCTAATCTTGAAAATTATTTTACTGGATGTAATATTTTCGACGAACGGAATAGTGTTTATCAGTGATTACAGTAATTTAAGATCGCTCTCCTTAAACAAAACACAAGTAAAGATAAGATGATGTAACGTTTAGTTTTTAAATTACTAGATTGATAAATCTGTCTATTTATTGACTTGTGATCTCTTCTGGTAAATAGTTCTCTGACATCATCGACAGCAATATACAGGTAATCTTTGCGTGTTAAAACTACAACATGTCTCTTCAAATTCAAAGAAATATTCAACTAGTTTTAGGTCTAATCTTTAATTTCAATTATGCTGGAACGAAATTACCTACGTTTACTTCTCAGTAGCTGTGCTTTGCTCTTGGTTCCTGTTATAGACAGTCAAGGAGCTGTAATATAAACGGTTCATCGTACATTTATTGTCAAGTCGTGGGATGGACGGCTTGGACCAGTTGTTCCCCGCCATGTACAGGTGGTTCGCCTGTTCGAAACATAATTGTCTGCTGTCCATAGTCATTGGGATCGGGTTCACACGTGACTAAAGACGTGTTTTTCGTACTGCAATGTCTCAAATACAGTGATTTCAAAAGGAGTTGGTAAGATTGAATATTCACATTTCAGGGTGGAAAAAACAATAGTGCGTTACTAATAAAATTTAAATAATCAGAGTTAAATTCATTTATCAAAGGGAAATAATTTATTTAGTTTTCATCATATTAATATAACGTTTTGTTTTACACTCATAATTCTAGGTATATATTTCATCAGATGTTGCTATACTACCAGGTACTTCCTGGTTTTAGTCATACCTGTGGCCTCGAATTTTTAGGTTATTAGCCAAACTCGTGACGTCATTGTCTACTCGCATCATTCATCCTTCAAGAATTTAGATGCTCCATTTATTTTGTTTCTGTATTTCATCTTTGATAAAGGCTTAAAAGACCTCAGTTGGATTCATGCTTTCTGTTTATGCTTGATGTACTATAAATTTGAATTACACCGTAGTCAACATCTCGAAAAAAATGTCTTCTCGATTTATAATGGAAATAGATCATTCAGTTTTTATTTAGTTCGTAAACTTTCAGAAAACAATATCAAATAAATGTGTTTATAAACATGCGTCAGGCTAAGAAAATAATCACTTGAAAGACTCTTTACAGCTTGGTTTATCATGCAGTGTCAAGTTACTCAATATCTGATAATTCAAAGTTAAGGTTTCAACTACAATCATCTTACTTAGTACAACATTTTTTAATTAGTCTAAGATTTTACATGTAATTATCATTTTATCCATGTCTGAAACTGTTTTTCATTTAATGAATATTTCCATCTTTTAAGTATTACACAGGGTACCCTCTTTGGGGTCACTTTTAAAGATTCACACATGTTACTTTAAACCCCAAATTTTGACATTTCTAAAAAGGTCAGATTCGAAGAACAAAAACTTGTTTTATTCTAATCTTTAATCAATACGATTTACGTTCTTGGGTACTCTCCGTAGTGAAAACATTCGATTAAGTACTCTTGACTTCATGAAGCACATCATTTGTCATTCATAGGACACGAAGTTCACTTGTATCACAGACAAGAAAAGTTTGATGCTCCAAGATCGTGACATATAATGTCCACTATTTTTGTTAAACGACCTTCTTGTTCAGAAACTGTTGGCCATGTAGAATGGCCAAAATTATTCTCTTGATATCAATCTTGCAACTGCCGTTGTTAATAGAGAGTAGTTTAGACTGTGTGTACCACAACGTCTCTTACTCAGTATGTGATATAATGTTTTGGACCCAGTGGACAGTGTGCAATGGCGTTAAATGTCCACTTGGTCAGCGACAGAGGTTCAAAAGCATTTGTTGTGAACGACGATCGAAATTGGAAACTACACAAGTAATTAAACAGAGGTGTATGAATACGTGTAATCTGACTGACAATGACTTCAAGGATCATTCTCCATATGTGCCACCAAAGGGTATGTGGAATGTTTATTAAACAGTTTAATATTTAATCCACCTATCCCAACTCATTATTAATGCTTTTTAATATTTTTGTAACATGTATGTGTAAGTAATTGGGCTAAAATATGATAAACTCATTATTAATGCTTTTTAATATTTTTGTAACATGTATGTGTAAGTAATTGGGCGAAAATATGATAAATCATTAAATGGAAAAATGCCCTTATGTTCAAAATTTGGAACTAAGCTCATACTTCTATTAGGCAATTTTGCATCGCGGGACAGACACAAATAATTAGTTAATGTTCGGGACGATTTGAAACGCTAAACATCATATATTTAATTTAATCTATCTTTAGCTTTAAAGGGGCATGGTCACGATTTTGGTCAAAAATTATTTTCCCGTTTTTAATGTTGACAATGCTTCAGTAAGGCTTTTATTATAGACAGCCAAAATTTCAGCGTCAGTTGTCGTGTTATAAGCGAGATACAGAGCTTACAATTCTTTGTCATGTAAACAAAGCTTACGTCATGTTTTTGTTTACGTTTTGGATGTTGAAGTATAAATTCAAGAATAAGACCTAAAATCAATGTGATAAACGCTAGGAACTATTTATTTATGCTAAAAACGAGTTAGAAGAGAGAGATATCGGCTTCAAAACAACCTTTACCGGTATATTGAACCAATGTAAACAAAAACAGAGCACGAGCCTTATTTACATGGCAAAGAATTGTGACCTCTATATCTTGCTTATACGACTGACACTCAAATTTTGGTTGATCAATAGAAATGCTTTTTTAAAGCATTGTAAACAATAAAAACAGAAAAATAGAATTTGATCAAAATCGTGACCATGCCCCTTTAAACTACAATTTAGTCAGTGAGTCGTGTCGTATTATTATCTTATTACTTTTTCCTTTGTATGGTACATGTATATATATTATGATTCGATGCTAATTATATCAATTAAATTGTTTATAGAATAAATATTTTGTGGAATTGGTATGCTTAACCTGTTCTTCATATATCAAGTGATAAATGAGAAATTGAAAACTTTTAGTGTTTACTTTCCAAACTAAGTGTATGTTCAAGGCACACTAATCATTACAAAGAATTACATTCCAGATGCGCTCTTAAAACAGAGAAGTGATATTAGAATAAATTGATAAACTTATGACATTTTAACATCTAAACATTTGATATGTCTTATTCAAATATGTATTTGATAGAAATGAAATAAAAATTCAAAATAAATTACTTTTAAATTAAGGGGAAAAAAAAGGTAATGATAAGATTTTGATAATATTGAATAAACTTAATTTAAAAAAAAACAAATTTATCATACAGTACAATTAATTAAAAATACTGAAAATGCATATATAATGTCGATAAGAATTTGAAAAAGCTTTAGTGAAAAGAATCCAAAGACCATGGCATACATGTACATATACATGTATATGGTCACCATGGTATATTTTCTCCAGAGTTTTGGGGATGGATGTAATGTTACTGTTAACGAGTGTGAAATTTTATCGTGGACGGAATTGATGGTGTGTACAAATGAGTCCGGTTGTAACACAGGAGATGTTATCAGAAAAGCAAGAATTTGTTGTCAGTTGAATTCTTCTCTACAACAATGTATGGATCAATGTAATCTGACTGATTCAGATGTGATTATAAAAGGTTTAGTATTTCATTGTTAATTCTATGTTCTGTTTTGAATCCCTTTACAAATAAAACCCATGTCAAGAACATATGATATTCTTGCAACGATTTTAATGTCATGCCTTCGGTTGCTAGGTCATGTCCGACCATTTAAACTTCGAACATTTGCCCACGTTTGTGGTAATTTGAATTTGTTGATGACAGCGATTCAACACAGAAACGTCGTTTCTGTGCGGCGGCGGTCCGAAATAAAGTATAATCTTAAATTTGAAATGATCGTTGAGCGTGTTAGGTTATCGATATGTTGAGTATTTAGAGTAATTTGATATTAAATTTTTAAAATATCTTAAGAATCATTTGAAGTAAAAGATGCTAACTATTTTGAAATATATTTGAAATTGATCCTTTCAAACAGCAAATGTTTCTATCATCCAAAATGAACTGTTGTAAGAGATTTGATGATTTTTTTTTTCTCTGAGAATTATGAATATGCACATGTCAATATTAAACAGCCATTATTTTCAAAAAAAAATATTTTTACACACGAAAATTAAGTTAGCAAATGATCCCACATAATATATATCAATTAGAACTAAGCGGGGATCGCTAAGGTTTTTTTTTATACTAAACAACATTTTCACACACAATATAATTAAACTTCTGTCATATATATTTACTTGTTATACCTACTTCCAAAATATACATTGACGTTTGGCGTAGATATTAATGATTGGACCCAAAATGAGTTAATAAGACTATAAAAACCTTTCTCATATATCGATAAGAAATTAGCATCTTTTCTTATCGGTACATGTATGAAATGTGTTCTTTTTCATGTAAACTTCTATTCCATTCAACCTTCCCTGTTTTAAATAATGATACATACGTATAATTTGGCCTGTCAAAAAGCATGTGATTCTATCTATTATACGATGAAAAAGATGGTACATGTATCTACGGAAGAGAGGGTTATATGTACTTCTTTTTTTTCATCAAAACTAGCTTACCAAGTTACTTTACCTTTTAGTGCTCTTGATTTGACAGATTTTATGCATATTGTTACGTATTTATTACTTTCATAAAAGCATGACTTATCTACGTTTTGGCTTTTAAATGAATTAAGAGATTATAATACACGTGATGACACTTTTTCATTTCAAATATCAACTTGAAAAAATGATATCTATTTGATGTAAAAGTATTTTGTTTGAATAGATGGCATTGTTTAGGATATATTAAAATACAAAAAGTTGTTTATAAGCATACCTTCACATTTCACAATGTTCGGTTATTGACTTAAACATACTCTATGCCTTGAAACGTGTTAGTATTATCCCTACAACACTGTTATGCATGCTTTAACTTTCATAATAATTTTAATTCATTTCACGTATACCACTTTAAATGTAATCAATATCGAAATAAAAATGGCAAGTAAATAAACCAACTTAGGATAATAATAAAAACGTGCTTTCAATTCTTTATTCACTCAAAACAGGTCACTGGAATATGAAATTAATGTTAAATATAAATATATACACGAAAAACAAACAAGAGTCAAAAGTATATAATTGAAAAAGTGAAAGTACACCAGGTTGTAAAGGTTTTAGAAAAAGTAGACATCTTTGAAAATTTTCTTTATAAATTTTGACAATGCTTTTACTTTTCCATCAAAAAATCATTTCTGTCGTTTGCAAAATGTGTACATCTAAAATAAAATGAAATTCATCACCAATGCTATTACATTTTCTAAATTTTTTGTCTACCTGTTTCTTTTGGAAATCGATAGTTACAGGCTCGTAATTTTGTAAATATGATTATTATATATCTAAAATCATCAAATACTTTTTTAAATTAAAATTTGTTTATCCAATACATTTTTGAAAGTTATTTTTTATGCTTCTCCATTCTTGTACAAAATGATTTTGTAGTTACTGTATTTCTTTAATTATTGACTTTAGTCAGATTTACATATTGATTGATTTTCACATACATGACAACCCACATGAGTTTAATTATATCGTATACACATATTATCCATGGATGTATAAAAGATTCAGTTTTGTAACATCTGTAAAAATAACAATAAATTAATGTAGTGAGTTATCACGGGCTGTCAAAACTTTCGCCCAGTGTATACTGTAATGAAAAAGTGACATTGGAAACCTTTAAGTTTATCCATCCAACAAGCAATTGAATCTTGTTTAATTCCATTCAAGGAAATACCAAACATCCTAGAAGTTAAAAGACGTTTTAATTTTGTTTTGAATATAAAATTGACAGACCAGATACCCAAAAGATACTTATCCTTGCATGTTTTAGGTACTAATTTTATGAAACAAACACGGTTTTGCAGAAATATTTCAATCTAAAAAACTGAGAAAAAATGTTCGTCATGTGTAAGTTTTCTAACCCTTTGGCTTTCAGTTTGGTTGGGTGTCCAGGAAAAGGGATGTATAAAGACCTATAGCTGGCGGTTTTGTTGGCATGCATATGATATAGATAAAAATTGCCAGCTCTGTATCATTGCGATGGTATCAAATTGGTCGAAACACATGGCATTATTTTGAGTTTCTTACATTATTTTTTACAGTGTGTTTTCTTTGTATTTTGTAGGAAACGGAACATCCAATGCATCTCAGTTATCGAGAAACAAAATACAGGAAGAAGGTGGGACAGGTGGTACGTGCAATTGCATTATCTTTTGATTTTTTTTTCACAACTAAACTTTCTAACGAAATAGTTGAAAATTTTTATCAGATAAAACAGATTTGACGGTTCTATACATTCTTATTGATTTTTTTGTGATAATGAATTGCATTTTCAAAAAAAATATGTACAGAAGAACATTTATATACAGACTTTTAGAAACAGGAATAATTCTACCGGTGTCTAAACACGTATTTGATTATTTGGTAAAAAAAATTTAAGTAAATTTCCCTGCTTGAGTTATCTCTCATTTCAAAGGGACTAACATTTATTCATCCTTTTTATACACACACTATTTAGGTGGAGTTATTGCCGGAGCTATCATAGGTTTTCTTGCTGTTGCCGGTCTGTCGGGACTGCTCGCCTTTTTCCTTTACCGGCGATGGAAGAAAAACAAGGAGGAGAGGAAAGTTGAGCCCGAAGAAAATGGCGGAGAGAATCCTGTCAGTCAGAAGCCTCCCGTTAGTACAAGTCTAAACTAGTGACTATTGTCACGGAAAAACCTAGTTGTAATCGTAGACAATATTGACTGTATACATACAAATATATATGTGATTCATTATTGTTAATTTTTTTTTTACTTTACTGTGATAGATATGATGTCTTTCAAGCAATCTTTGTAAAAATAGATAGAGTATGGATAAAAATAGATTTTTAATAATAAGTGGTTCATTGTTTTGTTTTACAATTTTACAAGCATATCAAGAGCACTGCTTAGCAGAGTATCCTATTGCAGCTGGTAATGTTTTCAGGTTTTGCTATATACAAGCACATGAAGTTAAATAAACGCAGTTCATTACTTTTCACCAATTGCAAAATACTAGTATAAATAAAGTTGAAATTTGGTCTTTACTAAGTAATATCAAAAAACATTTGAGTGAAGTAAATTCTCTCTTTAATTGTGTTGTAAATTTGTTTTGGTATCTATTTGCTAGATAAAATTTTAACTCCCGACAACACCTAAACTAATTTTACAGTCCAAATTATTAATCGCATGCCAATGTTTTATAGCTTGAACATGTTTTACAATGTATCAATTGAGGAATAAAATTATCAAATTGACATGGCTGGCTTCTTATACAGCCAAATATTAAAGCATAAGACGTTGAATAGATGACATAAACTTAATAATTTCAACATTTCGTGACAACCAAAACATTTTAGATTGTTTGGAACTATTTTTCAACTATTGTCAACTGTGAAATACCCGTATTGACGAGAGACTTGTAAAATTGAATTTAGAAATGTATAAGTTCGACGCAGAACATATGGCTTGTGCATTAAAAAGGACTTTTCCGAACAATCGACATGCAGATCTAACATGAATGTACGGTATGGCTCCCTTAACAGTTTATATCCATTTCTTTTAATTGTACTGAGTTTCGTGTTTATTACAACAAAAAGGACAGAGCGTATGTACGTACGTATGTAACAACAAGGGCTATGCAGAATGTGAGTTTATGTTTTGGTTAAACTGGACGACTTGTGATGGTCGAGATTGTCCACTTGGTAAAGAAAAACGTCTGAAGGGAATATGTTGTTCTCAGAACTCCCTCGAACCATCGACTGTCATTAAATCTAATTGCAAGAGAAACTGCAACTTTACGGATGCGGACTTTGAGGAAACAAGTATGTAAACTTCCAACGACATAGGTCAAAATAATCTGGGAACTTTTTATTCAATGTATGATCAAAATACATACATTTTATTTTGCGCTAATTTTTTTATATTTAATTAGCACAAATATCCTTTTTTGCAGACAATCCTAATTTTTAAGAATTCTGTAAATGAGATTCAAACCAAACACGTAGGAGGGAGAGCATCATTTGGTTGTTTGAAGGTGAAATCCCACTAAAAACAATTAAGAAGTCTTATTATTAATTGTCCGTATTTCATTTAATCACTGAAAAATTCAACAAAATTTATCTTTGGATTAAAATATATTTGTTCAACAGATATTGACATCTCGGACTTATTATTTCCCTTTCATTGCACGACATTAAGTAACTGACACCTAATGGTTATAAATATGTGACCTATCAAAACCTAATGTTTTTATTAAATGAAACTAGGTTTTGAATATACTTGATGTCATTGTTTTCTATAAACTTACAACATACAAATATTGAATGAAAAATTATGGATACATTTCAAAATGTACATTCGCAATACCGATAACGTAATCAGTAATAAGATATGCCAAAAATATTCAAAATCTTTTGTATAAATGATCAAAACCTTTTGGTCACAGAAACAGCACGATTTGTATATACGCAAGAACTTCTTTTCTAATGTTAAATCCTCACCTTGTGACGAACCACGTTATTAAGTTACAAAACAGAAAAAAGCATTAAAGCTGATAAAAATTGCTCGATGTTTGGTTTCAACAAAAGAGAAAAGCATCCTTAGGAAAGCTAGACAGAAGGCAGAACTCTTTTGAAAGGACAAAAGTGTAAAGCATTTATAATTGCCGATATATAGTTTTCGATAGACGTAATTTTACAGGAGTTACCTCCCGTCGGTGGCAATGTTGTAGGGCAAGACAATAAGTTTTCCTTTTTGAGTAGTCAGCTTTAAACGAGATAATTATGCAGAAATATACAAGGGAAAATAGTAGTATCTCAATAACAAATTTAAGGAGGCTTCAAAAGTGAATAAACTTCAGAAAAACAGTGTTATCTACGTTAGCAATCCCATTATACCAATTTGAAATTGGTTGAATAATGAGGAATCTAAGCATGTTGACCTGCAATATTGTCGCCGACGAGAGGTACCTCCTGCCAAATTGCATCTATCGAAAACCATCTATTAAATTTTTTCTAAAAAGCTAATTATCCGCCGGTATGCCGGTGTCAAAGTAAATATTATATACATGGAGTAAATGAGGTATGCTTCTATATTTTTAAGCCTTAGGAGCTGTTTCGTCAAGGTTAATGAAAGGTAGACAGATTTATTCTTAACAATTAATTAATATTTTTACAGCACTTGTTGAGAGTTCAATTTTTACAAAAGCACGAGAGGTGAAGGAGAAAAAGAATATAAGATTGTTACATTTTTTCATCGAATCCATAGTGATATACTGAACACATGCATTCATTTAAAATATAAAGTTCGATAAACAAAAGTAACTATGTAGTATGACCACTTTCGGAACTTAGTAAAATAATCATCTAACATATCTAAACGTTAATGTTGCTAAGACTCCAAAAGATGTAATAAACAAAAAGATATCAGCGTATACTGACACACACGTACCTCTTTAAATTGAAATCCATATTTTGAAGGTTTTAATTTAGAAATATATAAACGATATGTTCGCTTCCCTTCATCAATCGTAAAATACACAAACATCAAAGACACCCAAATACAAAATTTACAATTCTTTGGTCTGCGAATTCAAAATCCCGATTTTCTGTACTCATTTTATGACATGTTCGTAGTTTCATTTTCTTTCAGTAGGTTATTCATATTGACATTTTCTGAGCTGAAAGCTGTTAATCTCTGGGATATGAGGAAAATGGGTTCAAAAAATTTAATTAAAATTTTTCATCTACGATATACTAAACAAGATCTCTTGTATACAACTTATGTCAGAGGACCGACTTTACAAGTCTCAGATAGATAGTACGATTGTCAAATAACTCCCAGTATCGTTGGGTTTGTTTTTATGGTTTGAATGACAAAATTGCCAGTATGCGAATGTTATCAATACTAGTCAAAATTACATATGAAGTTACTAAATATTTAATTTGCAAACAGGAGGAAAACTTGTCAAGCATTTTTCCCTGTTCCGAAGAAAATGAAGGTATAACCTTGATATTAACGTTTTCTGTCTGAAGTTAATATTCTTTGTATTGCTTAGGAAATGGAGCATTCAACAAATCCCAATTATCAGGAAATCAAATACAGGAAGAGCGTGGAGTTAGTAGTAGAGGTACGTACAGGTAGAATTTAATTCATCGTTTCGTAATTTAATATAATTATACGAGTATGTTTTTCCGAAATATTTTATAAAATGAAAATGAGAACTGCAACAAAGTACAACTTCTGATAGACAAACCCACGATTTAAAGCAGAAGCAAATTAAATAAAATATCTTAAATATTCATACAAATTTGTCAATATATAAAAACAATCTCTCCCTGTTTGAGTAACGTACATATACATGTAATGAAACCAATTCTGTTTTTACACATATTAACTTTAGGTCGAGTGATTACTGGAGCTAGTATAGGTGTTATTGCTGTCGCCGTTCTTTTGGGGTTATTTGTCTTTTTTCTTCACCGACAATTGAAGAAGAAGAAAGAAAATAGAAATGTAGTGCCCGAATAAATGGTGAAGATAATCTTGTAAACAGAAAGCCATCAGTTAACAGAGATCGGAACTAGTGACTTGTCACAAGGAGCAACCGAATTAAAATCGAAGAAAATTGTGACTGTATAAATATGTACATATCTCTACAATCATGAAGTGATGTTGTTAATTCTATTGCAGCACTGTGTAGATTTTTTATTAACGTAACACTTTTTAATCAATCTCTGTAAAAACAAAAAACAAAAAATAATAAGATTGTAACTATCCTTTTTATCGATTAGTGTATGATTGGTTTGCCTTTAAGTTATACTATTTATTGTGCCATATTTGTTTTCCTTTTTATATAGCTTTCTTTGCCATAGATGAAAGTAAATGTTGTTGGCGTTGTCTGTTTCTTTACAGAGCCGTTGATATTGATTAAAGGGGTGGAAGTTCTTTCTCTAGATCCTTTTGGTATTACAACCAGGAACAATAAAATTCATCATCGCACAGGAATAATTGATTCATAAATATTACAAAGATCTTAATTTCGTTTTAATTTAATGAAAATTTTCTATTAATAATTATAAACACAGTCATATAACATTGCCTTATTGATGTGTAACGCGGTGTAACAGACTTTGATGAAAAATGATTTTGAAACTTATGTACAGGTGCAATAAAATTAAATCTATCTTTGGTAAGACATTTCAACCACCATGCTTGTTAGAAATGAGTAAAATTAAATGTACATGATCGGATATTATCTGTCATCATCATCTGTCATTTATCTACCCCTGCTACTTTTAATGAAAGAAGCGTTCAGAGAATAAAGGTCTTCAATGGAATCCATCGTGTTGTTGTTGAAGTCCCCACCAGCTGTCTTTACATTCCATTGTGGATCATTTTTGTTTTGTTTGTAAGCAACTGTACATGCTTGTGAAATTTTGTGTTTAATGTTGGCATTCCTTCTTTTTTTTAATTTAAAGCAGGTAGATAATACACAATCGTTACTACATACACGTATTTTTCATGGATACTGCATGACTTAAATAAGTTAAATACGTGCAAATATGAATTTCATTTGAGAGCAAGGAAATTCTGAATTGATAAGTTATGACAAGCTTTTTGTTACATGCCTGCTCTTTTGTCTGATCTCAATGAAAAAGAAATTTCCTGACATATTTATGAACAGTACAATTCTTGTTGTTGGTCGGATTATATTTGCACAATACAACTGTCAATGAAAAACGACTCATTAGGTCTTCGGATAAAAACTTCAAATGAAACACACACTTTTGCAAAATCACCTACTTTTCACGGTAATGTTTCGTTCACATTAAGTACTCACAATCTAAAATCTTTTCTAGTTCGTTCTGAACACAAAGAAGCATTTTCTAGTACTAGTGTTTGTCAAATAATTCGAATTTGTTTGAAACCTTGCATTTTCTGTTGAGCATTCAATTTGTAAAAATAAACATAGCCTGAAAGTATTTAAACGGATTATAAACTCTATATCTTGCGTATAATTCAACGAGTAGACTAACGCTAAACGTTTGATTAATAACCATTAGAAACATGAAGTATTCCTAACGTTTAAAAATAAGCAAGATGAATAATGTTCACTGAAATTATGACTATGCCCCTTTAAAAGGTTATCCATACACCTTTGTGGCGACGTATAAAATATTTTTACATGTACCTACCACCCTCTTTGCTAATACTCCATCAATATACATTAAATTTAGTAAAAAAAAAATTGCAAGTATATTAATAAAATAAACCACTCGCCCTTATTTGAATGTGATTGATCCATCTGAAATTATATCAAAACGTAGAAATTTCAGAAATGCATTAATAATATTTACAATTAAAGTTTCTGAAGACTCTTATCGTAAAACATTACGATATGACGCTAACGTATTATTATTATAATAAGTAATTCTTTGTTGTTGTAACTATTACATAAATAGGACATTTTAACAATTTTTTTTCTAAAATTAAATAAGCCTGTCCTATTTCAAAATCATTCAAGTCTCTGTGCGGTACGGGTAAAATAAAATATGTTAAGTAAAGGCTTTTACAAAATCCCCCCATAAAACTGATGGCTTTGGTGCCATAATATCAATATTAAAAAAATGCCCCCAAGGGAAAGAAAATTATAGTAAATCAAAAATCTTATTTCTTATTCACTGGTCTTTATATTAATGGTGTAATCAAAATGCATTTTTAAATTACCAGGTGTCGGTGACAAATTACATATTACTTCTGAATTTCGAAAAAGGAAAACTCTATGATTTCAGCATTCACTTTAGTTGCGTGTTAAGAGTCTACATAACCTAATGTATCTCGGTTATAAAAAAAAAACCAAATAACAAATGACTATCGAGAATTAACCTTGTAAATGTATTAAAGATTTCTTCGGCGATATTTGTTTCAATGTTCAACATATTCAATGCTTCAAAAAATTAATTTCATTGTTTTCGATAAAAAATCTAATCAAATCTAAATAAATCAAATGATCAAAAGCTATATCCAACTAAATCTCGATAGTAGTTTCATATTCTTTGTTGATTATTTGATATTTTTATCCCAGTTTGAAGTTTTTATATTGTCCTGTGAGACTCTTTCTAAAATTCACAAGTGCTTTAAGGTGGGGTGATTAATAAAAATATTCTGTGAGTTCTCTTTTGTTTGAAGAAAATGAAGACCTTTAGTTATGTAGTACCCACCTTACCTAGACTTATCATGGCGAATATCAAACTTCTTAGAAATTTTGTATTAACAACCACCTAGGAAATTCAAAATTATCAATATGATGACACTTTGACAGGCAGACTATAAAATCCAGGCAATGTATGTTTTATTCAATCTACTTAGATTTGATAGGCATGGTCCTACTAATTTTTGGTACTTTGACTTTTACTTGACTAACCTATATTCCTGTAAATAATTAAATTAATTTTGCCTTCATCACGGGTGCTTGGGCAAGAGTTAAATGCATCACAGGAAACAGAACATTTCAGTACACGTTATTTTTCAATGGGAGTAAGTAAAAACTATTGGTCTTTAAGAACATTTAGTAATGAATCTTAAGATGTGTTACCAGAAATGTGACATGCCACCTACCTCTTGAATTTTCCATAGACTCCCTCTTAACACTGGTATCTTTTCTTGTGAAACAACACGCACTTGAGTAAACATAAAAGGAAAGACAGTCATTTCCAAGTGCTAAAAAAATTTAAATCCATCATAAAGGATCATATATTCCCCTCTAGTTCGATGTAATCATCGAATCGCTCAAACACAATGATTAATCTTTTTTTGTTTAAAACAACAAAATGATAAAATCTCAAAGTTATTCTTTTGTAAATATTGGATCTTCCCTTGCACTGTATATACGTGTACTAATATATCTTGAAACTGTGAGAATTCTAATATTTTCATCGAAACCGTCAAAATTATAAGTTAAAAAAATTAAGGGTATGCAGAAGTTAAATTATATGTTACACATCTTCCTTTTGTCTCTTCAGGTGCATCACAATAATGCTTTTTTGACTACAACTGAAATTAACAGAGTTTGTCAACATGACAACAAAACCTTCCAAGAATGTGATGTTATGTTTTACACTAACTGGACAGTTTGTGACGGAAAAACGTGCCTCTCTGGTCAACTAACACGCGACAAAGGGATATGTTGTATTCAAGACAACATTGGTACAAAATACACATTAAAAGAATGGTGCATACAGAGATGTAATTTTACTAAAGAAGACTTTCGAGAAATTGTGTCTAGAAACGTTTCAACAGGATTCGGAACTGAGGCCTCAGACACAAACCAAGGTAATTGTAAAACGTTCATGTATATCATAAAAATGAATAAGTACTGGGAAGGTGAAAATGTTGGACTGCAAATACATATCAGGTGTTTAAATGTACATTCCATAGTTCAAAACCACATTAGTGGTGTGTCAATTAAGCATCTCTTTTTCTAATAATTAAAATGACTTGTTTATTAAAATGACAAACGTCGTCACTTGAATATTCTGGTACTTGCCATGATTGTTAATAACCGTATAATCTATTACTGTATTTTATACTCAGATTCCTCAACAAATACTTGTCCTTTTGGGCAGTGTGCAATGAAATGAAAAGACCAACCCATCAGCAAAATATGAAAACAAATTTTACAAAAAATATTTTTGTTTTGAGTTAACTTTTTGATATTTCGCGTTTAATTTGAATTTGCTTGCAATGGGTACCAGTCTAATCTTGTTCTAAAGTCTGCTATAGGATAAGTCGCGCCCGTTGTGTATTCTATATACATTCATAGCAATTACATCATTTACAATTACACAAATTTACACATCGTTTACATTTACAAAAATCTACAACACTAGCTCTAAACTAATATCTTAATAATATGAATACGTACACTGAGATTAATTCATGGCAACTACATCTTTGTATTTTAGAATAAATGCCTTTGTTCTAAAATACAAAGATGTAGTTGCCACATTTAAATTCATAGTATTTATATTATTTAGATATTAGTTTAGTGCTAGTTTTGTAGATTTTTTTTCCTCTCGTTTCTTATCTAGTTTTATTTTCCTGAAGAAGGAATGGGTCATTTTTGACAATTCAGACAAAAATATGACAATATTTTATTTTATTGGTTATTTTAT
>WFKH01010931.1:46439385-46460849 GCA_016163765.1 Magallana hongkongensis
CATCCACATCAGCAATCTCATCACACAATGCGGCATAGTGGAATAGATCTTCTAAAATTATCTTCCAGTGATTACTATTTAATCTACCTGATAATTCAAACTTTGTAAATGCAAGCGCCTTGATAAACTACTTTGCCAAAACTTGGGGATAATTCGTCGACAATAAATAGCCTAGTTTGAACGAATAAAAACATCTACAGTAGACTTTTTTGTTCGTGAACTTATTTATTGTCATTATTCCCATTTTTATTAACATTTATTGTATATATTTATCAATCCTTACGTAATTTGAATATTTTAATCGCATGAAATATATGACATTTTGTGTTAAGATTTTGCGAAAATTTCGGTCGGACAGCACACTTTATTCATTTACTCGTCATCTATAACGTCACACGAGATGGCGCGCTCTAAGCGCTTTTTAGATAGGCCTATGCATATTGTGAAAAATTCAAATTTCGATGCCCAAAATAAGTGCTAAACCGTTTGAAATATGCCACCATATGGAACAAAAGATATATAGCAATAGCCTTGTTTGTCTCGATTTTAGTATGTTAAGGGGAATGGTTCAGCTTGTTATATCGGTGAATATTTATTTCCTTTATTATCTCCTCTTTCATCATTACAAACGGAAATGAACTCTGCATACAATGATTTACCTTGTATATGACTACTAAAAGAAGACAAAACAAGTACAAAAGATGATATTGCGAAAACAAACTTCATTCAAAAATCTTATATTGTAATTACATAATGAAATTTTAATAAAAAACCAAAGAACGTGCAAAAAACCTTAAAAGGAAACAATTACATAATCTCCATAAAACAAAAAATTGGAAGCTCGGTTACGTAAGGGTAAAAAATCCCAGCAGGAAAGAGGACTCTTTTCTATGTTATAAATGTTCACCGATGTAACACGGTGAACCTTCACGTTAACCAACTGAAAATGAGACAAACAAGGCTATTGATATTTATCTTCTGTCCGATGTGTTTTTTAATTGCACAGTAATAAACATTTAAAACTGATAATTCCAGAAGTACGAAGAAACGTAGGAAAAAACTCTGTAAAAATATAAATCAGTGATATTCTCTCATTCAGACACTTAATATTTCTATACGAAATGTTGTACCTTCAGTTTTCAATGGTTTTTTTCTTTGTTATTTTTTTTATGGACAATTCTCTTTTAACTGCAACAGAACCTACCAGGACATGCGACTACAAAAACCAGAACTTCCAAGAATGTGAAGTTATGTTTTACACCAACTGGACAATCTGCGACGGAATAAATTGTCCCAATGGACAACAAACGCGCGGAAAAGGAATATGTTGTATTCAACAAAACAACGAAACAGGACAAGCATTAAAAAATAGATGCATGCAGAATTGTAACTTCACTGATGAAGATTTTCAGGAGACCGTCCCTGCAAACGTCACAACAGAAATCAAAAATTCTGAAATAAGCTTAAAAGGTATTTGTCAAACTGCTTTTTTTTATATATACTATTGTATCATTAGTGGTTGAATTTCATCCAGTAATACAATATAAATTATATCATTGATGGTCAACGATGTTCCTATTTTGCGTTTTCTCTTATATTATTAGTGGATGTAAATTTTGACCCTAAATGATACAATTTTGAAATTGTATCATTAACGGGCGAGAATGTATTTCTTAAATGATACTATTATATAATAAATAGTCAGGATGCTGACCACTAATGCAACATCATATCATTAGTGGATACTGTATCATTAGAGGTTGCTACAGACCACGATGACTCTTGTTTTCTAACTTTGGGGAACATGTATCTTGACATACTACTAAATATGTGCAATATATAAATACTCTATAAGAACAATATGACAGTTTTAAAAATATAATATTCCATCCAAGTAGAGAAATTTCTTTCCTGATATACTGCTTTGTTTATTTGTTTACTTATGAGTACATTTTGTATCAGGTGTGTCAATAGCCGGGGTTGTTATAGGAGTTCTTGCTATCTTGTACTACTTTGTATATTTATTTCTGTGTACATTTTGTACCAGGTGTTTCTATAGCTGGGGCTGTTATAGGAGTTCTTGCTATCTTCGGTCTGTTAGGATTGCTCATATTTTTCCTCTGCCGGCGTTGGAAGAAAAAGAAGGAGGATAGGAAGGTAGAGCCCGATGACAATGAGGAGAGGAACAGCTAAACTAGAAGTCGGTTACATGTACAGTGTACCAGATGTCCTGTTTAGCGAGTGCTGTTACTTGGATAATCATTGTTCTGATTATTTATTGTAAACGTGTTAATTTATCCAGTCGATTTTTTTTAGATATTGATTCGGATAGTTATCATTCAAACTATTAATTTTAAAAAATTAATGTAAATATTGTGATTATACTTTTATAAGAGTTTAAATGTTCTTTTATGAAGTAGATTATACTATCATAAAAGTTTGAATGTTCTTTTGTCAAATAGTGTATGATTTATTTGCTTTTTAATCATATATGTTACTAGCATTTAAGAGGCAATTCACGCTTTATTAATCTTTCTTGACATAATTGAATGTAAATGCAGAAAATATTTATACTTTTTGTCGGTATCAACCGATTGTTTGTATGCAAACTGTGTACATTTCTTCAGAGCTTGTTTAATTCCAAGTAACGACATTTTGTTTCCTTTCTTATGTTTTCTTTTTTAAAAAGATATCGGTCAGGAATATTTGAATCATTTAAATGCAAAGGTCCAATCGTAATACGAGTAATAGCTCCCTAAAAACAATGAAGTGTTGTTGGAAATGCATGCATTGCGCATAACTGTACAGTTTGCAAGCGTTTTCTTCCCTTTATAGCTTGCGAGTCATTGAGAAACACAAGGATTTACTATTCATTCTAGTGTCATGATGTTTATTTAATCAAAAATGACCATTGTAGATAAAAGATATGATGTAGAACAATAATTATTGTTACTTCTTATTGACACCCATTAGAAAAACACGAATTTCTGGTTTCATAATTACTAATTAAGTTTGCAGACAATTTGGTTATCAACACAATTGAAGGTAAAGGTGAAAATTCCCACTCTTAAAACACGCATTGTATAATTTCTTTTCATTTGTGTAGTTTTCGAAAAAAGAGATAGTGTAAAAATACTTTAAACCCCCAGTTTGAAAAGCACACTTTTGACGTTGTAAACATTCGTGCTGCGCATATCAGCATTGAACATAATTGGGGGAATATTGGTTCAACACAAAGTTGATTCAAAGGCGTGTTAATCTCAAAACTTTCAACGAATAACTGCTAGAATTTTTGTAACATTCTGTGTGTAATTCATTTTTTGTAATCCTGTCGGTATTTCATGGGATCAAGTAATATAAATGTGTTGGTGCTCATTTTATCTTTACACCTGCTTTTCAATAAATGAGAAAATTAAAACTGCAAGTCAAACCCTTTTCATTTATCAACTGAAAATGAGACAACCAAAACTATGACTGTATATTTTCTCGACAAATGTGTTTGTTTATTGAACAAAAATCGATACAAATAAATTGCACATTCCAATTGTACTCTTAGAATAGAAAAAAAATTGAACTTAATTGAATTGCTAGTAAATCGTCATTTTCAGATAGCTGATATTGTAAGGAGACAAGATGATAGTTGTTAAATTTATCAGAGTGTAAGAAAAATTCCCATCCTGAAAAAAAGGTTAATCTTCTTTTTTTGAGATGGAAATTATTGCTAATATTTAGTATATGTGCCACAACTTTGTAGGGTTTTTTTTTCAGTTTTGCTTCTAAGGTCAGTTGTAACGTTATTTTTGAAGAGTGTTAAATTGTATACATATGATTTAAAGTATAAGGAAGAAAAGAATTTGAACATAGTACATACATGTATTTATTACATATTTAGGTCTACCTTCAATCCCACGCTACGCCTATATAACTGCTGCAGTTGCGACTAAAATAAAGCTAATTCGTCGTCACAAGATTTTTAAATAAATGAGACTTATAATTGCAAATGCTTGATGACTTTCTTACAAGAAAGCCAAGCTTTATAAAAACGTTTTTTTACCGAAAAAGAATTTTCTTTCGGCTCTTTTGATAAAAATTAATCTTAATCAAGATAATAAGTTTCTATGCGCGAAAAGAATATGATCTCTCGATGGAAAAATGAATTTAAAAGACAAATTTAAAATGATCGTCTGATGTAGTTAGAAAAAATTTCGTGCCAAGACCTTACAAAAATGTAAAACAATTTATAAATGAATGATGATTATACAGACTTTTCTCTTTAAAACTGGTAATGATTGTGAATGGCTTTTATCAATATTTATCCATTTTTGAATTGTTTCATTTTCTATATCAGAAAATAGGGATACATTATTGTTCATACATGTAGGTTCTCATTTCGAATTCTGTGGAAAAACATTCGACACCGTGGAAATTGAGAAATAAATATACAGTGTATAGGCTATGATGATATTTCTGCATGGGGGCAAGGGAATGCAGAATGTCTGGTAACTGATGCTTTTAATGTTCACCTTTCAGTTAATTTCATGAGAACAAACGCGAGTTTCTTTACAATCACAGTAATTTTGGTAAACATCTTTTTAATTTACTACGAGCATGGTAGTTTACCTAACATTTCCTAATTTTAAGAATCGTCACTTAATTGTGACTTATCTACCTCTGAAAACTTTAATAAAAATATATATACACCTGTTGAAACTGTCCATCTTTTTATCGGTCTCGATATCTGTTTGTATAAGAATGTTCACAAACGTCTTCATTTTTTGTTATCGCATAAAGGAACTCTAACGCTTTATCTCATTAAAGCCATAAAGCTAAATGAGATTAAAGAATTTACTCAAAAATGATATTTATGAAATGAGGTCAAAGAGGTTTTTATTCTTCGCGTTGACCAAGGGCATATGCGTTGACAATAACACTCAGTAGACAGAAAATGGACGTTTTTGCATACTTTAAAAAAAGGAATTTTTTAACATGTAAAAACAGCCGTTACAAAGAATACGTACATACACATCAATGAAATACATATATGTTTACAAAAAATTACACAATTCAAACCCATTTGTATCAATAAATCTAAGGAAACTGTAATCAATCTGAACTGTTACATACTACCCATCAAATAAGTAAATTAACCTTGCCAAACACATGAAAGATACAAACGTGATTCCATATCCTTGATCCATCGAACGAATTCAGTCTCTTGTACTTGCTTCAAGATCGATTTTGTGAATTTAATAAGTTAAAGTTTTCTAAGCTCAAAACTCCCAGTCTCTATGATAAAAAGTGGGAAAACTGGTTAATATAGGGTAGTTGTAAAGTTAAAAAAGCCCTCGGCGTTTGTTGGTATAATAAAGACTTTAGAACTTGTCACCACTGAAAAGATAATAACAATCAGATTTTGATGATTTTATTGATATCAACAAAAACATTCGTTAACATAGTATAAAAATACTTTAATGCGTTCTATATTGCATATTATTGTGAGATGTATCTCATTGAAATCTTGAGATATCGTATGTGTATGTACAATTCTGATGCATGATGCCTCAGGCGCCTGACGTTATACATTTTTCTCATAATAAAAATATATACCATCTACCTAATAATACACCCGTTATATATTTTTTTTCATAATAAAAAATATATACCCTCTTCCTAATAATACACAAGGGTGTATTATTAGGTAGATGGTGTATATTTTTATTATAAGAAAAATATATAACGTCAGGTGCCTGTGCATAAAACCTCTTTTTCCGTTGCATATTACTGAATGACAAAATATTTTTCTGTTTGTGGTGCAAGGTTTGTACATGTTGTTAAACAGTCCACTCCTTTAGACAAACCACTGAGCACTTGATAAAATACATTCCACAGTTGTCTGCCATTAAGTACCTAAACCCATCATTTTACACCTTTTCTTGATAATCTACACGCACTTGGGTAAGCATAAAAGAGATGAGAGATATTTCTATGAGTGAAAAAATTTAAATCCCTCACACAGGATTATTTATTCACACGAAGTTTGAGGTGATCATTTATTTAATTGAAATTCATAATTAATATCCTTTTGTTTGAATTGGCATCATTATAAATTACTCATGATGGATCGTACTAATCCCTACTTAGTGTATATAATATATATAGAAACCCTGAGAAAGGTTTAATTCACATTAGTCTTTCGTAAGAAATAAATAAAATAATCTAATCAGAGTAGAGCCATGAGGAATTTAAATATATTGTTATCCTTCTTTCTCTACCTTAGTATACTTAATGTTGTTTTAATTACAAGAGCCACTGACAGAGTCTGTGAATTTAAGAACCAAACCTTCAAAGAAGTGATGTTATGTTCTACACCAACTGGACGATCTGTGACGGACGAAATTGCCCCTATGGACAACAAACACGCGACAAAGGAATATGTTGTTTTAAAGACAACATTCGTCCAGGATATACATTAATTGACTGGTGCGGGCTGAAATGTAACCTCACTGATGATGATTTTAAAGAGACTGTACCAAGAAACTTGACAACAGAAATCGGATATGAGGAGTCTGAAATTAACAACAAAAGTAATTAAAAGTTAAATAATGTATCTTCATTAGTTACTATTAATAGAATAATTAACTCAAACGTTGATAATAAAATGTACTGAAAAAAATGAGTATTATGCAAATCTTTTGTACTGTTTTGTAAAACGCACGAGAATTACATATACTGCTTATTTTTTCGCTAAAACACTGAATTGTAATACTTAGTAAAAGATTTTTGTCAATCTTTGGGATGTTTGGTTTCTTAAACATGTTTGCGTGTATAAGAATTTACTTTTTCTAAAGTGGTTTGCTTTCAATATGTGCAGGGTAGTTGTATTGTATATATGTATTTAAATTTCTCTTTATCTGTTGTTTTGGGCGGTATAGACGGAAGCTGCATATTTTGTCTCTTGCTTATATTTGGCGCTCTTATGCTAAAAATAAGTAGGTACTTATAATTTTATGGTATGCATGTTTAAGCAAACGGTCTAAACGATGTCAATATGTATATCGAACAGTCTCAAAGTACACGGGTAAGTGTACTTAGTATTTAAATTACACTGTGGATCACACATAATTTCACATATAAAGGATTTGACACTTAAGTAACAGATATGACGTTTATAAGTTGATTTATTCACCCGTTACAATAATCCAAATTTAAATTAAAGAAATGAAATATCAGTTATTATGTGTTATTAGGGTATACTTTGAAGAAACATTTGTACTTATCTTGTTATCTTGAAATATCTTCTAGCTGTACCAATTTTTTTTTTTACAAGTTTTTAACGGCAACAAGTGCTGCATGCAGAAATAACTAGAACTTAGTAAGGAAAAGTTTTCTCGGTAAAAACTCTACATATGAATCTGATTAATCATTTCAGCATGGATAATAATGGGTTCAGTCATGGGATTTCTACTTCTTGTCGCTCTGATCATTCTTCTTGCCTGTTTTCTTTATCAACGCTGGAAAAGAAACAAAGAAAAATCCGAGATCAGTCCAATCAAAATCACATCCACACAGATTAGATGAAGACATTAAGTGATATAGATAGACTAGTAATATGTAATAAGAAAACGAACAAAAAAAATTAAATTAAATATAAAAATATATCACAAAAACCATTTTATGTGTTTTTATGTTTTTTATATGAAGATAAATGACTGTTTTCTACTTCTTTATTACTTTACTACTTTAATGTCATTTTTTGTAGAAATATTATATAATATTAAAATATTATGGAATTTTTCCCTACATTTTTGTATTTTGAAGTTCTCTCCCATAAAATACAAAACTGCAAACAGAACCCGTATCATTCATTATAAAAATAAAATTTAGGTTTTCAAAACAGGATTAGAAAGTTATAAATGCAATTGGATGTTAATAATCACAAAAATAACGCAAAAAATGTTTGTTTCGTCTTCTTAATATTTTTATTTTCTCAGTTTTCGGGGGAGAGTAAAATTAAAGTTGCAACAGATAAGTATCTTTGTACAAAAGTTGAGTTCTTAAGAAATGAAATTTTTGTTTTCGATACAAGATTGATATTACTTAATCTGGTCTAAGATTTGTTAAGGACATTCATTGTCTGGTTGTTCAACACGACCATGGAAGGCGAAGCAAAAATAAATTTAAAGCATACAAATCTATAATACTAAAATTATAGACTCTATTTTTTTGTTTTTAATATCAATAAATCGGCTGAGAACTGAGAATTGTTTTAGCTATTATAAACATTGTACCAACCGTGATTATACCATTTGAAAATTTTTTTAGAAGCGTAAATTAACAAATTATCAGAAAAATGAAGTCCAATATAATTGAAATTTGATCCAAATAAATTTGAGTTTCATAATCGCTTAGACCTGAGCTTCCGCTTCTCAACTAGTTTAGTAAATGGAGCGAATCCACGTTTTATGGTTTAACAAAAGTGTACAAGTTCTTCCAAGGATCGCATAAGCTTTGGATTCGCAGGTGGGTGGTGGTGGGTTTAGTTTTTTTCGTTACATTTAGAACAAATAGTGAAATTAACATTCGAAACCTACAATAAACAAAAATAATTCCGAGAACTGTTTCACATAATATAAAACAAAATTATCTGATATGTTTGTTTTTTGTTCATTTCAAAGGAATAATGAATTGAAGATCTTATATACGTGAATATTACTTTCCGACAAATATAACATTTATTCATTGGCTTTTAAACGCAGATATCTTGTATTTTATCATGACCAAAAATTGACTTGGTTGGAACAGGTGTTATTTGACATTTCATACATAATTTATCGCATAGGGATATAACAATGTTTCACCAATATAGCAATAATATTGAGCCTTTGATGCTTTAAGGTCAAAGGATCACGCTGATAAATTCATGAGGATACCCTGCTTTGAAGGCAGGCTAACTAAACGTAGAGGCAAATTAATTGATCTTGTATTACAAGGCCAAGTAAAAATATTAGAAGAAATGATAAAAGTTATCTAAGCTGATATAAAAAGAATCCTGTTGGATAAAAAATGACATTAGGTCAGAAAATACAACATTAGAACCAAAGCCATACTAAAACCAACTTGGCATGTCTTTAAAATTTTGTTTAACGTGCACCAGTATATTATGTATATTGATACTATCGCAGTATGCTGTGGTTGTGCAATGCTCATGCGATAATATACCGGCATGCCATTGGAATTCCTGGCATGAATGGTCGTCTTGCAATGCAACCTGTGGATCCGGTATGCAGTCCAGATGGCGAGGTCCGTGCTGTGATCCTTCTACAGCAAACAGTTATATGGGATGCATAAATTTCTGTAATTTATCCTTGTCGGCAGGCAAGGACTATCAAAGTTGTACTGCTTGTTTAATACCACCTACAACACGCAAAACAACAAAAACAACACAATCAACAATATCAACAGTGCTTTCTACAATACTTCAACTAACCAAGGCGCTTGAGACAACAACCGTTCGACATGTGACAACAACCATGAAACCCGAAACAACAACAGCAACAACGGCAACAGCAACCAAAACATCTGTAATCACGACCGCACATCCCCAGACAAAGGCATATCCGAAGACAACAACATCAAAACCAAAATCATCAACCTCAATAAATGTCTATTTACAATCTTCTACTGATGAACAAACAACAAGGCCAACTACAAAGGAAACAACCACACCTTCTGGAACTAAGATTAAAAACACAGCCACACCACCCTCGGTATCACCTTCGGCATCCAAAGCTGTTCTCTCAGGTAAAAAAAAAAGAAAGATGTTTTACATAATATTAGTGATTTGATTGCCATTATGTTTAAATTTATTGTTATTCTACTATTAATATATTTTTCCATTCTGATAGAATGAGTAAAGTTTATAAGATTTAGCAATATCTATTGCTTTTTGAAGAACAGTGAGGGTTTAACAACCAATTTTTAACAATCGTCACCCAAATGTTATAAATAAGTAAATATATTTTTCTTACAGAATACAAATTTAATGCACACCCTAGATGTACACTTGATATTTTTTTAATTCAATTTAAAAAGAAAACCTTGTAGCAGTGACAAAGTGCTTAGTATGTAAATTAATCACATAGTTGGCCTCTATATCATGAAAAAACGGATATGTTCATAATACAGGTTACGGAAACATCAAAAAATTCACCAGCTGTGAAAATGTTACATAAATTTATGTGGTGGCTGGTTTTATTTTTCTTTCTTTAAATAGACAAAAAGATTATGATAATATCTAAAGATCTATTATCTAAAATATATTTCAATATGATATTCATACTTTCTTAGGTTTTGTACATCAAATTAGCGCTTTTTTTCATTCCCAATAAATTCATAGATCCTTTCAAATAACGATCGTGTTAAAAAAAACCATAAAAAGTTAAATTTAGGCTACAAAAATATGCATAATGCAATGATCAACTTAGGTAAGCGTATTCAATATCTATTGGGACCATGCCTAACCAACCCAAGTGGTTAATTGGATGTCATGTTAAAGTTAGTTGTCTCGTCGGGATCTACTGAAAAATTTCGACATTGAGCCATTTAAGTCTGTAATGATTTAATATACGTCTTATATTAGAAGCATTTCGTGAGCTGAAAACAACATTTCCCGGGTCAGATCAATAATCAAACATAAAATGATTCAAAGTAAATGTTACACGGTATTATCATAATAAAAATAAACTTGATGTATTGTTTTTGAAAACGTTCAATTTAGCAAATCATTTTTGACAATTATGCTGCCAAACTGTAACTCTAAGAGGTTATTTCGTTTGACAGATCGTAAAGTTACAGCTCCGTATGATTAAAAAGAAATCTAATCAATGTGCACAAAAAGCTAGTCATCCTTTTTTAAACACACTCGGGGAGTATAATATGAAAAATTTACTGATGTTTTCACCTTGTATAACTGAAGAAGAGTGCTTTTGTGGATACATATTGGTAAAAATGATCGTGAGTTCACGTTTTGGGGTTGGTAAGGTTTTTGAAAAGAATTAATGAGATAATCAGAGTATATTAAAATGCCGAAAAGATTTTATATCAAGTATTTCTACAGGCTAGCTTTGATTTTCCGGATAAATTAGTCAAGACTTGGCACAATGTGTTTGCGAACAATTATACAAACTAGGGACTAGCATGACTTAAGTTCAGCAGCGAGAAGATAGGTTCGCATCTAAAGATATCTAGAGTGAGCTCTGGATTATTTCTCATTTACATACATGATTCCATTAAAAAAATTTTTTTACTGCAGGCGCTGCCATTGCTGGAATTTCCCTTGGGTCGCTTGGTGTAGCGGTGACAGTACTGGTTCTGATATTTAAGTTCTCGAAGTTGATGAGGCAAAATCAAGTAATGTTTGAAACCCTGGATGAACAACCATATAAGAACAACAGGCCGAAACGAATACATGTGGAAGAAATTTGACAGACATTAACTGGACTCTGTCATGATTTATTGGACACGAATTTCTACGAAAATGTTAACATAGCTGCATATTTGATTTTCATTTAATTTTCATTCAAATTAAATTGTTTTATCATGTTACCTTGTGCTTAAATTTTAGCTCATCTGAACCGAGGTCTAAAGTAAAAGTGATAAAATTCTGATAAATTCTATCCCACAGAATACTCAAAACTGATATGAAATGAAAATCCCCTTGCTGTAGGTGCTATAAAATAAATAAAGATAGATATAATCAAATTTCTAAAAACTGTTAAGTCAAATGTGTTAACGAGAAAATACTTTAGTAATACCCTTCGATACATGTATATTGTTTCTTATTGATATCATTGATCTTTTTTAACCAATCGACCAAATGGGCTTAAATTTCCAGTCTAAATTTTCTATAGCCTAAATGTTTGGGAGATTGATATGATGGTCAGATATTAAACTTCTTGAAGATCAATCTCGCAAACTATGGGTTAACAAGAAAGTTAATGCATTTAAAAAAAAAAAAAAACCTCTCAAACCATTTTTGGGAGTTGATTTTAATCAACTCTCCAATACAGTTACTCTGGCAAAACGGAAGTGAAACAGTGTTTGGACCTAAGCACAAATTATCACCGCTGACAAGACTTAGTACTTGAAAATAATCGATAAATTCGATGTAATGTATTCAGAAGAATTGTTTTTAAGGAAACTAAATACCTTAAAAATAGTCAGATTTTAAATGGTACGAACAATTTAGATATTTTTTTGTAGTCGTATTTATTCCTACGCCAACGATTCGCAGTCACAGTCGTCACTACTATTATTTTTCGCCATCGGAAATGGCCGAGTAATTACGATTGCTTGGATACAATTTTCCAGAAATATTTCGATTAATGATGCATCATGATGAATCGTAGAGTTTGGTGGCGTTAATTCTATCTGTAGATATTACACAACATGATTCAATTTGGGGTTTTCCGTCTATAGCTCTGAATTCTTTTCGAAAAAGCCCGAAAATTCATATTAGAAAAAAATGTAGAAAAAAATAATTCAGATACAGCTAAGAAACTACTTGCCATGCGAAATTACATATCTTTGATTTTATAATAAATAATAATCAATAAAATCAACTCCCGTCAGTATTCAGTACTTTGATTATGTTTTGTAGCCAGTCAATTTAAAGGGCTCGATCGTCGTTGCCATTTTTAGACTGCATTGATCTCCTTTAGAAGAAGAGCTCTACAAAAAAAAAATACAAGAAAATGTCAAAATTTAAAACCTAAAAAATATGGATTTTTCTTTACTAAATAAAAATTAATAGATTAACAAATAATATCTTAAAACCTTAAGGAGATCTAATGGTTAGTTTATTGACCATCAAGCCTCTTTAATCGGTTAATCCCAAATGTCAAAGATTTTATTTCGATTAAAATTGAGTATGGTATGCAATTAATTAATGACATTTTTACATTGAAATATGCTTTATTTACACTAGCGTGACGAATGTATTTAATTGATAACCATGAGAATACGTTTTCGTAGATATTTTATGATTTTGCATGATTATTTGTTCACAATACTGCTGGGTAAATATGGCTAGCGGTTTTATAACAAATTTAAGAAATAATAGTAAGAAGCTTTATCTTTATGGAAAGAATAATATTAGGTATTTTTCCTTTATTTGACGTTTATAGCATTGTATGTAAAACTGATAACACCATGTTTTCTTCTACTTTGAAGACAATGACATGGATTAGGAAAACTTATATTTATATTCATGACTGAGAAGAAGGATCGCAGAATAAATTGATATTGATAACATAAATGATATTTGCTTTAAAACCAGTTGTTTTAAAGACCTAAATATAACATTCCGATTTATATAGCCATGCGTTTGAGTTACAACGAAAAAGTCTTACTTTTGTTGACTTTAAATTGCTGGTTCTGTATGATACTTTCATGTCAACCTGGTCAGCTGTGTCAGTGGACATCCTGGCACCCGTGGGCGGCATGCAACACGACCTGTGGGTCGGGCGTACAGTCTCGATGGCGGGGCGTGTGTTGTGATGACCAAAGGAATCTGGACTTCTTGGGGTGCATTGCGCACTGTAATATCAGCAGAACACAGTATAGGGAATACCAAACCTGTAACGATGTATCAATGTGCACTCTGGCTAAGCGACATACGTTTCTGTCAGGTAAAACATTTGTTTCTTTTCTTATGTACTTCATCCTTTGCTAAGTTTTAGTTTAGTTTGATTTTATCGGTTTAGTTGTTTTAAATATGATATCTAAACGCAAAAAAAATCACGGTAATAACATTTGATAAGAAATCAATTTGATATTTTAATAATTGTTTGACAAAGAACAGCATGTAACTTAGAACATTCTTAGATAAAAAAAATTTCGGATTCAACTTTTTCTGAACTAAGGCTATGCACCCCTTCTTTTAAATGGTATCATGCATCTGAATATTTCATTAATCAATTTTTATTACCATTTATGTTTTTAGAAAAACAGATAGATAGATAGATAGATAGATAGATAGAAATTTTAAAATAAAATTGTGTATTATAAACATAAAAACATTAATCTGTATTCCTCTACATACCAGGTGGTGCAGTAGCTGGTATTGTGATGGGTATTATTGGAATCATAGCTGGTTCTTTTCTACTGATCGTCTTTATTAAACGATGGAAAGGAAAACGAAATCGAAGAATCCGCCTTGTAGCCACTGCACAGAGCGACACACTCAATCCGAAGAAGAATGACGAGAGACGAATGCGTTAGTAATTAACTTTCCTGTGATATTACACTACTTTTACACTTTCCTGTGATATTTCAACACTTTCCTGTGATATTACAACTCTTTCCTGTGATATTACAACTCTTTCCTGTGATATTACAACACTTTCCTGTGATGATACAACACCATCATCAAATAAACTTTTCATCTCCGTTTTATTTCCTTTTCTCTGATGGTATTTCGATTATGATCATATTGATTCATTTGATTTACGTTTCGTTATTATATTATTTTGAAAATGATGGCAATTCTATTTATTAAATATTTTATATAATTAAATCAAATGAAGTAAATCTATATAATTATGACCCATTTATGTTACGTTTACTCACCTTAAAATAGAAGCGGAAAGGTTGTTTCCAAGCTTTGTGACACATCTTTTAATTGCTTTTGTCCCATTTTCAATAAATAATACAATTTAGAAAATTATCTTTTATCATTTTTATGTCAAAGCAATTATGTGCTATTCTTAATAAAAGTAATAACTATAAAATGGGTAGTCACGATGTAAGTTTATAATGTTCGTGCACATATCATTTATAAATACATGTACTGGTGCATACGTTTTGTCAAAATGCCGACAATTAAAACTAAAAGGCGTTGGAGTCCAAGTTCGGATGTGCACAGCACGAGTTTAAGGTCAGTACATTGGTAAGAATCAGAGTGAATTAGAATCATTTATTTGTTTTTACAATAAACAGATCTGATGGCTGTGTTGATTGAGACAAGACGAAGTTCTGAATTTGCGTCCCCTTGTCAGTCAACCATCGACATATTATCGGATTTCATTGCGTGTTATGGCATGAAAAGGACTTTTATGTATGTTAAGCTGTCTGTTTATCAAAAAATTATTTTTTTTCTCTTCTTGGTTATACGTGGACTTTAAAATTCAATTCAAATTTATTATCACATTGCGTATTTAACATCATAGAGAAGATACAGTGTAAAACAGATATTAGCAAAATTGTACAATGCAAATCAACCTGAAATGTTAACTCTGTTTATGTTAAATTTAAAAATAAGAGTCACATGTTCATATATGAAAACAGATTTTTTTTTACTAAAAACAATTACAAGCGTTCATACATTTAACATTCACAATCACGAGACGTAATCTAGTATCCATTATGGAAGCCCAGTGAAACCTAATTAAAGGCTTTTCATTATTTATCCTTTCGTTACACTCAAATCTTTATCGCTTATTACACTGCAATTTGTGTTTTCATTATATTTTCGATTTATATTTAACACAATAGAAAACATTTCCTTCATGTGATATATATCAATTTTCTGTTTCATAGCGGTAACAAGTAAAATTAACCATTTTAAGTTATACCATTATTATAATAACTTAGAAAGGAGTTTTTTATCGCAAAACGATTAGATGCAAATTACACTTTTTTTCATTATTTAGTATTTTAATACGTTTAAATCTAATATATTTACATCTACCGAGTAATTTCTTCTTTATTTCTTAATAAAAACAGATTGTGATTCATAGCTCTATAGAAACTGAGAGGGCTGAAATCTACACGATCCAGTTTTTACCAGTTTATGCGGATTATGTATTTTTCCTACAATGCCGCTACCTTCATATCCCGCATGAAGCAACAAAGAGCATTTTATTGTTTAAAACACTGCAGTTGTTCGAAAAAATATGTCACTTAAAAATAATTATATAGTTTGTTAGTTAGTGAAGTTGTTCTTTACTAAATCTGACACTGTTCTCACTGGTCTTTAATGTGAATTTAAGCTAGGAAATGGCTAGCACACAAGCAGGTAGCTGGGTTATGATTGCTTACCCGAAAATGCATTTTCGTTCATTGTCCATTTAAAGTGAAATATATTGCACAATTATCAATTTATGCGAGAAATATCAATTTATATGAGAAATAGTAAAGCTGTGAAATAATAAGGTTTGATGCATCCATAATCTCTTGCATTTTGGACAAATATATTGTCATAATGCAAAGAACGTACGATGATGGGTTATGGACAGTTGAAAAGGAAAGATAGACAAGTTTATCAAGTACGAATTATAGAATACCAAGTACAGAATTTAACAAAAGCAAAAGCGAAGGTTTGTCTATCTGAGAACTTCCTGATAGAACACTTTTTACTTTATATATAGATATTCATCTGTTCTGGAAATATGAAAAAAATGAACGTGCTGTCATACCTCTTCCTTTTGTCCGTAATTGTTTACATTGGTAATGTTGATTGTGCTGCAACAGAACATCCCAGAGTTTTTTCTTATAAGAACAAGATCTTCCAAGAATGTGATGTTATGCTTTAACACCAACTGGGCAATCTGTGACGGGAAAAAATGTCCCGTTGAAAAACAAATACGCAGTAAAGCAATTTGTTGTTTTCCAGACGAAAGGTACATGTATCTAGGGCATTCAATACAAGAGCAGTGCCAGCAGATTTGTCATCTTACTGATGAAGATTTTCAAGAGACCAGAGATATCCCAAGGGAAACTAGTATAATATTCAAAGGTAAACATTTTATGAGAGACAAAATCATAAAATTTCCGTACAATAAGATTGAAATGGGCATTTATTATCATAGTTACAAAAATTGGTAAAAATCTACGTAATTGGTGACGATTTATGGGAGACCAGAGATATCCTACAGGAAGGTAGTGTAATATTCAAATCATATTTACAAAAATTGGTGAAAATCTTTGTCATTCAAAAATCATTTAATATTTATTAGATCGACGAGATATAGGCGCTTCTGATTCAAAAGTTTCTTTGATACCTGCATCAATAAAATTTTAGCCGGATCTACTTTTCTCAACTGTTCTGATTTAACACTAATATTATAGAACGGGAATTTCCAAATGAACACTGTCAACAAAATGTAAGTTATGACTATTTAATTGTAAAAAACCAAAAATACAACTATATAAATAATTATAAAGAACTTATAATACACTGTCACAGTAACACTGCTGTTCAAAATTGTTATTGATGAGTTTTAAATTAACACACTACATAATCGGCCTTCAGAATATCTTAAAGCGTCGCACAGCTATAGTGCATCCACTCCTTCAGCGAATTCAAAGCGGCCGATATACGATTTAACTACCGCACTGGCTATCTAGTTACCACAACATTTTCAAAAGCTGCACAGACATACTATTCTTTGTCGACATATCAACTATTTTCGTCCACGATCGCGTCTCCTTGCATCATGTTTAAATGCACAGTTGCATATTCCACCGATTTAACTCACTTTAAAACCAGTTTTAAAGAATCTTGCTGCACAGTGAAGAATATTACAAGCCATCGCATGTATTTCCCCTTCGTTTTCAATTCAGTTTTTTCCTTTAGTGAAGGAAGGAGTCTTCTCATATTTTGTTGTAACGAGAAATTCATGAAATTTTCATACAACCAAAAACGACAATATTGCCAAGTAATGGTATCATTTAAATTGAGGTCGTATGGGACACCTCCATGTTCTGACGTATTATTTATCGAAATAAACAATAAAATCAAGTATAATTTTATAAATAGTTTCTTTCCCAAAATTGTAATCTAACAGCGTAGCGGAGTGGGTTGGAGAGTTCACTACGGACCTGTAAGTCATGAGTTCGAATCACGCTGGGGATTTTAAAATTTTTACCTTTCCAAAAATTTTTAAAACGTATTTTTTGGTTAAATATTGTAAAATTTGAAAATTCTAAGCCGGTTAAAGTATTTTAATTATAATGTACTTTAAACCACATTAATATCGACAGATGTTCCATACCACCTTAAATGACCATCGGATTTTCGTAGCAAGGTCAGGTCAGGCTATGTTATTCCTTAGCATAAAAGTAAAAAAAAATAGAGATGTGCCAGACAACTACATCTTTTAAAAGTATTATTATAATAATTTTTTTAATTTAAAAAAGACAAAGCCACAAAACGTCTATTATATAATACTAACATACATGTAATACCAATATTCTATTAAGTCAGAATTAAGACAAGTTACCTTACCTAAACAATATAATATACAATTTTTTTTGTACGCCATACTGTAATGTATACGTAAATCTACTGTTGTTAACGTTATTGTATTATTGAAACGTCACAAATAGCGTTCCGTAAAATTTCAGTTTGTCTGTTCCAATTATATAATAACATTATATATTTCATACAATTTACTACTGATGCATTTGCTTTACTTGCCTCAGACTTTCTCTTAAACACGCCAATACACATCGGAAAGTGAAGTGTGTTAGATTCATGTGCAAAAAAACCACTATACTTTACGGAGCTGGTGATGTTGTTAAAAATAATTTTAGAGACAGGTCAAGTGAAGTCATCAGTAGTAAAATTTCTGAGGATCTCTGCTTGTCGTTAAATTCGGGAGAAAATCGTGCGTCTAGTCGAACAAGACTAGTTTTTGTATTGCAAACTGCCACTCGTGAACATTGGCTATAGCTCGAATAAAAATAGTGATGTATCTGTGATGTAACGGTCTAACAGCTTATCCGCGTCGGAACTGGTCAACATTAAAAATCTTATGTTTTCTATAACTTAACATTATACATGTATAACTGTGTGCATATATGCATATTTTCTTTGTTGTTGTCTCCTAAATTGCTGATATTTTTCTTTTTCTTAATAAGTTGTAAGCAAATTTGTTTTTTTCTAATTAGTCTGGTCAAATTGTATGTCTTATTGCTTGCTGCTTGTTTACTTGCTTGTTCAATAAAAAATAAAATTGGATCGTCATACAAACTACTTTTTTGGTTTGTTAGAAAGATATGCATAGAAAAAAAGATGGAGTATAGCAATGTCTTGCATACATTCATAACCATTTCAGTGTACGTTTAATTTCAGTATATATTAAAAGTTCCGTTGTTGGGGTTCTTCTTCTTGTCCTGGTCATTCTGCTTGTCTGTTGTTTGTACCAACGCTTGAAGAGAACTAAACAAAACTCCAAGAACAATCCGGACGGAATTACTGCAAAGAAAGGGGACAAAATTAAAGTCAAAAACTGCCGTCAGGAAACATGAAGACTGTCGGTGAAGATATTTGAAAAAACAAAGTTGTGAAAATGTTCTTATTCTGATTCAAAAATATAAAAAATATAAATATACTAGTGAATGCAGTAGGTTTACGGATCATTAAATTTATATCAGTAACACGTGAATTTTTTTTTTAAATCTAGTATCCGTTACAGATAAAAAGCCGAATTAGTAGATCAAATAGAACTTTTTTCAGAGAACAATTAAAGTTGTTTTATACAATTCCATCTTATTAAGGTTCAACATCATATTATATATTCTTATAAAAAGAGAAATGATATTTTTTCCGAAAGTACATGCAGTTGTTAAATACAAAGAACCTTGTGGAACAAATTAACAGAAATTAGCAATAAACTTTACAATTTCGCAGTTTAAAAAGAGGATGGGGTCATTTTGCCATCACGAGCGATTTCTCTTTTTTCATCATAGTTTAGTTGTTGTGGCAAAGACTTGCTGCCCAACAATAAAGCTTTATATTGGAAATATCTTAGACTCTCTGCCTTAGTTTTTAATGACTCATACGAAGGTCTTGCGACATCTTCAACTCTTCTATGTTAGGATAAATCTATATCGAAATATCGAAATTTTACGAGAAATAAATTGCAAACCGATCATTACATACTTTTCTTGGCGCAAACCAAAAAGATTATGTATAAATTTTATAGAGAAATGTAATACATGTAAAAAATTTTGAAAGTTATTTCAACAAAACAAAATTTTCAAATTTTACAGATATTGCTCTGTGCAACACGAGAGTCGTGTTCAGCAGAGAGGGTGCGCGCGAGCGCTCGCCAAAATTTGTGTCGCGGGTATAGGGAATTTTGGCGATCGCTCGCGAGCACCCGCTCTGCTGAACACGCCTCAGAAGAAATCGTTAAAAATGGATTTCAGGAGGGTTGATTATGAGTATTTAGATTGTACAAAAAGACTTATTATATCATATACTGCACCCTGTTCTGAACGACTATAATCGGTAAATATGGTGCTTGAAATAAATAGAAGCCAGTTTAATTTTTTTTAATTTAAATGATTAAATAATTTCAGAAGCTATATAAATATGTCTAAAATAAAAGAAGATGTGATGTTCGTTAAATAATCATGAACAACAACATAACTTTTTTCTGATTTTGTTGTACATCTTTTAAAACAAAAATAACAAGAACGGAAAGGGTATGAAAAAGTGCAAATAAGATTTCAAAATAGTGCAATTTTACAAAAATCAACCGTATTGAATTAAAGCAGCTGTGTTCAATGGATGGAGTTTTGTCACCATGTGAGCAATAGGTTATACTTACATTAACATTTGTTTAAAATCGTTTGTAGACAATTTGATTAACATCATCTTACTTTGCTAAGAAATTACCTGGAAGTCATTCTTCTTGGAAGACGAATTTTTTCCCATCCAAACTTGATTTTTGGAGTATTTTGAGTAAAAAAGGCATTTAGAATTTTGAATTCAGCAGCATATTGCTGACATGTGAAAAGGTTTCTTTCGTAGTCTACTTTACCAAGACGCAAGAACGAGATAATCAGATTGTATTGTAAAAACATATTTAGACATACGTATCTTGTACATTTACATAAGACTTTGATTAATACGTACAATGTACGAGATAAGCAATTCATCGATTTCCTTTTTATTAAAATATCCTATAAATTCTGATGGGCTTATGAAAGACGTTAAGCACTAGGTTGTTTGAGCTTATTTGAACATGCATACTAAAATCAAACATTAAGTTGTATCTTTGATGCAACCGTTTTTACTGAAACGAAAGACCTCAGTTTTAAGGTAACGTGCATGTACATATGTTCAATAAAACCCTTCACGGTAACTGCGGTACTGCTCTTTTGCATGGCAAATTGTCATGTTTTGGTGAAACGTCAATTGTTTATTTTACGTCATTTAATTGTCTACCTACATAAAATCGATCACTAAACTACATTAATTTGCCCTTCAGTTCAGTTCAGTTTATTTTCACTCAACACCATATAATGGTACATGAGGTACATGAAGAAAACAAAACATATTTACATATATACAATATAGTTGTAAAGGTCAAGAAAGTAAATGGGGTGAACAAACAGTTTGATTAATTTTTGAAATAAAGAAACACAATTTTCTTAATGTAATATAGTTACTT